>CAKNET010000001.1:651836-1217981 GCA_930272545.1 Sphaerostilbella broomeana
CCCCCCCCCCCCCCCCCCCCCCCCCCCCCCCCCCCCCCCCCCCCCCCCCCCCCCCCCTGGCCGAGCGACAAGGAGTGAGTTTGGCAAAGCCGGGGTTAATTCTACAAGTGATGGGTAGGTAGCATATTCGGAGTTGAACGGGATTTAGTCGTTTTTTTTTTCTTTCCCCTCCTGATATGGGATTAGACATTCCCAGAATGAGATTCGATCCTCAGGGCATGTGGATTTCTGCGAGATGGGAGATGGACCTGCATAGACCAAAAATAATACAGCGGAAATACAATATCCTTAAATTCCTGTAATTGTATGTCGTGAATAAACCATACTGTTTCTTTACCCAGATATTTCATGATGAAATAACGTGATTAGTTTGCCAAAGCAAAACTGCTGTATACAGCTTGCCAAGACCATATATTCATTTATAATGTAATGGAGTTCCAAATCCAACTCTAAAAAAAATCTATTGACCAGAAACCCTGATTCCTTTACCGTACCCGTCTATTTTGCGCGGAGAGCCCTCAAGAATTTAGAATCAAACTTATCAAATCGCCCTTGAAGCCTTCTATAGAGGAAGAAGCCTCTGCCAAAGGCATTGATGAACAGGAGATTACATAGCATCCCTAGCCGAGCTCTCAGGGTGCCCACGAGACTGAGGTTCTTCGTCTGAGTTAGAGCAGAGGAGGACATTGCTAGGGGTTTTGCTTCTGCTGCTGTTGCTGCTGCTGCTGTCGTGCCGTCAATTTCGTCCTCGATCCTTTTGAGGACTTGGCGGAAGAGCTTGGGGTCATCCGTGCATACGCCGTCTATAAGGACTGGGACGCTCTCCTTGACTGCTGCTGAAGAACCAGCAGAGGGGGTGTTCTTGCGAATACACCACTCCATCCACTCCTCCTCGTTGACGGTCCAGGTAAAGACCTGCCGGCCGGCCTTTTTGGCGTCTTGGAGGAACCATGAGCCAAAGGGCCCGACGAGCAATCGCTGCGCCATGTTGAAGCCGAGGGAGGGGATGGAGAGGAAGTGCCGTGAGTAGGAGGTGGAGAAGGAGATGTGGGCGAGAGGGAAGCCGGGGAGGAGGGAGACGGCGGTTTTGGTGAATGTGGCCTTTTTGTTGTTTTGGATATGTCAGTATAAGTATAATGGTGCTTGTGGTCTGGTCTGAATGGCGCTATCTTGGGAGGGGGACTCACGTTCCAGCAGCCGAGGACGAAGCGCTCGTCCCAGGGAACGGGGGATGATACTTCTGTGAATGTCTTAGCTATGGCTCCAAGTAACTCTTGAGCATCGTCGTCAATCTAAAGCCATTTTTTAAAAAAGACTGTCAGCTGAGGAATCAATGAAAAATACAGAACCACACCTGCTGCCACTATCACGAGAGAGATGTATATATAGTAGAAAGGGGGCGATTCCTCCAACTCACCTTAATGTCCAACAACACCCAAATCTTTTCCGTCTCTGGCCCAGATACGAGATATTCCAACAAGTCACTCAATTTGGGTAGTCCCTCATGAGGCGCCTGCAGCGTCTTCAAGCTGGAGAGATACTCCCAGTCGCAGTCGGCTATCTTGCGATCCACACCAAAGCACCGCTTGAGCGAAGGGTCCTAACAAAAACCAACAACAGCGTAAGCGTATATTTGCAACACTTTCAACAACATCGTTCATCCTGCCCACGCCACAACAGAAGAGATACGTTTTTTTTATTTTAAAAAAATAAAAAAATAAAAAGACAACTCACATGCGAAAGCACCACAACCCCATCCTTCGAAAGATGCACATCCGTTTCCAGCGCATCCGTCCCGGCCTCCACCGCGCCCCGGAACGCAGCCATCGAGTTCTCTGGCCATACCGCCTTGTAACCCCTATGCGAGATCGTCTGAGGCAAGGAATACCGCGCCGTGTTATTGTTGTTTACCCTCTGAGAAGGAATTGCAGAGGCCCATGGTGCAGCTGTGCGGGAGGGCGGAAGAGCGGCAGAGCAGAGAGCGTTAGAGTGAGAAGAATGCGTTGGGGGTGTGGATGAATGAATGAATGAATGAATGGATGGATGGATGGATTTTCATGACGTTGCAGATTGCGGGTTGACGCGGAGGAGGGCATTCATACACTTTAGGATAGCAACGCCCTTGTCGCTGAGGCTATTCTGCGTTTCTGCAGCCGCCGTCATTTTGTTACAGCGCGGGCTTGATGCTGTGATGTCGATGCGTGAAGAAGTCGCCTGTGCTTGTTGAGCTGCCGCCGGGAATCTGGACCGGCCGTGTTGGTGCAGGAGTGACAGCCACCGGAGTTCGGAAGAGATGAGGCGGCGACTCGTCAGTTGGATATGATGATGATGATGATGATGATGTGCTTGTGCTCGTAGTGACAAAGGCAGGATAGACAAAGAACAACCAGAGGCCACCTTTCCCAATTTGAAGGTGCACGTCTTCTGGTTTAGCATATAAAATGAGAATTAGAACCCAACAAACAATAGCAAAAGATATCTCTTCGAGGAGGAGCGTAAGAAATTATTAAAAAAAAAAAAAAAAAAAAAAAAAAGATACCAATCACTTATCTACGTATTTTTAAACCACAAGAACTGGCGGTACTCCACATGACCTTCTAGATCACCAGATACTAGATCCTACCGCCGGAGTTCGGGGCGCCCGCGACTGCTTGGTTGGTTGGTTGGGCCATCGATAGATAGCCGGGATGGAAGAAAAGTCCGCTAACTCCACTGTCGTCCAGTGCGGGTTTGGCGATCTGCAACGTGCTCACTCGCAGAGCAGCGGCACTCTATTGCTGACGTTATCAGTGCATGATATTCACAAGTGGTATGGATGAATAGGTCTAGGTACTACCTCCTACGTAGGTATGTGCTAAACGTGGTCCAGACAAGGCCAAATAACATGATGGATAATCCTGGTAATACGAGAATCAAATATATTTCTCAGAACATGAACTACATAGTAATTTCATAAAAGATAGCGTATCTTGTAAACATTAATGAACCATCCTATTTTTGCCTACTTCACCACATACATTTTCATAAAACATCGCCAACCTCGAGATTTTGTCGTCAGACTACTCCCGTCAAAACGTCAGAATATCTGCGTTATCAACATGTTCATCCAAATAATAAGATGCATACATCAGCACGCCCGCCCGCCCGCCCGCCCGCCCGCCTGCCCCGAAAGCTACAAATAAAACAAAACAAACACAAACCCCCCCGATATTCCCAAGATGAATGAATGCACACACAAACACCTCCGGCGCCAGAATCGCATAATACAACCTCGTTCTTCCATCATAGCGGGAATCCCTCCAAGTTGTCAATGTTGAAGCCGTTTCCCGTTCCACAGCTGGCTGCTTGTAGTTGCCCGTGATAATCCAGGTTTCCGAGACTTAGGCCCAAATCTGAAGGGGACACCTCTTCTCCAGAACTGAGACTCTCATCACTAAGACTGAGCACACTTTGTGGTGGCGCCGGGTTGGCTCCAAAGTCGCCAATGCTGAAGTTGCTGAGGTCCCATGAATCCGGCGACCAATCGTTGCCCGTAGTGTTGCCAGTTATGGCACCTTCATTAATCAGGTTTGTCCCCCCGTAGATTGCATCGTACACATTATTCACTCCACCTTCCATTGATCCAAGAAGCGCTTCCCACTCTGTTCCGGAAATCCCTTGAGCCTTTTCTGGCACCTGATGATGATTCGTGAATTCGGTTTGGTTTTCATACAAGGGCAGGGCTGTTGGTGCTCTCATGTTGGGTGCAGGAGACGCTGACTTGGGTGTGAGAGAAGCATCGTCTAGAGAAAGATAATCTAGATGCTGTGCGGAATGAGAATGATGCGAACGCCTCTGGCCAGCGGATGACTTTCGTGACGAGGAATGGCGTGAATCCTGACGCCGGATTGATGCCTGTGGTCGCTGGCCATCAAATGACTGACGGCTCTGTTGTTGTTGTTGTTGTTGTTGTTGTTGTTGTTGTTGTTGTTGTGTTTTCTGACCTTGACTGTCCATGCTAGACATGGTCATCCTACGTGATTTCTCTTGGTTTCGGGGCATATCATTATCGCTCATGGAAGCTTGGTATTGAGACCCTGAAGGCGAGCGCTGCTTAGGAAAGGTAGGTGGTGATGGGCGACTAGGTGCAACGGGCGCCGAGGCCTTGCGAGTCGGTTTAGGCACAGTGACCGCGCCAGACGGATCAGCAACAGTGATGAGCATCTTGGAAACGCGCTGCAAATCCATGAACCCAGGAGACTTGTCCTTGCGGAGGGTTGTGAGCACATCATTTACCAGTCGCTCATCCTCGCGCAATAGCTTGCTCTCTCGTTTCAAATCAATCGCATGATAGAGCAAGGTGAGTCCACAGACAGCCAAGAGGTCACACTTGTTGACGCAAAACGAAAACGACATGCTCCGCTCTTCTAGCAGCTGTGAGATCTGGATGATGTGTTTGCTGGACTCACTAATCGACAAGAGTGCCGAGCCTGCCTTTGGCCCGAGGCTAGATCCCACAGCAGGCCTGTAGATTAGTGTGCGGATGTAGTAGTAAGTCAATGCCTATATTGGTTATGTGTTAGTCTCAGGTGTCAACAGGGGGGTTGTGTGGTTGGTTCTATCACATGTCACTCACCAGTAGAGGGGATCGGCTACCAGTCACATCTGTAGACGGCTTGCCTAGCACAAAATTGAGCCTCAGGTGGGGCGGAAGTTCGTCATACCAGGTATCGAGGTCGTTTTCAAACGAGTTCATTTGTTGTAGAGAAAGGTCGTAGCTAGTGGCAGCCGGGTAATTTTTGTCTAAAACTCGGGCCAATATTCTCGTCGCACGGAAAAGAGCCAAGGCACTAGAAATTCGTGTGTATTCGCCAGGCAAAGTAGGCTGAAAGCCCTTTTCCGTGATGTACTCATCATCAGTGTCGGCAGGATATTCAGCTTGCGCATCTTCTTCTTTCAGCATCTTCGGTAATCCCAGAGTAGCTGCCGTCAGGCAATCCAGGGCGTAGAGGGTCCAAAAGACCTTCTTTCTGGTCTCAAGGGTTAAAGCACCGAAAGAGAATCTCTTCTGGCTTTGGTGCAATCCAAGTCTGTGAGAAAGACCCACAGCAATAGACTTGTAGTGTTGAAGACGGCGATAGTCAGCTCTGATGGTGCAGTACAAAATAGCCAAGATCAGGCATTGCAGCGTAGCCATGGTGTTCTCTAGCAGTAGTTGATCCAAAGCCTTGGTCCATTGGCGCTCGCATGATGCTAATTGTTCCAAGTCTGGTGATTCAGACGAGAGGCCAGCGAGGCCAAATACCAAGTAGAGTTGAGCCAGTTTATGGTTGCACTTGACCTTCTCGGGGTCATTGACAAACTCCTCATAGATACGCAGAAAAGTGGGCTTGTGAAGGACAGGGAATAGAGGAGCCCACTCTTGGAAGAAGACATTGACACATCTGTCAGTGAAGAGACGTGGTGGGATCTTAAATAATTGATCAGGAGTCTCAGGAGTGAGAGGAGGACAGCCTTGAATGTGCAAGAAGGCATCGGGGTTGAACTCGCTGCAGGGCTTGCCACTCTCCTGCATTTTGCGCTTGAAGGAGGCTATCACAGGTGAAAGGTTAGTATTAAATCGGTTTGAACGGGAACACAGATATATCATACCAATAAATGCTCGTCCGCTTGAAGAGCCCATAAAGTAGGAGTCAGAATTCTCGACACCTAGGAGTAACTGTGTTGCCTGCACTCGGAATGAGTCTTCCTTCATGGAAGGCGAATCCTTTGGGCCGTCTGATGATATGGGAGTAGACATAGATGTGACTGATGGTCTTCGGCCTCGTCCCCCATGATTGCTGCTACCGTGCATGGCAGAGAGCATGTCAATTTTCTCGTCTTTCTCATCCAGCAAGTCTTTCAGCTCTCGATTCTCTGATTCCAACGCACGGACACGCTCCTCTAGAGATTCCGTATATCCACGAGGAAAAGCTCGTCGGCTCAGTTTATCGCTTGTGCGGCATTCGAAGCCGACTGAGGCACATTGCGAGCAGGTTGGGCGTACGCCATCGCAGCGGATCTTCTTGCTGCGGCAGCGATCGCAGGCCTGGGCAATACGGCTCTGGGCACTATTGCCCACCTTGATAACCTTCATAGGCAAGATTCCCGGCATTTTGACGGCGGAGAATTGTTATCTTGGCGATGGTAAAATGCAATCGGACTGGGGCGCGAAGGAGTGATCCGGGGTTACGCTTTGCCCATCAGCCGTCGTTGGCGCGCCTCGGCTTGTCGTAGGTCGTCAGCGGGGCAGGACGAGTGCACCTGTTCGATCTAGGTGAGTCGTGAACAATACGCTGGCGAGGTTGAAAACTGGAGAGTGCGATTCACGAAGCTCGTAAAGCATTTGAAAGAAAGGAACACCAGGTTGCTTCTTCACAGTCCACGGTCGCAAAAAGAATATTGTGGGGAGGGAGGGAATGAGCAAGAGGTAGGAGAGAGAGAAGGGAAGGGTGCTAGGATTAAGGGTGGAGCTTGGCCCCATCTTCTAGATGTGCGGAGGGCCGGCTGAATGGAATCCATGGATATCTGGGGAGTTGGGAGGCTGATGACAGGGCCTGCCACAAGCCCAGAAGCGCTGCAGAAGCTGCTAGAGGCTGCGATTTCTAGGGCCTACTTGGGGCCTCGTCCCTGGGCTACAGGGACCTACAGTGTCCTCACGGCAGTTTTGTGTGACGATGGCGCAGGAGTCGGGGCTGTGACTGGCCAGAGGACTGGGCGGGCCCACTCCCCTCGTGCGCTTTTGTTGAGCCCGTGATCGGGCGTCGACATTATCGACAGCTTGTCCGTCATCCTTTGCGCACTGTTACTGCATCTCTCTATGCACCAGATGCGCAAGGTTATGGACCGTGCCGCAACGTGAACTAGTACGTGTGCGACAAGGCTCGCACGCTCTGACTTATCCAACCCAGACAGACGTGAGGCATCACAACCACTGTTTATTTCTATCGGTTGAATTCGGCTAACGAGCAGTTCCCATTCTCAGCTAGAGAAACCCTAACCCTTACCCAGCATCCAGCAGGTGGTCAATCAAAACTCATAACGCTGACATGCACATATCTATATATCCCCATTATACCGTGTATGCAACAGAATGAGGATCCATGCCTTGTCGCCATATATTTACCTTGTCAAGTAAGGCCAACTGGCTCTAGAACTTCTCACCGAACACTAGCGCCAACCAAAATTTGGGATCAATGGCATGATTACCCCAGGATTTTTCTTCAAATGCGACAAGCCCCGGATTGTGCGGGGAACAAGGGCTATGGACAACAGTCGTTCGTTGCAATCAAAATCCAACGGAAGCTAACAGGTTTGGCGTTCGAAAGCCCATCGGACATTTGCTTTGTTCCGTCGAGCTGTGGTCTGAAGGAAGGACTCGGAAGAGGAGGATGACCAGGCATCTGCTCATCACAATCGGCAAGTAGATGGACTTCGCAATGCCGATTCTTCATCTAGTCTCAACACCAAGAAAAGTCAATTAACCACCATCCACTACCATGGCTTGTATTGGATGTGTCTGTCAACGCAATGGCTGGCCGTCATATCCACCACCTTGGAGGACCACTGACAGGCTGACAAGAGGATGAACCCATCCTTCAGAACTGGGCATTATCCCCTATTCCTGGATATCTACCTCTTGCGAGAAGAATAGGAAAAAGCAAAATCTAAGGGATCATCGTCTGTTGAGTTGAGTTATAGCCTAGGATCGAAGCTAGTGGTCATGATGCGGCAAGCTGGTCCCGCACTGCGCGCTACGCCCTGGGTCTCCTTTCCGATGTTGCCAGTGCTCATCGTGACATGGTTGATATTATACGATAAGACTGCCCTCGTGCTTCCGGCCGTTGCCTAGTATGCAGATCACAAACCCCTTCTGAACTAAGTTAGGGGGGGTTTATGGCAAATCTCTATCTAGCGGAGATTCAAAAGCCATTATCAGGTAAAATGGCCACCACCCTGTGGCACAAAAATGAGAGCAAATATAATACAGCATCTTTCTTGATTATGAGCTGCATCAAATTTTGGAGCTAGCGACACACGATCCCTGGATATGGCTGGATTTGCAGAACTAGCGGAAATAAACTTGCATGTTTCAACGTCGACTTTGGGCACATTATCTCGAGGACAGTCCTCTAGATGTCTATCATGACTCAAGATGTCTCTCCTCACGTCAGCAGTTATTTTCATTCGGCGAGGAATGTCCATGGGTTTATTCACATACACAGATCAGCGAATCGAATGACCATTTCCTTTGTTTCTATTTCCTGAAACACTCAACCATTGGAACAATGTCTTCCCCACGGAACCGCAAGGGGCGGAATCCACGTCAAAAACAACAATTTCTTCGTCCTCTGGCTTCGCTAGCGTCCATGACGATTTCTGGGGTAATCTCCAGATTCAAGCTTGTTATAGCTTCATCACTTGTGGCGTATCACCGCAGCAGTCACATCGTGTCAAGCAAACCCCGAATCCATGGTGCCACGAAGGCGAGAATGGCTACACCCGATGCTTTGGGTTCCCATATCTGGATGCAGGCAGTGCAAGATAAAAAAAAAAAACATGTCCAATCTTTCCGGGGCCAGCCGATGCAAAACTCAGCAACCAATTTTGCCCACGTTGTCGATCCCCACTAGGTTTACTGTTGGATAAAAAAAGACGGTAGTTGGGGCCGGATGTTGTGGGACTGCAATCCTTTCCTTTTAGCGCTACAACCCACGCTGCTCAACTGAAATCATCCTCCTCATTGGACACCACTTCCCCAGACACTTGATCGTTTTGGGTATCTTCCGTCAACCCGAGATATGCCACCACGTGTGCGTCCTTGAAAAGGTTCGCTTTCTGCAGCACAATTAGTAGGTGGTTTAATTAGTTGAGACCCGGTTTTCAAGTCATGGTGCAGCGGATTATTGAGGATTGAGACAAATTGGGTGGCGGCCGGTCTTGAGCCGCCGTTTCCTGTTTATGACTTGTCTCAAACGTGGAAGCTGAGAGTCCAGGCAAGGCAAAGCATTTCGAAGGGTAACAGAGGAGGGAAATGCAAAAGAAACTGCCTCGTCACTCACCTCGTCTCCCAGCGACTCCACTGCTGCCTCCAGAATCTTAGTTTCAACATCTCTCAGAAGCTCCACCGCCCCTATGCACTCCACACTGAATCCGCCCGCTGTTCTCGACGGCTCCAGCTCCTTGTGGGAAATCTCGGACTTGATCTTCTCTAGCTGCATCGCTACCCGCTCCTCCAGTACAGCAACAGCCCGGAGCTTGAAGACTTGGCATAACGGATGAGTTTGTATGAGCGTCTCAAAATCCCTAGCTCGCTCGCTTACATCTTCGTCCTGCCAAAATAGCTTCAGCTGTCGGGTCCCCGCTGTATCCTGAAGCACTCGAAACTCTAGGCCGTCTTCTTCATTAAGGCACATGAAATAAACGAACGCGCTATCCCATTTGATCGACTTGTCTATTAATGAGAGCCTCACATTTGGTGATCCTTGGAATATGTGAAGTTTTGCCTTTCCGAGAGGATCGTCATCTAAGATGTTGAGGTGTAGTATCAATTCGTGACCTGGAGAATCCTTGTTAACAAACCCATAGCTGAACAGCATCTCAGCTGCAGATTTTGCATCACCATATGAAATGGTAATTTCTCCTCCTTCTGATACAAACGATCCCGGTCGCTTTAACAAGACTACATCTCCATCGTGGTTCTCGTCGTAGTAAGCTGTGGCGTTTTGTGAATGATTCGCCATATCAAGCCCTGGTACCATGGCGTGGCCGGCCAGAGGGAGCTCGAGACATCTAGATCGGTACCAAGCATCAACCAAGATCCAATCTTCCAATCGCGCTGTTTCCTTTTCCCAGAATAGCAATTTGTAAAATGGCAGTTCCGAGGATTTTTCGTGCAGCTGCTCAAACTCGCTCATCAGTGTGGAGAGCTTGGCGTTTAGGGACGACTACAGACGCATTAGGATGTGTGGCTCTCTTCCTTTCTATACTAATGTAGGTGATTGCATTATCGTGGGGGTTAGGGGACATGGATGAGCTTCCCCTTGGCCCGGTGGGAATTTAGTGATAAGAAACTCACCTCGAGAGAGGTGCCTCTCAGCAGTTGTCTTTCATCCTCGGACCACATTGTTGGAACTGGAATGGTTCGAGGCAAGAATTTTATGTACTCGGTCCATGGTGTTGAAGCGCCTCCTTTGGATGTAGATTGATCTCGTTTAGACAGCACAAGGTGAGTCAAAAGATACAGCATGATGTCTTTTCGAGTGCTCTTGTTGAATATTAGTATTTCCGTGATTCACTGAGTGACGATTATGGGTACCTGATGCCCAGCAACCTCTAGTAGTTGCTTGAAGTTTTGGTCAACTTTTGCATAGTCCTCGATAGCTTCTGCAGACAAGACGAGATCGTGAGGAATTTTGAGAATCTCCACAGGGCCATCACCATCAGAGTTCACAATGGCTCTCTTAGAGGCAAGTCCAAATCCTTTGCCCTCGACATTTCGTAGCTCAGCAGCAGAGAAAACAACATTGTTGAGCAATGCCCAAGCAGGAAACGATTCTATTGGCAATTGAGATTGTGCCATGTTTGAGAAGTTCAATCAAAAGAGAGGTAAGCAATATATATGGAATATAAGTTGGATGCAATACGAGGTCAGGCTAGGAACAGCTTTGTTGTAGGAGCGTAGTAGTGAGATGCTCCACAAATGGGCATGTCATGCCGATGACCGCGCGCACGGCTTACCAGCGCTTTTCCACCATGCGCTGCCCTGTGATAGGTAAATATTTTTTTTATGACGCGCGCCAACTTTTTTTAGGTTCCTTTCCTTTACTAAACTTGCCATCTCAAAGGCCATCTACGAAAAGAAAGAAAAAAGGACATCAGTGATACCATGTCCGCGATCCCCGTCTAAAGAAGCTGACCGACTCATCTGGCGATTATTATTATTTACCCCTCCATTGACCCTCAAGTCCATTTGCGAAACGACACCCCACCATGCCTCGCGATCCCCTCATCGGGCTCGTAGGCAAGCCGTCTGCCGGCAAGAGCAGCACGCTCAACAGCTTGACCGACGCCTCGTCCAAAGTTGGTTGGTGAAACTTTTTCGTTGCTTTCAATTACAGACTACGGTCTGCTTTTGCAGGAATCGGGGCTGATGTTAGGACTATGCAGGCAATTTCCCGTACATAAGCCCCCATCTCTCCTCCCTGCCATTACTCGCCAGAGCTCGCTAACCTGGTGAATTCTACGAGCAGATTCACAACCATCGACCCCCAGCGAGCGATAGGGTATCTTCAGATTGAATGCGCCTGTGCGAGATTCCAATTATCAGATCGATGCAAGCCCAACTATGGCGCTTGCGTGGAGGGGCGGCGCTCCGTGCCGATAGAACTCCTTGATGTCGCGGGACTGGTGCCGGGTGCCCATCAAGGCCGTGGGCTAGGAAACAAGTTTTTGGATGACCTTCGTCATGCCGATGCGTTGATTCACGTTGTGGATGCCTCAGGGACTGTCGACGCCGAGGGGAAAGAGACAAGGGGCTACGATCCATCAGTGGACATTGCCTGGCTGAGGAGCGAGGTTGTCGCCTGGATCTTAGGAAACCTGATGACTAGATGGGGTTCTATACGACGAAGGCACATAGCTGTCAAGGCTGCGGCCGTCGATACGCTGCAGAACCAGTTATCGGGATACGGCTCCACGCCAACGATTACCAACCGAACAATAGACCGGTCAGGGGTGAAGGAGCCGCTGGAAGACTGGTCTGACGAGACTGTCGAGCATATTGTCAACTGCTTCATAGACGAAAAGTTCCCGACGGTAATAGCGCTCAACAAGATTGACCACCCAGACGCCGACAAGAACATTGCCAAGATTGCCAAGATGCAGGACCCAAACACCATTGTCCTCTGCTCGGCCATTTCGGAAATCTTTTTGCGGAAAATGGCGAAGCAAGGATATATCAAGTATGTGGAGGGCAGCGAATTCGTAGATACTAAAGAGGACCTCATTGAGCAGGGTGATCCCACGGGCGGCGGCTTAAAGGATCTAGACGAGAAGAACCGGAATCGAATAGAAAACTTAAAGGACATGGTGCTGTATCGCTTCGGATCAACGGGGGTAAACCAAGTCTTGACCAAGGCGGCTGACCTGCTCGGTTTGGTTCCCATATTCCCAGTGAGAAATACGTCAACCTTTGCTTCCGGGGCGTCAGAGTCAAAGTTCGTCTTTAGGGACTGTGTTCTAGTTAAGAAGGGCTCAACAGTCGGTGATGTTGCGCGCAAGGTCATGGGCGATGCGCCAATCGCTTTCGTGGAGGGGGTAGGGAACATGAGGGTATCAGAGGATGATCTTGTTGGTGTAGGGAAGCATGATGTGAGTTTCGCAAATCTCTGCAAGGCTTCCTTTTTTTTGGCACGATTATACTGACAAATATGCAGGTTCTATCTTTTAAAGTTGGGCGAGCATGAGGTGCTTGATAGCCTGTAAAAATAAAAACTATGCCAAAACAAACTATACAGTCTACGGGATGGAGGGTCTACTAATACAAACCGGTCTGTCTTATTTTTGTTGAATGACGTGAACCAAGATATTCCACTCAGCGGGTATACATTTTTGCAAATCCAAGACTCGTAAGCTTATTTAGGCAGCCGTACCGGCCACTCTCTCGGTCGCTCACCCCAAACCAGTTCCACCCCTTGAGTCTTCGCGAGCGCCTTTAACTGATCCATCAACGCCCCCTTGACCTTACTCTGATACAGCATCTTCAAATGCGTCATCTTCAAAACATCCCTAATCAGCACAAACATATCACCCTCCTCGTAGCTCTGCGAATCAATCTCCAAGATCTCCAAATTGGGAAAGCTAGCTAGAAACTTGATAAGCGGCATCTTCGTCTCGTCCGTATACATGGACGAGAAGCTAAAGTCAAGTAAGGCCATGTTCCGAATACAAGTGGCACCCTCGAGCCACGAGTACCCCGCGAGATGCTCTTTACTCAGCCGGCCGTCTTGGCCATTAAGGGGCTCAAGGGGAAATACAATGTCAAACGTATCTAGTGTGCCTTTGCGGAGCGGCCCTTCAAAGAGCTGTGCTGCTTTCTCTGGAGATAATGACATGTTTTGTAGGCGAAGAGTGTGCACGTTCGCGTAGGCATAGTGAAACCCGGGCTCGCCAAGACCTTGATGACCTGCAATGGCTTGATACCCGCTTAGCATTTCAAATGTGTGAGGCTCTCTTTCGTTGTAATGCCAGCGGTAGGAGATGTCTAGATATTCCAACGTCATCGCACGGTTTATCGTTAATAGAAACTGGTAGGCGCCAAGTAAATGGCCTGATTCTGTAGAATCCATCAGGAATGGACCACGTGGTTCGTCATTAATAATGCGTACGACCCTGAGTCCTGCCGCAAAACTCCGTGGCTCTTCACCAGGGGCGAGGGCATCATGCAGTGTGGCCTTGTCTAGACAGATTTGTTCAAGGTTCGGTGCCGCCTCCAGTATCTTCATCTAGTAAAATAGTTAGCTGGGTGTCAGATCCGGGAGAGAGAGAGAGAAAAAAGGATTTGAGCACGTACTATTGATGTGAGAATCGACCTAGACGCGCCTTTACCCAGCTTCAGGAACTTCAAGCGGTTCATCGCAGGAATGGCAATGGCGGCGTCTGCCCATTCCATGGGGTAACCAAAAAGAGTTAGGTCCACCAAGTTTTGCGCCATTCTACATGTAAGATGAAAGAATTTGTTATGTCCAAGTTGATTCAGTCTGTCGAATTCATCAAAGCCACTGAGGCTCAGAACCTTCATGTTTGGCTTAATCACGTGGGAATCTATTGCCTCAAAGGGCTTTGCGATATCCAGACGCTCAAGATTTGGTGATGCGTTCATGAGCATAAGGAATTTCGTCTGAGAAAGACAGAAACGTTTTGCGTCTTTGATAGTAATCTGATGAACATTCTTATTTGAGGCGGCTAATATCTTTATCAGACTGTCGGTACGAGGAGGCTTTCGAGGGAGAGAAGGACCGGTGAAGTTCAATGACCTCCAAAGACGCTCGTTTCCACGAGAAGTTAATGCCGCTCTCCATGTCTTGGAGACTCGAAGACACCGGCTGTGAGAAGAACCAAAAATGAGTCTCAGGCTAGCAGTTTTAAGAATCATTTGCTTACACCAAAGAAGCTAAGTCGTCGACCAGTGAAAAAATCATATGAATAATCTCTACCGGAAGGTCAAGAGGATCTTTCTTATTGAATCGTAGTTGAAGAGGCTCTCGAGCTTTGTACAGTTGCTGGAATTCTATTAGATATTATGATTATATAAACAAAGCCCAACATTACCTCAAGTTTTTGTGGATTTGGTGATCCATTCGCCACGACAACTTCAACCCCGGAATTATATACCTTCCAGGCAAACTCATGCTTCTTCTGCAGTCGGGCAATCTTACCTAGCCGGAGGTAGCCCTGTTGGCAATCAGGAGAATGGTTATATATGATTTCAAACGAGATAGACTCACGTCAGCAAGGCGAGGTGCCAGTTCTAAGATCCATTCTGCGTCTCTTCTCGCGCGGTCTAGCTCTTGCAGTGCCTCAAAGGTTGCAGCTCGATAATCCAGAGCTTGGATATGCACTGCGCTGTCACATTTATTGAAAGTCCGGCCAACGGAACACTTGCAATTATACATCGCTTCCTTGAAGATGGAGCCATCTTTGGCCGCCACCTCTTCAAAGTTCTTGCAGGTGCATCTCTCTCTCTTCATTCCTCTAGTACAAGAGCATCCCTTCATAGCCTGGGATTCGTTAGCTGGCGAGTCTAAAGATCCAATGTACGAACAGCATACTCTCGTGAATTGCTCCAAGGCTGATTTGTACTTCTTGGCTTTGTAATGTGCGCGACCAGCTTCAATGGCCGCTTCAGGGGTGGGTTTAGAGACAGCAGACATCGTGGTTCAGGTGATGAGGCGATCAGCCTTAGTGAGTGTTCACGCTGACGATGTTTTCGTCAAACACCCCCATAGATGAGTTTGGTTTCGATAAATTCAACCCATCGGCAATAAATACACGAGTTAAATAAATATAAAAAGTTGAGCGACTTCGTCCGACAATTATAGGCGCTGTAGTGTAAGGATGCGAATGAATTTGGAGGAGCGAGACGCGCGACGTGGGCAGCCACAAGTGGTTGAAGAGTGTGGCGCGAGCTCTACTAAAGCCTCTTCTAAAGCATTGATAGAACAATACTACCCCGGCACGAGAGCCATATCTAAAGCTTAAATTAAAACCCCTTCTCCAAATTAATGCTGCTATGGCTTTAAGAAATAATTTGCATATTTTTATTCATGCTCTACTTATTCTAAAAGAGACGCAGTATTTCTGCTCACATTACTATGTGTTCTTATCTCTTTGCAAAGGTGACCAATTTGTGATATCTCTCAAACGTAGATAGGAAGCACATTGAGACAAAGTCTCTGATTAACTAAAATCTTCAAGATAAAATTAAATCATTAGAGCTGATATAAATGAGCAAATACGCCGACTGATCTAGAAAGCAAGCTTCACAATCTCACCTTTTCCAATTATAAACATACCCTATACAAGAGAGTAGTCCTCAAGCGCCAGCCAGCGTGGATATGGCTGTGAGAATATCAAACACTCAAGTATCTACTAGGATTCAAAAAGCGAAGAACACCCAAACTTTGTAAGAAATCATCTAGGCTAAGGTGCCTATTTTAGGCTAACAACCCCAGCAATGAATCCGCGGACACCATTGCTTATCCAACATTCCTCACCATGAGTTACGGAATTAGCTAAAATAGCTTCCTCAACAGCAATTCCTCTAATCATATCTGTCAGTCCTTCTTTCTACACAGACAACTACAATGGAGAACATACCTTTCCAATGCCCATCGTCGGGTGGTTCCATCCTGGCCACCACTACCATCATCAAAGCTGAATTGGCCAGCTACGGGGGGAGTAACCCATCGTCCACCTCGCCAGAGATATGGTGTGGTCATGCTCCCTTCCATGAGGGTCCCGTCATCTTGATTAATCAGGAGAACCTCTTTTTCGTCTGTTGGTGCAATATTTAGCCTTGCGCGGGCGGAATCGTACATAGCCCTTTTCGTTGTCTTGAAGTGCGTGTACTCGGAACGAGCCGTTCTGATATCATCGAGCACAATCGTCCAACGAGGATATAACTGGGGCTGATTGGGGCTTGGAACAGAGGCGGGCGGAGGAAGTTGTACGGGGAAAAGGTTGCCCAGGCTCACAGGAGCAGTGTTGAACTTTTCAAACGTGATATCCCCCCCGAGGCTGACCACGATCCTGAGTCTTAGAGGGGTTGATTGCGATGAGCCTATGTGCCCTTGTAAGGATGTTGCTAACAATGTTAATGCCTGGTCTCCTGATAGGACCTGGACAGCTTGGTCCCATTGCCAATGGGTGGCCGCTCTCAGCATGCGATCGCGATGAAAGTCGAGCATGTAGAATGGTGATTCCACCTTGGCGTTCCATCCAGCATGTTCGAGGTTGTGAGCGGAAACCTGCTTGAGACTCTTGTCGTATCTAAGAGACGTGAATAAGGAGAATTGGGCTGCCATGGTGATGAAGAGCAAGTGGTATTGGCTTGGCTTCTAGCAACGAATCTCTGGCGTCAAGAACAACCTGGCGGGGGTTGGATCTATTACCGCACACAGCAGAGAGATAGGACTGGATCGTAGATATCATTGATTTTTGTTCTTCATTAACAAGCTACCACAGGATGAATAATAGAAACACATGGCGCTTGACAGTCGCACATAATCGGAGACAGATCGGGGCAAGGTATGACTGCAACTTCGGACGGAGGTCGTCAATTGGAGATTCGGCGCAGACAGTGTCCCACTTCAACCGGCTACAACGATTCGCATTGCAGACATAGCCTTGAAGGAAGCTTCTGCACTGATATATAGCTATTTTGAACACCTGGTATGCGTCGAGACCAATCAATTCAACTGATGTCACAGACCCTCTCATGCATGGCCAGACGAAAGCAAGCAAGCTGCTGATGCCAGCCTCCAGGGCTTGTCAGGATAATACCCAGGTAGGTACCAAAGCAGATGCGTAAGTACTGCTGCCTCAGGCATTCTTTGGGCTCCCATGATTGGATTTTTGTGCGCCAGCGTTGTCGCCTGGACTGGGTTTTTTCCCCTTGGCCCCTCTGGTGGTGGAGCAGGATAGTGGGGGGGAATAGGTGGTTAGTAACCACCAGCCAGCGGAAATTTCGAGGTTCGTCTGTGGCCGGCCGGTGCCATCATCTTTTTTTCTGCGCGTGCCCAGCTTGCTGCAGCTCTTCCTGCGCCTCTACATCATTGACGTCCCTTTTGGCCCCAGTATCCATACGTCCTCCTCCTGGATTCCCTTCTTCCTCGAGGTTCCTTTAATTGCTAATTCGACTCACTCCCATCATGTCTAACCCGCTGCCGTCAATCCCTCCCGGCGGCCCCACGGCCATTCCCGTCGACGCGAACTCTTCCACCTGGGACCGGATATCATCATGGGTCTCGGAGAATAAGGCGGTTGTTTACACCATTGCCGGTGTTGCTGTTGTTGTTACAGGTGCTGGTGTTGTATATTACTTGGGCTCTGATTCGGTATGTTGAACTGCTCGATCGTTGACGGAATTTGTATTGGCCACCATGCCATTTGCGTTGCAGATGTCTAAGTCGCCGCCCAAAGCTCCCCTCTTTACGGGAAAATATAGCATTCCCCTCTAACTGGACCCCCTCAATAGCAATCCAATGCATCACCGAAGCTTAGCAAGAAGGAGAGGAGGAAGCGAAAAGAGGCAGAGCGCAAGGCCGCAGATGTAAAGGACTCGGCAAGCGCGGCGCAACCCAAATCCGCCACCGTTGAGACAGAGACAGAGATCCCCGAAATCGATGAGGCGTCTGTCTTGCTCTTGACGCAAGATCAGCGGGAACAGTATGCCGCCAGGCTCAAGCAATCCGGTAACAAGGCGTACGGAGACAAGGCATACAACAAGGCTATTGATCTGTATTCAAAAGCGATCCTCTGCAAACCAGACCCTGTCTTCTTCTCCAACCGCGCAGCATGCTACAGCGCTATGAGCGAATGGGACAAGGTCATTGACGACACAACCGCCGCCATCGCCATGGATCCCGAATACATAAAGGCTATTAACCGCCGAGCGACTGCCTATGAGCACCAGAAATTGTACTCCGAGGCACTTCTCGACTTCACTGCCTCATGCATCATCGACAACTTCAAGAGCGAGTCCACAGCCCAGGCTGTTGAGAGATTGCTCAAGGTCTTCGCCGAGCACAAGGCCAAGGAGGTAATGGCCTCCAGACCTGCCAAACTTCCAAGCCCAATCTTTGTCGGCAACTATCTTCAGAGCTTCCGACAGAAACCCCTCCCCGCCGCTATTGACGACTCCGTTGACCTCTCATTGGACACTGGGCTGGGTCAGTTGCAGCTCGGCTTCCAAGGGCTAGAGAAGAAGACTGCTGAGGGCTACGAGGAGGCCAGACAAGCATTCGAGAAGGCGCTGGATTTGGGAGAACTTGGCGAGAATGAGGCTCTTGCTTATAATATGCGTGGAACCATCCGTACGCTGCTTGGCAACCACGCACAAGCGACCGAGGACTTTGACAAGAGCATCGAGCTCGACCCCAAGATGACGCAAAGCTATATCAAGCGAGCTAGCATCAGCCTGGAGCTTGGCGAGCCTGACAAGGCCGAGGAGGAGTTTGCCAAGGCCCTTGAGCAGGACAATGAAGACCCTGATGTGTACTACCACCGCGCCCAGGCCCACTTCATCAAGGGTGACCTTGCGAACGCCCAGAAGGACTACCAGAAATCCATCGATCTGGACAAGGACTTTATCTTCTCCCACATCCAACTTGGTGTCACGCAATACAAGATGGGTTCCATTGCCTCATCAATGGCAACATTCCGACGGTGTATTAAGAATTTCCCCAAGATCCCCGATGTCTACAACTACTACGGTGAGCTGTTACTTGACCAGGGTAACTTCTCCGAAGCCATCGAGAAGTTCGACACTGCTATGGAGATGGAGAAGCAGTCTAAGCCCATGTCCATGAATGTTCTGCCCCTTATCAATAAGGCGTTGGCGTTGTTCCAGTGGAAGGCCGACTTTAAGGAGGCAGAAGGGCTCTGCCAGAAGGCTCTGATTAGTGAGCTACCCCATCCCTATTTGCGGAATCTGACAGTAAAAAGTGCTAACAACTGTTGAAGTCGATCCAGAGTGTGACATTGCTGTGGCCACCATGGCCCAGCTTCTGCTGCAACAGAACAAGGTGACCGAGGCACTCAAGTACTTTGAGCGCGCCGCCGAGCTCGCCAGAACTGAGGGCGAGATTGTCAATGCCCTGTCATATGCCGAGGCTACACGAACACAGGTCAAGGTGACAGAGAAGTATCCCAAGCTGGCAGCCAAGTTGGCAGGCGGCCCAGGCGGTCCCCCTGGACTGCGTATGCCGGCCTAAGGTGCCTCTACCACCCCCCTTCAGCAACAAAACCGTGACGTCTTCAAACGACGAAACGGGAAATATAACAACCAAACAAAAAATTGATTAAAAAAACAACAACAACCGTAAGTACATCTCGGTGCGGGGCGGGAATCTGAAGTCAGGGTTTTTGGGCAAAGTAATGCATCTCCCCCACCCCCCCTTTCGAAGGAGCTATTTAATTGCCGGAGGGTCCGGTAGTTGGGGAAAACTGCAAGGAAACATGATCACATATATTGAATGAGGCTCATGATTTTTGTTTTGGGTGTCTGGGAGGTTGGGAGAGGGCAAACCAAAAGGAGAAAAAAAGAATTCGATTTTTTTTCTTCCCACCCCGTCGTTTTACCTCTTGAATTTTTTTCTTGCAAGAAAAGAAATGAAACCTCATCTGTATATTTACTAAATCGAAATGACATCTTACGTCTCTCTACCCATATGTATGGTGTCATGAATGAAGCCCCCCAAAAAGGGGATGTCGATCTCACATGCCTCTCTCTCTTGTTTTACTACCACTTTTTACTTTTTGTATTCTGCCTTCTGGATGTAGGCTGTATTAGTGTTTCCTGGTCCCCCACCCAAGAAGGGGATCAACGAGTTTGTTTGTAGGGGCGTAATGTCTTTTTACTGTACGGTACGGTTATGAAAAATAGAACTCTCTCAACTCTTCTTTTTTTAAGCTCGGCTCACGAAAACCTCGTCTTTATATTCCAGCCACTATGAACGACCTAGTTGGAACGATAAGCTGTTCTATATGTTCATAGATGTGACTAGACTCTCCATCTCCATCTCCATCATCAATCCCCCTTTCCTTCATGCCCCCTTTCCCGAACCATCGCTTTAACTACCACTCCGCATTAATTACCCCTACTAATTAGCTCCAAAGATGCCAACTGCCTCATTTGAAAACCAGAAAAAAAAATAAGAACCCCCCAAATGCCCCTCCCTCCCCAGTAGAGTAAGAAATTAAGACTATACAATAGCAATCGCTAAAGGTGGGACAAAAAATACAACGCCCATAGGTTTTTTGTTTGGGCGTGTTGATGGTCTAGTTAGTAAATTATGCCGACCGTCTCTTCCGGGGCCGCTTCGAGAGACCCTTGATAAAAAAAAGGAAAAAAAAAAGAGAAGTATCAAGACGTATGCTTGACGGGATACGCGGGAAGAACAAAGGAAATTTTGGAACCAGAAAAACAGTAAAAGAAAAACCAATGAAGTTTTGCAGTTTTGTTTTAATGGTTCTTGGTCAAGGCGACTCCCAGACCAACACCGAGAGCAATAGCCAAGATGATGAGGAATACAACCAGGGCGCACCACCACTTGAGCCGGCGGGTCCGGCGGGCGTGTTCGATGCCCTGGCTGACTTGCTCGTTGCCCTTCTCGATGTTCTGGACGGTGTTTTCGGCGTTGGTCTCGGCGGCAATGACAACGGGGTCCTGCTCCTCGACCATGGCGGCGAGGTCCTGGAAGAGGATGGCAAGCTCGGAGAGGGTCTGCTCGATGCGCTGGAGCTCGTTGTGGCGAGCGCGCACGTTGCCGAGTAGAGAGGCGGCATGGCCGGATCGGTTGGTTTTTAGCTGCGATGGGTCAGCGGTGGTGTTTATTGGTAAGAAAAAAAAACTGCAAATGGATTATCGTGAAGAGTAGAAAGGGATAGAAGCAAAACAATTGACAATATGAACTTACGGCTGTTTGGAAAACACCCTCATTGCTCCAATCCGCCTCAGTAGCTTGTCGCACCTCATCCTCCGACGCATCCGGATTCACGATGCGGAACTGGCGCGCAATCTGTTCACGGTAGCGCTGCTGGTAATCACGCTCGATGCTTTGGTACTTGTCGAGCTCTGACTTGAAAAAAGTCTTTAGGGACTGTAGCTGGGTGTTCTTGGTGTTGCGCGAGGTGTCGGTGGTCTTAGCCAGGTCCCGCTCTAGGCTCTTGATGCCGTCCTTGATGGCGGTGTTGCGAATCTGCGTCTGGGAGATGTACTGCTCCAGCTGCTGGTTCGCGTCTGGGTCGGTGGTGCTGAGGCTGCGCTGGTGCAGCTGGCCAATGTAGTCGATGTCTGTCGTGAGGGACTTGATGTCGTTGCGCAGGCTCTGGACGCGGGCGAGGAAGTCAGCCTGCGACAGGACGGCGGCAGGTTGTCTCTGCTGCTGCTGCTCCTGGCCATCTGTATATCCGTTATTGTAGTTTTGCAGTTCATAGTTGTTGTTGTTATTGTTGTTGTTATTGTTGTCATAGGCGTTGCCAGTATTGGAGTTGTAGGGATTGAGCTGCGAAAATACCACCAGCAATTGTTAGCCTCAATCCTCGTCATCATCATTATCAACAGCAACCATCACCATCAAACATCATCGTCGCATGGTGTGTTGTTTTCAGGATGGTCTTACTTCGCCGTAGCCACCAGCCGCAGTGTACCCAGCTTCCTGGCCCGGGCCCTGGGCATATGGATTCTGCTGCTCGTACGACATACTGAACTAGAGGTTTTCGCGTGGTAGAGATTGTGAGTCTTTTTTGTGTGTGCCGGTTCTCCCCCTTATTCGGTGTTGGTGATGGGTGATGACTGGGTGAGATCAGAGCGGACGCAGCGAGCTCGATGTTTATCGCAATTAGGTATTAGTGGACGAGACAGAAGGCGAAAAATCGACGGCGCCTGCGGGAATGGCCTGCTGCTGATGTTTCGAGAAGGTCGCGGTGCTGCAGCAGTAGGGGCCGCCTGTCGCTTTAGCGCTAATAATAACTGGCGGGGTACCCTAGTATTACGGAGTACAAAGAAATAGAGACCAAAAAAAAATTGATGACCAGAGCTTTTCTGCACCTTCGGCTTGTGCGGAGAACGCAGAGACAGTAAAAAGGGCCGGATGGCGTGGCTGCGTAAGGTAGGTAAGAAAGGCCGACGCGGTCGGTCACAAGATGAGAGAGTATTATTATATCTAGGGATATCTTCGAAAAAAAAGAAGAAGTAAACGCAAAATGAAAGGCAAAAGATTCTTCGGATAATTTGATCTTTGTTTTAATTATGAAACCCGTAGAACAGTGGACCATGGGTTCAATACGTACAAATAATAAACCACTCACCCTAGCCCTCCATCTCGTCGTCCTCGGCCTTTCTCGCTCTGAATTGCCTGGGGGGAGGAAGGGAGGGCGACAGCGGAAGCTTGGTACCTGCTGCGGATCGGCGGAGCTGCCCAGGTGGTCGCCATCATAGGCGAAGGCTACTGGTCAAGCTCTTCTAGGTGCTTTGCTGCAGTGGCAAGGCAATGGCAGTGAGCAGCTCCGCCAAACAAAACCAATCCATCGTCCGTCATTCCCGCCGTCATGCTGGCCGTCTCGTCTCTGCACTGCTGCACGCATGTATCTAGTGTATGCATGTAGGTACATACTTCCACAATTGTTGACACGAGACTTCATTAGTGCCAAGCTTGCGTCAGCATGGATATTTTATTTTAAATTGGGCTGGGATGTTTCTATACTGGCGTCTGTGGGGCGCCATAAAAAAAATACATTGCATACCTGGCTGGTACGCGCGTGCCGCAAAGGGTAAAAGCAGTAAGCTTTGGTCGAAAGTGTTTGTAAGGGCTTGTTTGTTCGAGGCTAAATTGCTCCCTCGGATCCGGCTCGTACTCCGTACTCGTCATGATCATTAGACGCGGCTGTGATCCGCAAATGCATGCACCTAAAGCAACGCGCATGATTATACTCGCAGAATTCATAATCTCCCAGGAGTGCGAGTAATAAATCTAGCCTCTATATCTAGCTGTTCCAATTCGTGGCTCTCTAGGATGGGAGTATTTTATTCCTTGGGCAGGCTTCTGGTAGGAATCGCAATAGATTCTATGGACGAAAAAAAAAAAAGATTTGTCTGTTTAGTGTATAACCATTACGAGACTTGCTGATAAACTGAGTAACCATTTGATTGGTTTATTTATTAATCCTCAAACATAAATATTTACAACAAGCCGCCGTCATAATTCTGGCACTCGTCGTTTACCTCCTCCATCAGGGACGCCATTTTCGACGTACAGTCCATCTAGCGGTGCAACGCGGCACCCAATGCATTAGTGCCGCCCGTCCATCTCACCCGAAACTCCAACGCCGGCTACCATAAGCCAATGCCATGGCTTCCAAACATCCATCTCGGTTGTGCCAACCCAACATGATGTTGAGATGTTTTGCAACTAGTTGAGGTTACAGATATCGCCACGTTCTCAATCTCATCCTGCTGCCATGCCCACCGGTTTCAAGATCCAATGGCCTTAATTATGAACACGGCCATGAGTCAACATACGCTGCAGATGGTACTTTAAGCGGTCGAACAGCTCGGAAATTTGACGTGTTCTGTATCAGCTCGCCGTACCAGCTCAAACTGCCCAGTCTTTAAGAAAGTTTTGGTTATCCATGATATTGGAGAACCTCTCAGCTAATATATTACCTGGCATTGAAAAAATCGCACCGAGTCTCCATTCTCGTCTTGAATTGGTTGGCTTGAGCTTATAGGTAATTCTTCTTCTTGGCAGTTCGTGTGTATTGAGAAAGGTGCCATTCAACGTCGCCATCTTTGTTTTCGAGCGTGCCACCACGGATCTCAAATATCCTCATTGTCATCCGGGGACCGACCTCAGCTAGCTCAACGCTGTCATAACCTGTCCGTACAAAGACGTGATGTCTGACTTCAATGCTGTCATCAATGTTCTTGAAGGTGACTACTCGGTTGCCAATCTTGGTCTTACTGGTAATAGGCTCTCGTGGTGGGAATAGGTGCTTCAGCACCTTGACAACACGTTCTCCTAACCGAGTGGTGAAGCCATCAAAAATGACGTGCGGGTATGATTCGCTCACAGTTCCTCGAACACTTCCAGGGATATCATGGCGAAGGACCACATTATGGAGGGAAAATGAGACTGTTGGCCCATGGGGAAAGTGAGATAATGTTAAGGCGGTAGGTGTACCACGATGCTCGTGAAGCAGAAGCATGTCAGTTAGTCCGGCAGACTGGGCAGATTTGACAAGGTCGGGCAAGATGAGGTTTCCGCGGTTCATGCGAACTGCAGTAGGAAGAAGGAGCCTCACTTCCTTTGCAAACGCAGACAATCGGGCAGATGGATCGCGAGAGGTTGTAACCAAGACCCGAGGGTCAACAATTCCAGAGAGCTGCGCATACTCATCGTCCAAGTCAAGCTGCTCGTTTGTCGTTATATCTTTTAATTCGTCATACTGATAATCCTTCCGTAAAGACTTGTCGTTCGCAATTGAAGGATCTAACGGCTTTCCAGAGGCAAGAGAGGCTCTCAGCTTTGCCCTCTTCTCGCTAATCTCGGCATCTCGCAGCAGGAGGGCGCGGCGGTAAAGATAGTCACGTCTCTGGCGTGCTTGTTTGCGCTGAAATAGTAAATTAGCTCATTTTCGATCTTTGCAGAATATCCATGATGCGCGCAACTTACAATCATCTTGGATTCTCACAACTTTGTGACCTGGCGTTCAGCAACGGCTTAATCCCCATGGCTTAGAAGTAGTAGTAGAAAAAAGTTGCTTATCAGTTCTGCCGATTTTCTGACGTTATCGATTAGCCCGCCGCCTTATCACGTGGGCGCAAATTGTCCCACCAAAGCCTATTCCTTTGTGGAGGGTCGAACTGCTTTCCACTGTTGATGCGAATAATCCGGCTCGCCAAAAAGAATTTCTGACACTACGTCGGCGACTGCCTCACATTCTACTCACAGAACAAATTTGCCGACTGTGAGATCTAGGTCCCTGTCGTCATTGTTATCTTTTCCCCACGCAAGTTTTGCGGCGATGATGTGATCCAGACCAGCAAGCGTTGCGAATCCCTTCCGAAAGCTATCCGAGTGCTGAAATCCTGCACACCAGGGTTTCCTTGCAATTGCAGAGCCTATATCTTGAAGTAAGATACCTCTTCATTTCTTTAATGGAAAAAGCTGTTTGAAACCGCCGACCTTATCATTCTGGAAAAAAATGTCTCTTTGACATGATGGATTACTTATTTCTTCAGCAGTAAAGTCAAAAGGCGCACTCTCAACACAACGCCACCATGGAGGGCGCTTTTACTCATGTCGGTAATCACCTCATTTCCGACTCTGCTGCGGCCATAAAAGCCGGCGCAGACGATCTATCCGCCCTAGACCCTGACGAAGCCCTGCTATACGGCAAATACGGTGGCCAGAGCGGCCGGCGTCGAGCCGACGATGAGGATAATCATACCGAAGCATTTGAGGAGGATGACAATGATAGCCTCAACAGTGTTCCTATTGAGGGCATGATGGGGCTCAAGCTCAAGAACTATGAGGAAGAGAAGGAACTTCCTCCACATGCTTGCGCGTGAGCAGCACCTTTAGCTGCTAGCTCTGACATCTGCTAATACACAAGCCAGATATTGCGGCATCCACTCCCCAGCGTGCGTCGTCAAGTGCCTGACA
This sequence comes from Sphaerostilbella broomeana, assembly GCA_930272545.1. Classification (NCBI taxonomy): domain Eukaryota; kingdom Fungi; phylum Ascomycota; class Sordariomycetes; order Hypocreales; family Hypocreaceae; genus Sphaerostilbella; species Sphaerostilbella broomeana. The sequence goes on from CAKNET010000001.1 coordinate 677,804, forward strand.
TGCAACAAATGGTTCTGTAGCGCTCGAGGCAATGGAACGTCGACGCACATTGTCAATCACCTTGTCCGTGCGAGGCATAAAGAGGTGCAGCTGCACCCCGAATCGACACTTGGCGACACTGTCCTAGAATGCTATAACTGCGGCACGAAAAATGCGTTTCTGCTGGGGTTCATTCCAGCCAAATCTGATACTGTTGTTGTCCTGCTTTGTCGTCAGCCGTGCGCTGCTTCGACCTCGAACAAGGATATGAATTGGGATACGTCTCGATGGGAGCCTCTGATTGAGGAACGGGCATTCCTGTCTTGGCTTGTTAGCCCCCCATCTGATGTGGAGCAGCTGCGGGCTCGGCATCTTTCTCCAAATACGATTGCCAAGCTTGAAGAAATGTGGAAGATCGAACCTGAGGCGACGGTGCAAGACTTGGAGAAAGCGTCTAATATCGACGATGACCCCAACCCTGTGCTTCTGACTTACGACGACCCCTATCATTATCAGAATATATTTGGGCCCCTTGTTAAGATGGAGTCCGATTACGACAAGAAGCTCAAGGAAGCGCAGTCAGAAGATGGCTTGACTGTCAAGTGGCACCATGCACTGAACAACAAACATATTGCTAGTTTTAACTTGCAAAAGATTGAATCTGGCGACGTAAAGTTAGCCGTTGGTGATGAAATGAGACTACGATACAATGGCGAGTTGCGTGAGCCCTGGGAGGGAGTGGGATATGTCATCAAGATCCCCAACAGTCAGTCGGATGAGGTTGGTTTGGAACTACGAAAGACTGGAAATGACAAGTTAGTGCCCACGGATCTTTCTCACAACTTCTCTGCAGATTATGTCTGGAAGGCCACATCCTACGATCGAATGCAGCTGGCCATGAAGACGTTTGCTGTCGACGATATGAGTGTTTCAGGATACATTTTCCATATCCTCCTTGGTCACGAAGTTCAATTCCAGCCAATGAAGGTCACACTGCCTAAGAAATGGTCTGCCCCTGGCCTTCCGGATTTGAACCAAGGCCAGGTAGATGCCATCAGAGGAGTGCTGCAGCGACCTCTGAGCCTCATTCAGGGACCACCCGGAACAGGAAAGACTGTCACATCCGCTACGATTATCTACCACTTGGCCAAAATGAATGGTAGCCAAGTCTTGGTCTGTGCTCCCTCCAACGTCGCCGTTGACCAGCTCTGCGAGCGTATACATCGCACTGGTCTTAAGGTTGTCCGTCTTACTGCCAAATCCCGTGAAGATGTTGAGTCTTCCGTCAGCTTTTTAGCACTGCATGAGCAGGTCCGAATGTCTGAGCACAACAGCGAGCTTGTGAAATTATCTCAACTCAAGCAGGAGGTTGGCGAATTGTCCAGCCAGGATGAAAAGAAGCTGAAGCAACTCACAAAAGCAGCTGAACGAGAAATCCTTAACAATGCAGACGTAATTTGCTGTACTTGTGTTGGTGCCGGAGACCCCCGTCTCTCCAAGATCAAGTTCCGCAACGTCCTTATCGATGAGTCTACCCAATCCGCCGAACCAGAATGCATGATTCCTCTTGTTCTCGGATGCAAGCAAGTTGTTCTGGTAGGTGACCACAAACAGCTTGGCCCAGTCATCATGAACAAAAAGGCAGCCAAGGCAGGTCTAAACAGGTCTCTATTCGAGCGCCTTATCAACTTGAAGATCAACCCTATTTTGTTAAAGACACAATATCGTATGCATCCGTGTCTTTCGGAATTCCCCTCCAACATGTTTTATGACGGAACGCTTCAGAATGGCATTACCCAGGAACATCGGTTGCGGAAAGACGTTGACTTCCCGTGGCCTGTGGCCGAAATGCCCATGATGTTTTGGTCTAACCTGGGCCATGAAGAAATTTCAACCTCTGGCACGTCTTATCTGAACCGAACTGAGGCTTCTAATGTGGAGAAAACTGTCACGCGTTTTTTCAAGGCAGGTGTCAAACCATCGGAGATTGGCGTCATTACACCATACGAAGGCCAAAGAAGCTACATTGTTACAACTATGCAGAATTCGGGCACGTACAAGAAGGAATCTTACAAGGATGTGGAGGTCGCCTCGGTAGATGCTTTCCAAGGCCGTGAAAAGGACTTTATTGTTCTATCATGTGTGCGATCCAACGACAACCAGGGCATCGGCTTCTTGTCTGATCCTCGACGTTTGAATGTGGCACTGACAAGAGCCAAGTATGGCCTTGTGATTCTCGGCAACCCCAAGGTCTTGTCAAAACATGAACTCTGGCACAACCTACTTGTCCATTTCAAGGACCGTAAATGTTTTGTTGAAGGCCCCCTCACCAACCTTCAGGCATGCTTGTTGCAGTTCAGCCGCCCTAGAGTCAGTTATCGCCAGAGGAACAACCAGCCAAACCATCACATTGGGGGTGGATATCCACAGAACCGGTTCAATGGTGGCCCGCCGGGCCGTGACTTCGATGCTGGCTCCATGGTTTCTTATATTCCGGATGATGTCTCATCTATCCATGGTTCTGCCTTTGGAGGTGCAGCCCTGAACTCGGCATTCCCTTCTATGTTTTCAAGCTTCGCTCCCGAACAGTGGCCTGGCCTACCAGGAGTGTCTGCCCCAGGTCGTGGACACAAGGGTCGTAGCCGAGCAACGGAGAGCATTGCAGGCGAAAGCGTGGCCAACTCTGAATTGACTGATGCATCGGCCAGCATCATTGGTACAAAAGGGGTTGGTCAAGGAGGTGTTAGTCTCGGAGCTGGGTTACATGATGCCGTCACTGGGATGCGAGCTGTTTCTTACAGTCAAAGCGACCGGTTGAAACAGTATGTTGAGAGCAGCGGCCGCATGACTGTAGGCAACAATTTTGGACGACGCTACGATGACGATGAGAAGAGCGTCAGCACGGCTTTCCACAGCCAGATCGGAGGAGGCTACGACTGAGCAGTGACTTGATAAAAAAACAAGGGTTTAACCAAGTGAAGTGATATCAAAAGATTTAAGGAACATCCCCACAAGCGATCTACAAGGGGCCTTTGCTTCCGCAGGACCACCGACTACGATGGTCAGAGCGGCTGCTCCGATGGTAGTCTTTGCGGGCGGTGATTCTGCAGTGGGGAGCAGTCGACATCATAGCTGCTCCGCATCATATACCTCGCAATGTCACTACGGGGAAAATGCCGTAGCCGTAGCTACAGCTGAGCGTACGCGACATTGGCAGCGTCTTTGACCAAACTGACGATGACAGTCTGCCTGGGACGTCTTGGCCAAAATTTAGGGGGAACTTGTGCTAGTAGCATTACACGGTCGGTAGAGGTAGTGTTTTGGGAATTGATAGCGAATCTTGGGGCAACAAGTCATTTGTTGACTTGGAGACGGAACCTTGCTAGAGGTGAAGGTTGGGCGGAAGTTGGTACAGTTGGCTTGGCAAAGAAGAACACGCACGACTCAATTTGCTAGCCTATCCGGAAGCAAAACTGCTGACTATCCAATCTGTAAGAAGGGGGACAGGGCGATTTGGAGACTGACCGCAGTCATTCTTTTGCTGAGAATAAATATTGAAATAAAATTGTCACTCTTTTAACATGTTCTGATGTGGAAGTGTAGTGTGATTTTGATTCGTTTGATAATTGGGATCGGGTTGATTGTAATGGTATTGAACAGTGGTATATGTATATGAGTGTAATTGCCATAAACGGAGTAAAGTTCTATTTCTCCTATTGCTTTAATCTTGCTACGCCGAGTCTTATTATCCTGCTGCGAGAGATATATATATATATATCGGGCTACTAGAAAATCCATTTAATTGCCCAAGGATTCAAAGAGACATATATAAGTGGCTAGCAATTTAAAGGGGGAATTCATATGTATTGGCCAACATAGGTTCTTGTTAGCTAGAGTTCCTGAGAGAGATATACTTTTTGTGTGTCAAACAGATACGTAGCCAGACAATGTCTCGGTTGTTGAGACGCAGGGCAATGCACCTTTCTTGTTGAAGATTCCTGGGATGCTGTGCTCTGATTTGATGACGGATTTGATGACCTGAGTGCATATGTAGTATTGCTGAGAGTAAAGCCCAATCATGATGTCGTCACTATCCATAAACGGCAGGTATATACTTTTCTATAAACTTTAATCAATATGACGGTGGCTTTTGCCATTTATCGAGAGTGTGTGATGATCAATCTCTCATACTATTGGACTGTGTATTTAGAACACACTGGATCATGTCAAAGAGCCTAAAGACAAAATAGTGGCTGGCGATTGTGGGGTCAGGAGTGCATAGCCACAAAAGCAACCCCAACTGGGACTTGAACCTACCACTCTAGTTATTGTTGTTGTTGTTGTTGTTGTCTGTCTGTCTGTCTGTTTGGCAATGCCAGCAAGCCAGCAAGTCGGATAGGTAAAATTGAAAGGGCTCAAGTACCCCAGAAAAGAGGCGCTAGCGTGCTCCGTAGTGGACAAACAAAATCCATCCCCTAGCAGTAGCAGGACAGAACCGGCAACCACCAGCCGGGCGGCCGGCCCCCCCTGTACTAGGTAGGTATGTACATATCTAGCTGGGTAGATTGATTTGACGGCCGTACTGGACAGGCGACCCACTGCAGGAAATGGCGTGTAATCATAAGGGTTCATTGCCGAGAGATGAAGTTTAAATAGTTTCAATTATTTTCTTCTTCTCCGGGGTCTTCGGAACGCCGGGGTAGGAGGATACTCTTTGGGATTAAAAAAAGATGAGGGATTGAAAGATATGTTCTGTACATGGATGGTATTATGTAGGTATGCGAGTAGAGGGGCCATTAGTACCTAGGTAGTTGGATGAACTGGCCATGATCATGTTGATGACGATGATGACGATGATGACGATGATGACCATGATGGCATCGTTGCAGCATTGGATTTGCTGGTTTGATAGATACCTAGATAGATAGATAGCACGGAGCAACCGACAGAGAAGGAGGCAGAGGGATTTGCAAAGCCAAAAAACAAAACAAAAAATCTGCACCCAGCGCCTTGCTCATTGATATCATTGCCAAGCCATGCATCCTTCTTTCTACATATGTACCTTTTCTACTACTGTATTTATTCATTTATTCCCTCTCCCACCCCCCAGCAGCCACCGCCGCAGCGTGGTTTCGGCTTTGACACTCAGTTGCCTGATGAGGGCAAGATACGATGCGATGGGCACACAGGGCGATCAGTACCAAAAGCGTGGTCGCAAGCCCGAACTGAACGACTGCGCATCATTACTACCTACCACCTACAGTAGTAGGTGCATACATGCTGTAATACCTGCAAGGCCAAGACGGGGGGCGTCTGCCACACGCTGCTCCAGGGAGGGCTGTCACTCATGTCCAGCAGGTTCACATGTTCAGTTGGTTCAGGTTCTGGGGCACCAGCGCCGTCAAAGAAAAGTGCCCGCTCGAGGTGCTGTTGGCAAAGCCCCTAAGAAAAGGGCTGAGCCTGGTGCGGGCTACCTCACTAGCCGGGCTGTCGGACCTTGCAGGTGAATTTTTGGGTGCCCAGGTGCCAACGGCCCAAACGCATAACCACACCCGTCATCAATTACTCGCCAACTACCTAGGTAGGTTCTCGGCGTATCCAGTATCCATTACATACTGGCAACCCGTCGCAGCCCTGGAGTTCACTTGAACGTCTGCTGCCATAACGGGGGGTGAGGGCCCTCCCGCTTTCGGCAGCCCATCACTGGGCTCTGCTCCATAAGCGTTCCATCGTCCACCATCTTTCTTACATTGTTTCATCTTTCTTTCCTTGGTCTTCTGTTTTTGAACCTGCTGCTTTTCTTCCTTGTGCTGTAGCCGTGGTCGTGGCATTTGCCTTTATCGTCTTCCCCTGCTGGTTGTGCGCCGACTCTTCCGCGTGCCCTCCGGACACCAATCTTCAAACAAACACCCGCCCGGCTATATTCATCCGCTGATCAGTCCATTTTACTACGCACAATCTCCTCGCATAGAAATGTCCTCTCCGTCATCGTCATAATGTTGAACCAAGTCCAGGGACGAGTCCCTCGTCGCTACATTGTGCTCGGCTCTTTCTTCCTCTGCGCCGTCGTGTTCCTATGGCGGCCCTTCCATGTCACGCCGGGTTTCCTCACCTTTGGCGATATCAAGTACGTGCCCAGCAGCTATGACTGGAGCAAAGTAAAGCCCAATCACCCGGTGGTAGACATGAAGAACCCCCCACGGGGCTCGCCAAAGACTCTGCCCAAGATTCAGACGAGGAACAAGGCTGTACGCCAGGACGACATTGCTAATGCTAGGAAGCAGACGGTGAAGAAGGCGTTTATCAAGAGCTGGGAAGCATACAAGACACATGCGTGGACCAAGGATGAGCTGATGCCGCTGTCTGGTAAAGGGAAGCAGACCTTTAGCGGCTGGTCTGCGCAGTTGGTGGATGCGCTCGACACGCTCTGGATCATGGATCTGAAGGAGGATTTCAACCTGGCTGTCAAGGAGGTGGCGGTGATTGACTGGGCAAAGACGAATGATAGGAAGCGCATCAATCTGTTTGAGGTGACGATTCGATATCTGGGTGGTCTGATTGCGGCCTATGACCTGTCCCAGGAACCGGTCCTGCGCGCCAAAGCCGTTGAGCTCGCCGATGTCTTGTACGCCAGTTTTGATACCCCGAACCGACTGCCAACACACTGGCTACAGTTTGACAAAGTGAAGAGCGGCGAGCAGACGGCCGATATGGTCATGTCTGGAGCTGCTGGCGGAACCCTGTGTCTCGAATTCACCCGACTTTCCCAAATCACTGGCGATCCCAAGTACTACGATGCCACGGAGCGCATCAAGCAGTTCTTCTACCGTTTCCAAAACGAAACCACCATCCCCGGAATCTGGCCACACACGATGAATTACCGTGACGAGATGATGATTGAGTCTAGATTTACCATTGGAGCTGGTTCCGACTCCATGTACGAATACCTTGTCAAGATGCATGCCGTGCTTGGCGGCCTCGACCCCCAGTACCCTGAAATGGCTGTTCAGGCGCTCGACACTATTAAAGAACATATACTATATCGCCCAATGACACCGAAGGATGAGAACATCCTGCTGGCTGGAAATGCGGTCGTGGACAGTGGCAAAGTAGAGAAGCCAGAGCGAATTCCAGAGATGCAGCACTTGACCTGCTTCGCTGGAGGCATGTACGGTCTAGCTGGCAAGCTTTTCAAGCGCGATGACTACGTTGACATTGGATCACGCCTCTCAGCAGGCTGCGTATGGGCTTACGACTCATTCCCTACTAACATCATGCCTGAGATATCACAGCTCGTGGCTTGTGAGAAGCTCGACGGCCCGTGCCCATATGATGATACGGCAGCGCCACGCGGCCGCGCTAGCAAGCTGCCGGAAGGGTTCGTCAATGTGCGCGAGCCGGGGTACATGCTGCGACCGGAAGCCATCGAGAGTGTCTTCTACATGTGGCGCATCACTGGCGATCAGGTTTGGCGCGATTCGGCGTGGAGGATGTGGGAGGGAATTGTCAAGGAGACTGAGACTGAGCTGGCGTTTGCTTCGATTCAAGATGTGAGGCTTCACGCCAGCAACAAGTCCGATTCCATGGAGGTGAGTGCTCTCGGGGTTTCGAGTGACCCAAGAAGAAGAAAAAGCGTAAGATGGGACACTGACACTGCCATCAGACATTCTGGCTTGCCGAGACACTGAAGTACTTTTATCTCATATTTGATGATGAAGGCTCCATCAGTTTGGATGATTGGGTCTTCAACACCGAGGCCCATCCATTCAAGCGTCCGGTGTGATGAATAGAGAGATAGGACGGCAACGAACAACGGAAAAGTAAAAAAAAGGATCTAAAAAAAAAGCATTAATGAGATTTAGCTCTAAAACGACAAACATGTGGTTACCACGAGTGCACATAGACAAGGCGTATGAGAGACTGGGCTTACCATGTTGAAGATTTGGGTTCAGGTGTAAAGAAGAAGGGAAAGGGTCCATGACGCGGGTATTTAAAGGCATTGTATAACCGCATTTGAGGCATATATAACGCAAGTTTAAAAATAAAATATTCAAGTTTACGCATTTCAAATGGACATGTATATATATATATATATATATATATATAAAGCACGATTGTCAAGTCTGTTATAAGAGATATTGCTTATATTGTGAGTCGTTCAATGGAGATTAACACACGCTGTATTTGGCCATACGATATGGAACCATCAACGCCCCGCTATCATAATCACACCCTCAATCTGCATATCGACCAAAGCCCATCCATCTTATCTCATAAATCCATTACATCACCTTTTTCCGCCCGCCGAAATTTCCCAGCCCATCATCTTCCTTCCCCCCCCCATTCAACAACCGATCCCCATCTTGAAACCTCTCCATCTCTCTCTCACTCCTTTTCCACCTCATCCGTACGACAAAGTCCCGTGATGAGGATGCTCAAGGCATGCCACTCCGTTTCCTCCGCGCCATCCCCGTCGTCGCCTCTCAACCTGCGAACCTGCCACTCCGCTTTGTGACGACATCTTCGGCGCTCTGTACTGGTAGATGTCCGCTACTGTACCTTGACAAGAAGAAGGAGGTAGCACGCGAGCTTTTGCGCCCGCGCTCTGCTTGCAGGAGGGGGTTTCATGCTTCGAGGCAGCTCTGGCGGAGTGATGTGGAGGGAAAGAATCATTATGACCGGCTGAAGGTGAAGTCGGATGCGTCGCCTGGAGAGATTAAGAAGTGAGTTTTCCTTGTTTACAGCTTCCCCCTCGACGATGCCCTCTCATCTTCGATATACACCAATGCTAATGGATTTGTTTTCTTCTTTTTCTCTCAATCAGAGCCTTTTATACTCTATCTAAAGCCCACCACCCCGATGCGAACCGCTCCGACCCCAGCGCCGCGCACACCTTCGCCCTCCTCTCTGAGTCGTACACCATCCTCTCCAGCCCTGCTCATCGAGCTGCGTACGATCGCGATATTCTCCGCCTCCACGATAGCCATCACCACGGTCCTGCCCACCACGGCTCCTACCACAGCACCAACCCCGCTGGGGGCCGCGCGCCATCCGGCCTGAGTCGCAGGAGAGGCACCTTCCGCGGACCACCGCCTAGTTTCTACCGCAGTGGAGGATGGGGCACACATAGCGAGAAACGGCGCCAGGCGCATGAGGAATCTACTGGCAGCGGGGGAACCGCAACAGGCGGGTCCTCCTCCTCCTCCTCCGCCGCCGCAGGAAGCAGCGAGAAAGCAAACCCCTGGGCTAGCGGTGCCTTCCATCACGGACAGTACGGGGGAATGGGTCCCGGATCTGATCCTTATGGTCACAGGGGGGAAGAAGTCCCGCATTTTGACAAGGCCGGCCATACGAGGACGCACCAGCGGCAGGACGAGCGGCGCTGGAGGAGGGAGAGGAGGGCCGTGGGGGATGATGACATTGAGTTTGAGCCGCAGACGAGCTTGGCGGGGCATTTCTTGATTGTGGCGGGGATTTTGGCAGCTACGTTTCTTGCGCCGGCGGCTTATTTGCAGTTTATGCGCTTGGGGAGACAGAAGAAGGAAAGTGAGTCATGAGGACAAGACCCTGGAAGGGATGGGGTAAATCGTATCGTTGGTCTAGATACGGGTGATGGAACAGGACAGGACAGGCTCATTCGATCCGGATCATGGGTTGTAAATACGAAAGCAGACAATGATGTACATAGACCTCACAAACAAAACACGAAGCCTATATAAAGGCTTGAACATATCAAACTGTGGCTGGTGTACTTGCGCAATATTCTTTATTTTTGAGATATAGTTTGTGCTCGAAATATATATCTACGTCCGAGGCTACATACCTTTCCAGGCCGGTTTTTTTGGAGACTTTTACTACAGCGGTAGAGCAGCTAGTAAAAAAAAGGGGGGGCTTCTAGCTAGATTGGTGCGGATAAGCTAGAAAAGGAGGGATTTTTTTATATCCCAAGATTTGAAATTTAACCCTCAAAGGTGAAGCTGGCACCGAGCTTGTGGGTAGCCTGGTCGAGCTTCTGGGTGTCGAAGGAGCCACCGAGGCCCAGGGTGACACCCTCACGGAGGAGGACGTTGTAAGCGAGGGCAGCGATACCGCGGTCATTGATCTTGACCTATATAGTCATCGTTTGGGTTAGAGAAACAGTTCTTTTAAAAAGAAAACGCGACGATAGAGATTGGCCACTGGATAGGGGGGTGGGGGGGAGAAAACAAACCTTGGCGAAAGAGACGGGGTCGATGCGGTACTTGCTAGCGACCTCGAGACCAACAGTGGTGCTGGTCTTGGAGTTCCAGGTGGCCTTGGCACCAGCCTCAACCTGGCTGTTGACCTTGTGGTAGTAAGAGGCAGCGAAGACGCTGAGGTTGTCGGTGGCAGTGATGGCAGCGCTGTACTGGGGAGCAGTGTAGCCGACGGCGGCGCTGTAGCCAGTCAGGGCGGCCTTGTTGACGTCGTAGCCGGCGCTGGCACCGGCAAGGAAGCCCTCGTGGCCGACGACGGCATCGACGTTAGCGGTGGGGCCGCGGAGGAGGTCGAAGAAGGCACGGCCGTGGAATCCGGGCTGCTTGAAGAGCAGGTTGAAGCGGGCGCCCTTGGCGGCGGTGGCGGGGAGGAAGTTGAAGAGACCTTCCAGCTTGAGGCCCTTGGCCAGGGAGTCGCTGACCTCAATCTTAGTGTCTAGGGCGTTGGCGGTGTTCCAGGTCTGGGTCAGGGTCAAGCCTATTTGAGCGCGAGTTGAAAAGTTAGCCTTTGCTAATAGAATATCGGAACGAGGGAGGTTTGGATAGCGAGTGGTGGTTAAGGGCTAAGAGTGCTTGCGCGCGAGGAAGCATTCATCCTTGTGTCTTAATTATTGTGGCGAAAGGGGGGAGCATTACCGGTAGGCTTGTCGGTGTATTTTCCCTCAATCTATAGGAGAAGAGAAGACGTCAAATTAGCCCAATGGTCTTGCAGTGACATGCACAGCCATGGATTATCATCATCACCGTTGTCATGCGACGGGGTTGTTTGTCGGAGCGCAACTTACAGCAGCTGAGGTAGCCTTCTCGTGGCTAGACTTGCCAGTGACCTTGAAAGCAACGCCATTGGGAGCAGTGTCCTTGAACTCGAAGGTAGTGGCCGACAGGTGGTAGAAGTCCTTGTTGAGGAGCTATAACGGCGCAAGCAAAGCAACAAAAGAATTAGCATGATTGAGTCCACCAAAATAAAAGAGAGTTTGTCAACTGCCCAACAGCTAAGCTTCTGAGAGCTCTTTCAAGGAGAGAGTAGACAGCTGGCCGAGGGGCAGGAAAAAAAAAGCCAACTTGGGCGTAGAGAGAGGGGAGCGCATACGTCGTTGGCCGGCTTGGAAATGTCAGAGAAGGCGGGGACAGACATGATGGGCGAGTTTTTTATCGTAGGAGGACGAAGATGTGAGGAGAACAAGGTAGATATTGCGCTGGAAAGGATTCGTTGAAGCCTTGAATATAGAAACGAGGTTGCTGGTGGTGGGTGGGTTGGTGGTGAGAAAGTTTCCGCAAGGCGGCGAGAAGAGAAAATGTTTTGGGCAGCCCGGCCCGAGCAAGTCAATTGGTTGCTCTGGGTGAGCAGCGCACGAAAAAGGCCGTGCCCTGAATTCGGGGGAGGGTTTTAGCACTAATTTACTGAGAGAGAGAGAGAGAGCCAGCCAGCCAGCCAGCCAGCCAGAGCAAGCCTGGCTTGTGGTCGGCTGATGTCGGGCCGGGGCAGCGGCGGCTGGGTGGGTGGATTAAACGAAGGGGCGCTAAAAAGCGGACCTGGGTCGGTCGTCTCTTTGTTGACTGTGTTTTGGGTTGTGTCGTGTTATGTTGTTGGCCCACGTGGGGGAAGCCGTTTGTTCATGGCAAACGATTGGTTTTCTTGATTGTCTCAAGGGGTAGAGGCAATTGGGGAGGTATATATATCATCATCACGATATGGTCACGATTAATTGGAAGTTGTTGAATAGCAATGCAGTGAGACGGAGAGATGGTTCATCAATGTCTTCTTCTTTCCCGGGTGATGATATTGGAAGCGCTACTGGGGCATTCTTATGGATGGAGAGTCATCGCCTACTGACGCCCATCAGGGGGGGGGGTTTTATTATTATAAACATACACTCCAGAAGATCGGAAATCAAACTACTTATTCCATCATATGAATCAAATCTCTTCACTGCTCGTGCTCAACAATTATGGCAAACAGTGTCGTCAACTCACCGCAGCATTCGACAGGCTGTCCAATGGCGCCATAGCACATCAACATCACGAGCATCATCACTCTAACCATTTTCAACGGACCAAGTATGGCTCGTCTGAATTGACACCTCAATTTTATCAATCTACTCTGTTAGCTAGACTGTAACCCAAGACGCCCACTCAGCTACCATGTAATTGCAAAACACCTCACCAGCGCAAGACGATTCAACAGGCCTCGTCAATTCAAGCATCCTTGTATTTAGCAAGATGGGTGGATATGGCTCTGCGGACGACGTTAGCAAACTCTTCTTGAACCTCCCAATATCTAACCGATGCACGAACCTTCCACTGGGGTCTTTCTGCTGAGACCATGTAGGCGTCCAGCGCTCGACAGTCGAGGCACAACGTGGGGGGAAGTGCTCGTCAAACATCAGACGGTACCAGTAACTGAGAGAATGAAGTGTTAGCTATGGCTTGGTTCACTTGTCATCATTCTTAATGGAAATACGTACGCTTCCTTGGTGTCTGGAATATCAGTTCCCCACTCTGCCTTGGGGTTCTTCAGCATCTCATCTGTGACATGCAGCTCGGCGTTGTCCTTGAGGGCATCGATCCAACCATATCCAACGCCATCTGAAAACTGCTCCTTTTGTCGCCAAAGAATGGAATCGGGGAGGTAAGCAGGGGTTTCTGGCTCGTCGGTTGTATCGAAAGCTTTTCGGAGAATATACTTCTCCATTCTATCCTTAGTGATCAACTTCTCTTGAGGATCAATGCTCATAGCCGTTTCGATAAACTGTAACCAGTTGTTAGCTATAATAAAACCGTGAATCTGTCTTAGGCGGACGCACCTTCTTGTCCAAGAAAGGCACACGGGCTTCCAGGCCCCATGCTGATGTTGACTTGTTGGCTCTCAAGCAATCAGCCAGGTGCAGGTTCTTGACACGGCGAACCGTCTCTTCGTGGAAAGCCTCCTTGTCAGGGGCTGCATGGAAGTATAGGTAGCCTCCAAAGATTTCATCACTGCCCTCTCCACTCAAAACCATCTTGATGCCCATGGCCTTGATCTTTCTTGATAGCAGGAACATGGGTGTTGAGGCTCGAATTGTTGTGACATCGTAAGTTTCCAAGTGGTAAATGACATCCGATAAAGCGTTGAGACCATCTTCAATGGTAAACGTCATGACGTGATGCTTGGTACCAAGGAACTTGGCCGTTTTAAGAGCAGCCTCGTTATCGGGAGAGCCAGGTAAACCAATGGAGAAAGAGTTGAGCTGGGGAAGATAGGTCACAGTTGACAAGTTATCGTCATCGTCGACACCAACAAGTCCCTCGCCATGGTCCCTGTCAGCGTCCGCAGGAGTTGCACTTCCGTTGGTTTCTGTGGCCTTTTGCTTGAGTCTCAGTGTCTCTCTCTGGGCGATAGAAGCAACCAGACTCGAATCTAATCCACCAGAGAGAAGCACGCCATAGGGGACTTCTGCCATCAGTCGCTTTCGGACAGCCTTCTCGAGCGAAGTGCGGATGGCCTTGTAGTCAACAGGTGCGGTTGGCACAGCGGCCGGATCCCACCACGTAGGTTTAAAGTACCGGGTTGTCTCGCCTGTTTTTGAATCGAAGACATGGCCAGGGGGGAAGGACACAATCTTGTCACAAACTTGGTGGAGGCACTTGAGTTCCGAGGCAAAGTAGACAGCGCCGGGCTCTTTCCAAGACCATCCCTGGTACAGCGTTGTGATACCAATGGGGTCGCGTGCCGCGATAGTACGGTCTTGCTTCTTGTCATACAAGACAAAGGAGAACATGCCGTCAAGGTGGTTGGGGGCATCGAGGTCGTGTTCCATATACTGCGAGAAGGCATTGTCAGTTTCTGCGATATGTGTGCTCAATACTTTCAGCTCGTCCTAAACTTACCAAAGGAATGATAACTTCGCAATCTGATGTCGTCTTGAAGTGGTAAGCCTCCTTCAAGTGTTTTCGAACTTGACGGTGGTTATAGATCTCGCCATTGGCAGCGAGGATTATGGTTTCGTCCGCATTGGTCAGGGGCTGAGCACCCGACTCTGTGTAGGTTGTGTGAGCAGCAATACTTAGGTGGTGGTGCAGTTGAACACGGGCACTTACCAACACCAACAATACTCAATCGCTCATGGCAAAGAACTGTGACAGAAGTCAGTTGATTTTGAAGCAATAAATCATTTAGCGCTAAGCATACTAGTGTTGTGGGAGGTAAAGTTTCCACCTAAACAGAGTGCCCAGTTAGCTACCGAATCTGCCAAGTGAAGCTATTGCTGTCCGACGTACTCCAATCGGGTCCGCGATGCCGAATCCTGTAGGTTTTTGCGTCAATTGATGATCACTCTCGACTGCATTTATGCCACTTACTGCTTTGAAAGCCGAAGCGCAGTCGGCTTGAACTTTTGAACGTCGGGGTGACTGTTTGAATGCGCTCAGTCAGAAATACCATCGCTAGCGATCAAGAATATGTTGCCATGTGACTGCGATGGCGGGGTGTTGTGGTGAATGAATGCCCCTCCAAAAAGCTGCGAGCGACGTTCCGAAAGACGTTGAACTTACCTGTGGCAAGCAAAAATGCCACACATGATTGCGGTCGCACTCGGTAGACACCGTCTGGCAGAGGAAGGATATGCTTGATTCACTGGAAACAGAAGAACAGGACTCCCGAATGGTTAAAAGGTTTTAGAATGAAGTCGGTCAGAGAAGAAATGTGGCTGAAGATGTGAAATTCAGGGACGTGACTCTTGCGACCGTTTTCCATTTCAATAAAGATGACCCAATATCGCTAGCCAAAAACGGCCGACTTCGGCTCGCCCAGACTGACAGACTGGATCGCAATTGCTTTGACATTATTGGCGGCCGCATGGGGGGCAGAGACCAGTTGGCCAATTACCTAAAGCCAAACAGCAACTGATAAGGAAACGCTTAGACCCGAATTCTTCTCAACCCTTTGACTCACTACCAGGCATCGTGGGCCTCTGAGGGTCTGGGGTTTTTAGAACATCACCCCCGAGCAATCCTAGCTGAAAGAGGACGGACGGGCTGACTGACTACCTTTCAGATGACGGCGGTGATGCGTGAAAGGATACAAAGGCAACTTTGTCTGGATTCTACATATGTAGACGCCCCGGTTGGTGTCCTGATTTTTCGAGACATGTTCCGCACCCCCAGCACAACGTGGTATATTCCGTGGCTCGGTCCGGAAAT
This sequence comes from Sphaerostilbella broomeana, assembly GCA_930272545.1. NCBI lineage: Eukaryota > Fungi > Ascomycota > Sordariomycetes > Hypocreales > Hypocreaceae > Sphaerostilbella > Sphaerostilbella broomeana. The sequence continues at coordinate 693,196 of CAKNET010000001.1, forward strand.
AGCTTCTAGATTCCTGAATGACGCTTAAAAAAACCTTGCAGACTTGGGACGCAGCTGATGTGAGGTGTTGTCTGTCTGCGAAATATCTAACAGCAAGCCCATTTGTTACGTTCACGTCCATAGTGTAGTTCTATTCCGGCGGATGCATAAAGGTCCTCTATTTCCATTCGGAGCAACTAATTATCAGATAGTATTAATTAAGCCAGACATGGATGCCTTTCAAAGCAAGTTCGACCTGATAAAAAATATCTCGGCTCATAATATTGCTGCCATCATAATCTCAGCCTCAGGCTCCCTTCCCTTTGCACACTCCCTTCTTTCAAAAATACAATTTGCCCTGGTATTGCCCCCTTAACGCCGTATCTGAATATTCTTCCTACAAAGTTGTCCCTCTCTGGAAGAGTGTCTAGCCGGTGATTCTCGTCAAGGAGCAGGGTTTTCGCGCACCACGCGGCGAATCCTCTTCTCGTACTCGGTTCGGTCTTTTTTGAACAAGTTGTAGGCTTCAGCCTGCGCGGGTGATTCGGGATTCGGGTCATTGAGCAAGTCTTGTATTCCTAGCAGGATCTGCTTGACTGTGATCGCTGGTTTCCATGCCTCTTCTTCGTTGAGAATCGAAAGACAAACGGTGCCTGATGGGTACACATTGGGGTGGAACAGCGGAGGAACAAATTTGCCTGTGACACCTGTCAGCTTGACGAACCGCAAGTTTCTAGATCTCTCACTGACATTTCGGGGGCTTCGTCGGGTACTCTATGTGGCACGTTAGCAAAGAGCCAGTAAGCTCGTCCCTGGTAGATTCCTCCACCGTAGAGCCACGTACCATCGGGGAATACAATATTAAGCTTGAAGAGGCCACCCTCCCAGATTGTCTTCTCCTTGCCTGGAACGCCGCATTCCCAGTTCTTGAGGTCTAACACGCCTTCCTTTGTTCGCGAAGGCTTCGCATAAAAGCCGAACGGGTGGTCACGCCTCCACTGCTTGCTGGAAAATACCATTGTCAGATTGATGGGTAGTGCAAAAGATATTGCCGCCAGCCTACCGTTCCTCCTGCAGCCTGTTCTGACACAGAGTCATGATGCAAATCGCAAAGCTGTTGAGGCTGATGCAGGTGCGCTGATCGCTGAAGCTTGTTGGACGTTTCCCAGGGATTGTAAACGCAGTTTCTGAGCGAACGCAAGGGAAATAAACCAGATCGAAGGAAACCGAAGTCTAGATGAAGACAGGTGTGCAGCGCTGGAACCCGGCCGAGAAATTTGTGATTAATTCGGATGAGAAATCAAGGGTCGGCTGGGGTTCGCGGACTGGTGAGCTGCCCTGGTAGCGCAAATCGCGGCGGTAGCACTTCTCGCGCAATCAATCCCAGCCACGATGGATGGATGTCTAAAAGGGACCAAAAACCCTTGGCCAAGGTGAGACCTGATGCCTAGGTGGTCGCTTTGGAGTTTATCAGCCACAGTTGGCCTCCCCGCCACTGAGCCGCCGACGGTACGTACTGGTAAGTGTGGCTTCAAGGCACTGACCCCGCCATCAGTGCCCCTCACAGCCTGCCACAACAGACAGTCTCGCTGAAACAGAGCGAATGTCCAACGTGGGGCAACGGCACCTCGGCTCAAGACACGAATAGATTGGAGGCGATTATTAGAGGCTAGTCGCTTAAGCTTAGGCAGGCTCTCGACAGCTGTCTACCCCGTCTTGAACCTAATCAGTTTTAAATAAACCTCAAGTCAAGAAGTCATATTCACTACCCACTCGTTCGAATCACGACAATACTTCATTACGCCCTCCCTCTTCGCTCATCCCTTGGTGAGTAAGTTGGTTAGATTTGGCATTGGATACAGATTCTTGCATGTGGGGTAATAGCTGGCGTTTGTGCTGTCAAACGTGAGAGATCATGGATGCAGCACCCAAAGCAACAGAAAATGTTAAGACGGAGGAGGTAGAGGTAAAGGGAGGGGATTCCACTACCAGCGCAGCAGCTGCGCCAGCCACGCACAATCCGCTGGATATTCAGGATGTCCCTGATCCCGATGAGGATGATCTGGATGACCTTGACGGTGTGCTATACCCGATGCCTAGTATCCGCCCATGCAAATAATTGATATTGTGAACAGATATGCTAGAGGAGTTTTCAGCTACCAAACTGGACTCAACCGGCCCCCCTCAACCGGCACAAGCCTCGGGCTCTGCAAAGCCGGAATCTAGCACAAAAGCTACTGCTCCTCCCGTTGGAGAGCCCCTAACAAACCCTAATGAAGAGTTTTCAGAAGAGGAGTTTGCCAAGCAGTTGCAAGCTGGCATGGCTGGCTTGCTAGGCGAGCTCGAACAATCGGCAAGTGATAAGGAAACATTACCATGAAGTTGCGCTAATCCTACCACAGCCAGAAATGCAAACTCAATTTGAACAAATGTTCAAACAGATGAGCGAGGCGGTTGGAGCAGATGAAAAAGCAGGCGGGGCTGCTCCCAACGCTGGCACTTCTACTCCAGGCGGCTCAAAGGACGCAGCAGGTGATGGAACCTCATTCCAGGAGACTATCCGCCGCACCATGGAGCGTATGGAGTCCTCTGGCGAACAAGCCACAGCCGCGGCCGCAGCAGGTGACTCGGACGATATTATGGCTGAGATGCTCAAGCAGTTTACCTCTGGTGAATTCAATCCCGAGGGCGGCGACGAGGACTTCTCCAAGATGCTCATGGGCATGATGGAGCAACTGACGAATAAGGAGATCCTCTATGAGCCGATGAAAGAGCTCCATGATAAATTTCCCGAGTGGCTCGCCAAAAACCGTGGCTCCGTGCCTGCTGATGACCTGAAGAGATATGAAGAACAAAAGACTGTTGTAGGAGAAATTATAGCCAAATTCGATGAACCCACCTATTCGGATTCCAATGCGGCCGACCGAGAGTATATCGTGGATAGGATGCAAAAGGTGAGCAGCGTGTCATTATAAGTTAATTCAGTCACTGACAGGAACACGCAGATGCAAGCCGCAGGATCGCCACCATCGGATTTGGTTGGGGACATGGCGTCTGCCCAAGAGGCATTCACGGGCATGGACGAATCTTGCAATCCACAATAAATTTCGACATCTAGTCATGGCGCACCATCTTATATACCCATTGCGCACAAAAAATCCGGTGCGGGAGAAGATATGAATATAGTTCCTCGTTGAAATGACCCCAACGCCAGTGTCGTGATAAACACGTAAAGACCCAAACTCCTAGTGAGTATGCCAACTCCGCCGACCATATACAATAGATACTTATTCCAAAATTATCGATCCTCTAATCTGTCATGTCCATCTGATTCGAAGATTCGACACTGTGTTGCTGTGTAAACTGCTCCTGTGAGATGAGCTCAGCAAATATGTCATCAAACTCATCCCCATCGTCGGGGAGGGGCTGAAAGTGTTGGCTCTGGCTAGTGTTTGACTGCTGTTGTTCGTAGGATGCCACCATGTCCTCCAGCTCCTCTTCTTCCCTGACGTAATCCGGCACCATGTCGATCTCTGATGGTGAAGGCGCAGCATCTTGTGAGAAATTCATAGCATCTTCAATGTCACCCTCTGATATTGAAGGCGCATCATGGGACAGGCGACTGATGTTAGCCAACCAGTTTGTCTTCAAGAACTACATCAGAGTCAGTGAATGATGCGAGGATTAAAGCACTAAGATCCTGTTGCATACTTGACCCTCGATATCTCTTCTTTGCCAGCTCCTGTCCTCTGCCTTTTGGCGAACGCTTTGTAGGAAATTCCTACGTCGTTGCTCCTGTGCATCTTCTCGCTTCTTGACGAGGGGATTCGGTCGCGCTGGCCGTGATTGATATTTAAATTTGATTGGCCTTATAGGAGATGACTGGACGCGGCGTTGATTTCTAGAGTTGTCATTGATGGGTGAGAGTGGCGATGACGCGCGAACGGATGTTGAAGATAGAGGGGATGAGATGGCAGGGCGATGATGGTCCCAAGACGGCGCTGGTTTGGGACTAAAAGACAGCATTCCGACGGTTGGAAATTCTGTTTGTGAATCTTGGTACAGAAATGAATCAGAAGACAAGAGTAACAACCGAGTCAAAAAAAGTGTCAACCATGAGCTGGTGATTGATGGTGATGACAGCAAATGTAGTGACCATTTCATTCATGGGCAAGCGGCTGAACACGAGCCTTTGGACGCGGTGCATCGAATCGCGCGGTCATGTGAGTCAATAAAGGCGGCGTGCAGGCGCAGGTCCCGTCTGCAGCCGATGTCGTCGGGGATGCCTCGGCGAATCATATGCCTCCAAGAACACCTGATGATGTCGTTGTAGGCGAAATATCCACCGCATCTTTAATTATGCATCGTCCCAACAAACATTCCCCTTTCCTTATGAATATATTTCCGAAAGAGATTCGAATATTTCCTGATTCACAGCGGTCCTTTTCTCCTAATTCTATTCACCACTATTGAGAATGGGCGCCTTTGTACTCGAAACCCAGTGTTGACGTTGAAAGTGCATTAACAAAGGGAAAAAAAAAATAGAGAGACGCCCCTCGGCGCCACAGATGAACGTTTTTTCCAAATCTACCTTTGCGACGTCCCGCATTGGTACGAGAACATGGACATGCTCGACTTGTCAGGGCCAATTGGCTCGCCCTAGACCGTTTCGGCAGCCTTTTTCACGGCAATTGGCTTCTGGGAGGAAAACATTTGGGAGAAATGGCGGGTCAAGGACAGGGTCCTCGAAGTTGCTTCTGTTCGCATCGACGGGTGCAGCTGGCACCGCAGTACTCGCATTCACCGACGAAATTAGGGGTAGCTATGACGCGGTGGAACGAACAGGCAGGGTGGTTGCTGGCCTGGCAATATGCATCAATGAGTATGGGTCTAAGACGGCAAAAATGGCTCGTTGCAAATAGCTAACAACATCTTCAAGCTACCGAACGACATTGAATGCAAAAGCTACGATGGACGACGCAACCGAGCAAGATAAACTGCTCAAGGCATGTCACAAACGATGCGCCGAACGAACACTAAAGGTTCTGGAGAAAAATGGCGGCATATTTATCAAGCTCGGCCAGCATCTGGTATTACAACACATGCCCCATGACATTCCAGAGGCAGAAGCAACCCCAGACTGACTAGATTGTAGAGCGCTATGAACTATCTCCTGCCCCCTGAATGGACTACGACATTCATACCCTTGCAAGACAAATGTCCCGTCTCGTCTTTCGAATCTATCGAGAATATGTTTCTAAAAGATACCGAGGAAAGCCTGTGGCATTACTTTTCCGAGTTCTCAACAGAGCCAATTGGCGCTGCCTCCCTTGCCCAGGTGCACTTAGCAACACTCAAGGAAACTGGGCGCAAGGTGGCTGTCAAGGTCCAGCACCCTGAACTGGAAGCATGGGCTCCTCTTGACCTGGCCTTGACCAGATATACGTTTTCGACACTTAAGCGATTCTTCCCCGAGTACGATCTAGAATGGCTATCTTCCGAAATGGATGTGTCCCTGCCCAAGGAACTCGATTTCCGAGAGGAGGCCGAGAACGCTGGTCGCATGAAAGAACACTTTTCCAAAATCCCAGAGTTGCCCTTGGTCATCCCGGAAGTCATGTGGGCAAAGAAGCGAATACTGGTCATGGGATGTGAATCCGGGAAACGACCAGACGATCTAGAATATCTGGACAAAAATGGTATCGACCGTGATGAAGTCTCTGCGACATTGGCACGCATTTTCAACGAAATGATATTTGGTGATGGGGCACCATTACACTGCGACCCTCACGGAGGGAATCTTGCCATTCGCAAGAATGATTCCCGCCGTAGCCTAGGGCGCGGACCAAATTTCGACGTGATTCTCTACGACCATGGTTTATACCGTGATATCCCTTTACCGCTTAGACGATCCTACGCCAAGATGTGGTTAGCCATCATTGATGGTGACATGGATCGCATGAAGAAATATTCCCACGAAGTCGCAGGCATCAGTGAGGAAGACTTCCCTCTCTTCGCATCCGCCATTACGGGACGTGACTTTAGTATCGTCAGCCGCGAAGGCTCCATCCTCAAGACCCGCACCTCCGATGAAGAAAAAACCATGAGCGGAGCCTTGCAAGAAGGCCTCATCGTCGACCTAGTTCAGCTATTGGGCCGCGTTCCCCGTATCATCCTCCTCATTCTCAAGACCAACGATCTCACGCGCAGCTTGGATGAGAACCTCCATACTAAACAAGGTCCCATCCGCAGCTTTCTTATTCTCGCACGATATTGCACACGGACCGTCTTCTACGAGCAGCTCGAGGAGATTGCTAGGCGCGGGTCAATGCTATGGCCACCAAACGGCATCAGGGTGTTTGCTGCCTGGGTAGGCTATGTAAGAGTTGAGCTCAAACTGGAGGTGTTTGAACTATGGCTGGGACTGAAGCGATTGTTGGGGCTGCGGAGTGTACAGTTTGGCGGCGGGCAGCCGACACTAGAATAGAATTGGGAATTAAAGGGGTTTAAAAGCGCGACTATAGACTTGATAGAGTACATATTAATAGAAGCGGCAAAAAGGCTCAGGTGCTTCTAAGATGCCTACATCTGATTGAGAACCTATTACTTCGAGAGTCTTGGATGGACAGGCATGCTATTGATCTAAGATGACTTAACTACCGTCACTGGTGATGCCGCTTCTCACAAGCAAAAAAAAAATTCATACCGGTGATTTTCAAAGTCTCAATCGCGAGATGCAAAAAATTAAGTGGTGATTCCGCCCGGGCTCGAACCGGGGACCTTTTCGGTGGTGTCAACTAAACTGTTAACGAAATGTCATAACCAACTAGACCACGGAACCTGGATAAGTATTGGAGATATGCTGTCGCAAACAAGATACACAAACATATTCCTCGAACATGGTTGCCGTTTGTAGGCTCTGGTTAGAGAAAGCAGTGCCCTCAACCCGCCGTTGGGTGACGTCTTTCTCACACTACAGGTAGTTTATAGCTTGCACAGAGAGGACACAGATTTGTAAATTCAAGGTAATATAAGTCATACTTTTAAGCAGAGCATAAGGTAGCACATCGAAATGTCTGCCCGATGACAATAGCACCATAATATTATATATATTATATCCCGTGTGTGGAAAGGTTGATTGCTTGTGGTTTGGAGAATCTCATCACGGATGGAACAAATGTTGCATCGTGGTGGAATAGGTGCGTCGGCGTACCTGCTTGGGGAGAATTCCTGCAGGAAGAGCCATGAAAAGTTATTTCAACAGAAATTACAATACGTTTAGGGCTACCACACATTCTGGTCTTGTGCAAGAACTCCCTCAGGAGTACCAGTGTTGGCGGTGCAACTTCACGTGTCAGATGGATGTTGCCTCAAAGGGCATCTCGTAACTCCTAGTATATATAGTCGTAACCATATGTACCGGTTTTATATAGTTCAGGCGGTGTTAAGAGTATCTATCACACCATAAAATGGAGTTCTTTTCCAGGCCATCGCCTCATAGGGGAATGTTTGAGACATTCTTTGACAGGCGTTTCATAATCAAGTTGAAGCTATCGCCTTGTAGGCCAACTAACATGCAATAACAGGGTCCATATGTATCAATGAATACATCCCACTCTAACAGCTGAAGGCATAGAGATCACAGAAAGGCTTAGGCCTAGGCACCCAAATACCAGGTCCTCGTACTAACAAAAGCCAAGAGCCTAGGGTCTCGTTTGTCGCTTTCTCCAATACCTCTTTCAATTCCGGGACAGACCGAATTTTCCGGTTTATATAGGCGAGTTATGGCTATGGAAATGGCAACATGTTGCAAGTGCGTCTTCATCCATGCTTAAAGTAAGACTTGGAAGCGGTACACCACAAACTAGATTTCGTAAATTCATAGAATTCATCCCCCATCCTCAGATGCAATAGTTTCTTCAAACGCGCGGATCATTACATCGTATGTCTTGTCAGCGGCTTCCGGCGTGTCATCTGTTTCTGTCCAAATGACTCCATCACGTAAGGGAAATAGAATCTGGCGCCGCCTTGCTGCAACCGGCTTAAGAGAATTGAATTCGGGGGTGAGTTCCTCTAGAATACTTTAAACCCGATTCTGATCCATGTCAAGATATTTGCGGGAGATCGGTGACACTTTATACTATCGCGGAAGACGAGAAGCAATTCCAGCAGAGACTGAAAAGTATGAAGGGGCCTGTCGATATGAGAGGTAACGATACTGGTAAGTATCCGATATTGGAAGTAGTCATCAGTTTCTTTTACATATTCGCTGAGTCCGTGAATAGCGCGATCAACTCCCTGTTTTGGCCCTCAGTGCTTTTCTATCTCTCCAGAACATAATAGTAGTAAATTTTCTGTGTGTCCCCCACCGAATACTACGACGCAGATTTGCTCTACTTTCAATCTCTTCCTAATGATCGAGGGAGATAGCTCCCCAAAGGCATCTCTTCTAAACTAGTTTTAGAAGCTCGTCATCAGGACGATCTCTAGCCCAACGCCATTTGAACTTCACGGCATAATTCCATTTAGGTCGAATCAGGCATCCTAGCCCGGTAACAATTGGTCCCGGTACTAACAAGGCCTCCACGAGACGCAATTGACTGACTCTCTAGATAAAGCTTTCTTAAAGAAAGCTTCACCACACTATTGAGCACGATGTAGCTGCCGACCTCGTCTGTCATATGCTGGTAGCTGAGGATAATTGACATCAAATGGACAAAGTACTTAGCAAGGTCGAATACGTCGCTGCAATATAAGCCAGATCGATCAAAGACCCAAAAACTCGACCAACGAGCCGCCCATATAGAAGCCATGTAAGAAGAGCCGCGCAGCCTTACTGGCGAAAACGCGGTGAGCGGACCGACAGAGACGTAATAGTTCATCCTGATACAAAACGCAACCATGATGATAAAACTAGCCAGCAATCTGGACGCTATCCAATCTCATCCGTACGATGGAGGCCGATGAGGCAGACATGATTAAGATAAGACGTGTACCGTCGTCAGCACCTTCATGGCCAGCTACTTCATTGGCACTAGATATATGCTAAGAGCATCGTGAACCATCAATCTCCCGCGATACATGGTCCTGGAACCCTTCTAGGAAGTCGTCGAGCGATGGGGCAGCTGGTGGAACAGCATAGATGCCACTAACTTTCCCGGCTGTTTGGATTTCCAACAGGGAATGTCGGTAAACGCATTAAAAGTTTCTAAAGTACTTCTTTACAAATCCACTCATGGGGCCATGCATGCGGCTATCTATGCTGTCAAAAATGTCTTGATCGTCCGCTGTGAAGGCTGGTGGAGCTGGCGGGTTGTTTACAGCCAAGTGATTCTACATGGTCAAAGGAGACACACAGCGCAATATGGTGAAGTTTGCCTAACGCCAAAAATTAAATACGAAAGCGACATGCAGTCAGTTTCTGCAATGTCGTCGTATGGGGATACTGCTCTGACGAACTCTCATTGGTGCTGATTGAGGAGGCTGTACTTTCAGGTACATTAGAGAAGTGAGCAGCGAAGTCACGAGCTACCTCGTAATACGTTACTTCTGAGTTCTATAGTGCCAGTCTATTTTAATGAAATCCTCGAGGTAGATGATGCAAGGGTATCACCGTGTAAATGTACGTTGAAGTTGAAGGGCAGGTGGCTGTAGCCTTGGATTTAATTAACAGCAAATCAATCGCGGGGAAGCGTGCTCAGCTACCGCGCTTATTAGTCTAAGCGGCTACTACATATGTAGTATGAGAAACCATCATGAATGCTTGTATTTTGCTTCGCCTACATTTGCAAAGATCTTCTTCCTTTTCACTTAGCCCGCATGCTCTGGCCAAGAAAACAACATAGCTTTGTCAGAGCCTTGCGTTGTGATTCATATACAGTGCTAGGATTAAACCGTGCCCCATTCGCCGAGAGGCACCTCAGTGAATCAGTCTCTTGGCGCTCTTACATCTACACCCTGCCATTTTTCCTTCAGATATGATTTGATTAAACTATAATAGTGTTTTACTGGCATGTCCCCGTACCTTGGCGCCTTAGCATATTTTACATATTTGGTTTATCTGTTAGAGGACTCGCTCAGTACGCGGGTGGCGTTTTTAGGGCCAGATCAACCAATGGCCTAGAATGCGGCGGTGGCTTCAATGTTCCCAGCATTAATTGCCCAGTTATTACATGTAATAGCGCTGTGGCTGCAGCATTTCATCAACGACATTAACATTGACAGCGCTATGAGCCTCGTGAGTTTCTCATGCAAGAAATAAAGTCACCAGATAGAATAGACTAAACTAAGCCGCTGTTCTCTACCTAAGTATCTAGGACGGACTCCTGCTCCTTAAAGAAACTATATGCGTGAGTCACGGCATCTTCGGTCTCCTTCTCAAGCCCAACTATATTACCGGTCATGATTAGATCATGCGGTGCATTCTGGGTTTCCAAAAAGATGATATTTTTCTCATTACCAGACACGCCACTCATAGCAGAAGCAAAGTCGCGCACCTCATGGTAAAAGATTTCTGCGGTTCCTGCTTGGATCCAGATGGGGACTGTGGTCTTGAACGGGTGGTGAAGAGGTGAGACGTACGCTTCCGTCTCTGACGAAGAATATTCTGTCAACGGCTTGTATGCGGCGGCACCCCAGCCTAGAAAGTCACCGTTTAGGAAGTCTGTGAACTTGCGAGGGTTTTCATCGCTCCGCTTTTTAGGATCTCCAGTGAGATCAACCCAGGGGGACCAGACCATAGCCCCATAGGGAGTGGGTAAAAGGCTTGGGTGCGCCTCCAGGTACCTTAGGAATGCAAGCACTAGGTTCCCACCAGCTGAGTCACCCGAGACGATGATGTTGCGTGACGAGATGCCTTGGTCAAGTAAGAATCGATAAAAAGTAACAACATCCTGCAACGCAGCTGGGAAACGTGTCTGGTCGTCTCTCGACAGGCGGTATTGCGCGGCCAGGGTGATGGCACCATCCATGCTCTTGGAAAAGACTCCAGACGGAAACCCCCCGAGGCGATTCAAATCGCCAAATGTGACGAACGCACCGCCCATGAAATGCAAGACAACTTTCTTGCTGGCATCAGTCTGGGGGTTGTACAGGCTCGGGAACCATATTGCCCCCATAGCCGCTGGCTTGATAGATTCATGATTGAGGACCCCGCGGTACAGATCCGCTTGCTGCTGGGCTGGTTCGACGAGAACGAAGCGCTCCTTTGCTGGACCTGGTGTGCGTAAGACCCAAGGACGGATCGCCACATTCGTAGCGTATCTGTAGTACAGTCTGAGGACTTCATTGCCAATGGCAGTTCCGAGACTCCATTCTGGGTGTGCGCGGAGACGCTTAGGGAGGTAGTACAGAGAGATGAGGAGCAGGTACGGCGGTGCGGCGAGGACAGTCATGACTGTGTAGAGGGCCTTTAGGGGCTGCGATGCCAGTAGCGGTGCCATGTCTGTGGTTCGTTTGTTGATAAGACAGTTGCCAGCGGTACCTTTCTTTGGTTTGTGGTGGTGGTGGTGGTGGTGGTGGTGGCGGAGTTGGAAAGGGAAAACATTTATATCTAAGAGATTAAGCGATTACGAGAGAGTTATTTGGGATTTTGTAAGGATCACAGGTCAGCACTGCAGTGAGACCAACAGACAGTCTATCACGGTGGTATTAGTCAGTGGGTTGGAGATGGACTTGGCAGCGGTTATGGCATAACCGAAAGTTAATCATAAACGGAGAAGGATCATTAGGCTGAGCAGATTAAAATAAATCTGGTGACTGGTCTCAAGGCTTGGCTTTTTTTTTTCCCCGTCCAAACTCTGAATCTCATCGAAATCGGCTCGACCTTAGCCGGACACAGAACGGGTGTCCGTAGATCTGAGGTCGACTCCTCACAAAGAGGGGGAACTATCAGGTATCTGTTTTCAACACGCTGATAATCCCATTTTAATTTCTCATCTTTGCACCATTATTCGTCACTGCCTGCAATGCAACCAACATGGTTGCAATCGGTTAAAATGAGGATTGGGGGGTTGGTTGGCTTGGCTTAGGGGAAGAGGCATCCATGGATACTTAATATAGCGAGATAGGGTAGGGAAAAACAGGCCCCAGTTATCCAATATCCACTAGAATCTCTAGGGCTAGTAGTAGGGTGTTTTTGTGTTCGGGTAGATCTGCAGGGCTGTCTCTCATTAAAGTTGTTCTTGCGGAGGCGCTAACCTGCACTTGATCAGGCGCCGGTTGGGGGCGGAAAGCCTGGAGTACATCCATGGATATTTTCCATTGCCATTTCATGTTGACTTGAATTAATTACCTGCGTTATTTCCGATCCCTATGAGTCTAGATTTCTGCCATGCCTTTGATTGAGACGCATGTGTCTTGAGCCCTGCAATCTCATGTCAAGATTTTTTTTTTTAAAGAGAGAGAAGAAAAAGAATACAGGGACAGGGACAGGAATGGTGGTAAACAGCTATCAATGCTACATTATCTGAGTATTAGATAAACCTCTATATCCTGTCTGCGCCCTTCAATTCATTCAATGCATACATGCATATACACATGACGATACACTTTCGCTAGACACATAGCGTCAATTCAGCTTGCACCCGGAGAACAAACATGAAACCAAATAAATAAAAATAATACAAGACTTATACAACGGCAGTCCAGGACCACCCGATTACTCTTGACGGCGACCACCACTGCTGGCACTCGCAAAATGTTCACCCCGTCCTTGCAAACCCAGCGGGGCATCATGCAGCGGCCAAAGAGGGACTTGATCATCTCCATTATCGACCCTGACTAGCCTAGTCATGGCTACTTTCCCATTACCCAGCAGTGAGAGAGGGTACGAATCGGAATGCACCGTGGTAGTCCGCGTAATGCCACTAGGTTGCTCCTCGTATGAACCTAGCTTTCTATAGGTATCCGAGGACTCGCCTATACTGACGTTCATGGCCGAAGTCTTGGTCCCATTGCTGTTGTTCTGCTGTGAGGAGCGGAAGTTACTGCCCAGCGTGCGAAGGACAGGTTTGGCCTTTCTGAATAATGGCGCATATGTGGGCAGGCAGCTGCAGACGATGGCAACTCCTTGTTGAACTGTCGACCAGACCATTACCATGGGGAGGTTTGCTGCATGTAAAGAATTGCACATTAGGAACTATAGGAGAGACATTTCTTTCCGGGACCAGAAAGACGTACGTTCTTCGCTGTGTCCAGGAACCCAGATATATTTCAGACGCAGTATACTTGCTATACAGACACTGCGAGTTCTCATTGTCAACGATGCAGCTACACTTCAACTTTCTTGACGGAGGTTTGCAACTTACAAGCTACCCAGAAGGAACATTCCCGCGACGCTAGCTTTCCGATACCGCGGTAGCTTAAGCGTTTGGAGCATTCCAATTGGGAGGCACAGAATCAGCACATCGACAAAGAGATTCGTTATCTCATAGCTGAGAAGCAACTGGGGCGTTGGTATGCATCTATCTGCTGGAGCCAGTTGATTCCATAAAGCATCCACTGGGTGGCATTGAAAGATAATGACTAGCCCAAAAGCAATGCACCAGGCAATGCAGATCGTGCCGGAAATCCGTACCGCCAGGCGGAATTTTTGGCTGATCTGAAAAATGCTATAGTAGAAGGAAAGAATGGATATTTTGATCGCAGTAAGAACCATGGTGATCATGATTTCTGTCACAAAAAGTATCTGTATCCCTTCAAAGTCAGCGGCACCAAAATCGTTATATATACGAAGGTCTTTTTTTTCTTCTCGTCCCTCCTGGAAAGAATCGCATACTTTGAACAGGTAAGTAAGCTGTGGAAACGCTTGCAAGGCAATTAGAGGCCCGAGATCGAACTCGCCATGCCCCGGCCCGTTAACAATGTCTAAATTAGTTTTATCATGTCAGTACGCGCTATTGGGGTATGTCCGAGAAAGGGCGATCTGACAATGTAGCATAGCGGCAGTGTAACCGGCAAAAAACACCAGGGCAACCAAGCAGAGGTAATCTGCGCTTGCCATGGCAATCTTGGTGGTGAACCGGACAGCGAAACGCAGAGAGACGGCTAACGTTGCTAGAACAAGCATAGCAATGCATACACCAAAGTTATCCTGGCCGTCGTGAGTGAGGGTTTTCATCTTGGACTTGGCTTTTCTTGGAGATCAAGAATATCGGGCAAAAAAACTGCAAGAGACGACAAAAGAGAGAAACAGCATTTGGAAACGAAAACAGCAGAAGGGAAGAAGAAAGCAGGCATTTGTGGGCGGTAGTCAAGACTGAAAGGGAAAAAAAAGGGAAATGTCGACAAAATCCAAGGAATGTGGCGATTCATTAAAAGGCAATTACTGAGGGTTGTCAAGAGGGTGCATGTCGGCATCATCATTTGCCAAGCCATGGTCGCACTGAATCCTGCCATCCTTTCGGAATCCTGCAAGATTTTCCTGACGACGACGGCATTGTCGCGCGGGGTTACGAGGGAAAATGTGAACAAGATCATGAAATGCAGAGTAGCATGCAGGTCACACAGGGCCGGGCCGGTCATCTCGGCATCATGCAGGCTGTCGAGTGGTGTGTGTGTGTGTATAAGGGGGTGTGCTTGTGTAAGTAAGAGGTGTAAATCCTGTCTGGCATACGCGAGTTGATTTGCTCGATTCTCAAGCAAGGTTGACGATCAGCAGATGCCAAGCGAGGACATGGGACGAATGATGATAGTGCCGAAAGAATATGTCTTTCCAAAGTACAAATAACACAGTTGCGGCCGCGTAAACAATTTCGTGTCGAGCAGACCTCATGCAATCCAGAGACCAGAACAAATTAACCATGGCTCCAGCTTCAGCGAATGGCTTTGATAACTATCAGAATAGTCTCAATAATGAGCAGAAAGACATGGATCCTATTGCTGTCATTGGCTTCTCTTTGCGGTTTCCGCAAGAAGCTACATCTGCCGAGAATTTCTGGGACATGCTTTGTGAGGGCCGGTCTGCCATGACAGAGGTGCCTTCTAGTCGTTTCAATATCAACGGCTTCTACCATGCTGATGCTTCAAGGACGGATACTGTAAGTTGAAAATCATTTGCGACGATGGATTGGTCTCACTCAATAGCAGATCAATTGTCGAGGCGCGCATTTCTTGAAAGAGGATGTTGCCGCCTTTGATGCTCCCTTCTTTTCTATGAACCCGTCAGAGGTGGCATGCATGGATCCGCAGCAGCGAGGTCTTTTGGAAACATCGTATAGAGCCTTTGAGAATGGTAAGTACTGATATTATGCCTTCGCCACTTACATCCCGAAGCCATAAGACGGTCACTGATGAAGACTCGGTTCCTTAGCGGGCATTCCAATGGAATCTGCCGCGGGTTCTAATACTTCGGTGTACGTCGGCTCGCTTGGAGTTGAGTATAGTCGCTTTTTTGAGAATGATGAGGAGATTCAAGCAACGTATAAAGCTATTGGCAATTCAGCTGCCATTCTTTCTAACCGGCTGAGTTGGTTCTATGATCTCCGTGGTCCTAGCATGACTGTAGAAACAGCGTGTTCTAGCAGCTTGATAGCATTACATCTTGCTTGCCAGAGTCTCAGACTCAAAGAGTCCAAAACTGTGGGTCAAAATCATACCTGCATAGTAGAAAGATTTAGCTAACGGGATGCTGAAAGAGCCTTGTCTGCGCCTCGCAGCTATTCCTTGAGCCTATGACCAGTGCCATCTCGCTGTCGAGTCTCAAGTTTGTGTCTCCAGACAGTCGCTGCTATAGCTTTGATGACCGGGGGAATGGTTACTCCAAAGGCGAAGGATTCTGTGTTGTGGTTCTCAAGCGCCTGTCCGATGCACTTCAGGACGGTGACACAATCCGTGGCGTGATTCGTGGCACCAGCTCCAACCAAGATGGACGCACCCCAGGCATTAGCCAGCCTAGTCTTGAAGCGCAGTCCGCTCTCATCCGCGATACTTATCGCTTGTTCGGGCTGGGATTGAGCGACACCAGATTCTTTGAGGCTCATGGGCCTGGGACCCCTTTGGGTGATCCCGTCGAAGCTAGCGCTATACATTCAGTTTTTGGTGAATACCGCAGCAAAGAAGATCCTTTATTTGTGGGTGCTGTCAAATCTGCTATTGGACATCTTGAAGCTGCTGCTGGCTTAGCGGGACTTATAAAGACTATCTTGATCTTGGAGAAAGGCGTCATTCCGCCAAACTATGACCTGCAACACATCAACCCCAGGATTCCAGCTGAGAAATGGAATATAAAATTCCCAAGACAGGCCATTAGTTGGCCATCAGATGGTTTAAGAAGGGCCTCTGTGAATGCTTTTGGTTATGGTGGAGCTAATGCACACGTCGTTCTAGATGATGCGTTTAATTATTTGCGGGATCATGGACTTGAGGGCATTCATCGCACTGTTGACAAGCCTCCAAAGCTTAGTCAAAAGCTTCTTGACACTGGACAATATAATGGAGTTTCCAATGGCCATTCCAATGGAAGCAACGGAATTGCTAATGCTGGTTCATCGGACGCAAAGACAAATATATACAGCACTGGAGTTTTGCATAATACCAGCTGTACAGCAGATGGACAAACAAACGGAAACACGTTAATAAATCACAATAAGCCGCCGTATCTCTTCCTCTTTTCCGCATCCGATACAGGTGGAATAGAACGTCTAGGGGAGGTCTACAAAACCTACTTGACAAAACGGCAGACAGGGAATATGCCTAGTCGATTTCTGCTTGATTTGGCTTACACTCTCTCCAACAAAAGAAGTGTGCTGCCATGGAAGTCATACCTACTTGCCTCATCGTTGGAAGGCCTTCATGATAAGCTCGAACACAAGACTTTACCTAAACCCGCTCGCTCATCTGCCGCTCCTAGAATCCAACTGGTATTCACCGGACAAGGTGCACAGTGGGCTCAGATGGGGTTAGAACTTCTGAGTTTCTCCGCGTTCAGAAACAGTCTCGAGGCAGCGGATGGGTTTTTGCGCAGTATTGGCAGCACCTGGTCGTTGATGGAGGAGCTACAAAAACCAGTCGAGTCTTCAAGCATTGACGACCCGGCTCTGGCCCAACCTATGTGTACTGCTATCCAAGTAGCACTGGTCGACCTACTCTTATTGTGGAACATCCATCCTTGGGCCGTTGCCGGGCACTCGTCTGGTGAAATTGCTGCCGCTTATTGCGCGGGAGCCATTTCTAGGGAGTCGGCCTGGATGATTGCATACCATCGAGGGGCTCTGGCTGCCCGCCTTGCCAAACTTCCAACAAATGAGAGAGGAGGCATGATGTCAGTTGCTTTGTCTGAAATCGATATTCAGAAGTATCTAGGTGAAATTGCCGGAATATACGGCGAAGATAAATTATCCATCGGGTGTGTCAATAGTGTGGACAATATCACTATCACGGGGGCAGAGGAGTGCCTTGATGTGCTCAGATTACGATTGGATGAGGATGGGGTTTTCGCCCGCAAACTGAAAATACCCGTTGCTTATCATTCTCAGCATATGCAACTGATTTCGGATGAGTACTTGATCCGTTTGAAGGGTATATCTCCTCCAGAAATTTCACCACGCCCTGGATCCAATTCTACGTTGTTCTTCTCTTCAGTTACCGGGCGCGCTGAGGCTCTCGATAAGCTTGCCAGTCCAACCTACTGGGTTCAGAATCTATTATCAATGGTTCGTTTTTCAGAGGCTCTACAACAACTCTGTCTTGCTTCCACGACGACGATGGGCAAGACATCGGACGGAGTGTCTATGAAGCAAGAGAACTATTTTATAGAAGTGGGACCACATCCTGCATTGCAACGCCCGATCAAAGACACTGTTTCCGTCTCTCAGGACTTTAAATATGATTTCACGTTGCGAAGGGGCGTTTCAGGCTACCAGACGTTGGGTGATATGGTTGGTAGGCTATTTGTTCAGGGTTATTTGTCAAACTTTCAGGCTTTTCACAACCATGATCCATTAGACACACAGCAACCACGTATGCTAGTTGATCTTCCTGACTATCCATTTGACCACTCTCAGACATACTGGCTCGAAAGCAGATTATTTAAGAATTATAGGCTACGGAACAATATCCGACATGAACTCGTTGGGATCCCATCGACTGACTGGAATGTCCTGGAGCCCAAGTGGAGATTTACAATCAGGGTCTCCGATCTTCCCTGGGTCAAAGACCATAAGGCAAGATCCCCCCCCCCCCCGATACCTTATTAAAGAATCATGTACTCATTTTTAATTTGTAGTTTAACGGATCTGAAACATATCCTGCCGCTGGAATGATTGCCATGGTCATTGAAGCTGCGAGATATCTTGCAAACCAAGAGTTTACTCTCAAAGGCTATAGGCTTCGAGATGTGGTGATGCTTAACGCGCTCTTGATACCGACAACTCCGGAAGGCGTTGAGGCCCAGTTGCATTTGCGACATCAGAAGAACCAAAGAACCACGAACAGCAAGAGCCTTGAATGTAGAGAATTTCGTATTTGCGTTTATTCCAATGATGAGTGGAGAGACGTGTGCACTGGGTTCGTCACGACAGAGTATACAGAGACGTCAGACGAGGTTTTTGTTGGCGATGAGGATCACCAGCATCAAGAGCATCAACAGCTTACCTACGAGCGAGGCCTCAAAAATTGTACAGCCACCGTTAAGCGTGACAACTTCTACAGAGCAGTTACCGAAATGGGTTCAGACTTTGGGCCAGCATTTCATACTCTGCGCAGCATCGCCTATGATCCAGAGGGCGACCATGCATCTGCCATGGTGATTATGGATGAATGGAAAACTAAAGTTCCGCAAGAGAATGCTGAGGTACAAGATCATATCATTCACCCTACCACTCTTGATGGTGTCCTTCAAGTGGCAGCTGTAGCTTTGACGAAAGGAGGTACGAAGGAGACTCCCCTCTCAGCTCCCACGCAAATCCAGGAATGTTTTATTGCACATAGTCTTCTCTCTAGAAACTCGGACAGTGGTCTTAAGGTGCTTGCCAAGAATGATTTCCACGCCATACGCGATGTTGATTCCTCTATTGTGGCTCTCCGCTCGGACACTTTGGAACCTGTAATCGCCATTGAGGGATACCGTGTTACTGCTGTCTCTAGTATTGACGAAGGTCCATCGGATATGCGAAGGATCTTCTACAATCTCGACTGGAAACCTGACGTGGACCTTCTCAATAGAGCCGAATTGGAGCAGTACTGTTTCGATGCTGCCGGGCCTCTTGAGGCTTGGAACCCAGCAAACGATATTGTGTGTCTCTATTTCATGTCTCAGGCTCTCAAAGAGTTAAAATTACAAGGCTTTAAGAGTTCAACTTATCATCTTCAGAAATATGTGGACTGGATGGGGTATCACTTTGAGATACTGGGAGATAGCAACCCTCTTCTCCAGCCAGAGTGGAAAAGACTGCTAGACGATGACATGTCTCGCGCTTCTTTCATCCAGACTTATGAAGAGAGTGGGCCTGAAGGGAGAGCCGTGAAACTCTTTTGTGAGCAATTACCTCAAATAGTCCGTGAAGAGGTTGATCCGCTCCACCTACTGTTCAATGACGGCCTAGCGAAAGGCATGTATACCGGCGACACCTTTGGCGTGACTGCTCGACGGATGGCTTCATTTGTTGATCTCCTTGCCCACAAAAACTCAGGTATGAACATACTTGAAATAGGAGCGGGAACCGGGAGCGGATCTCAATCAATCCTCAGGGTCCTCGCCCAACAAGGTGAAAATGACCAGACAGCGCCCAGGTATGAAAGTTATTGTTTTTCGGACATCTCTCCAAGCTTCTTTGAAGACGCTCAGAAAAGGCTCGCCCATCATGGTTCTCGTTTGAGCTTTAAGACTTTGGATATCGAGATCAATCCGGAGGAACAAGGGTTTAAGCTCGGGCATTATGACCTTGTGATCGCTGCAACCGTGCTTCACGCAACTGCCACGATTGATGAGACCCTAAAAAATGTTCGGTCGCTTTTGAAACCATCTGGTTACTTGGTTCTAATGGAGCCTACTAATAAGCATAATACCGTGCTGAATGCCATCTGGGGAACTCTGTCGGGCTGGTGGCGGTCCACTGAGAAACACAGATTTCACGGCCCTCTCTATTCTGAAGTTGAATGGGATGCAGCTCTGCGCAGAAACGGATTCACTGGCATTGAGCTTTCTTTACCTGACTATCCCGATGAGGGCCATGATGTCTTCAGTTTTTTGCTTTCGAGAGCTAGTCCAAATGTAGAGTCTGAGAAACTATCCATACCTCCAGCGATTATCGTTGCTGCGGATACGCCAGTTCAACAGCAGATGGCGTCAGAAGTGAGATCTAATTTGATCGCTAATGGCGTTCCAAGTTGTGATGTGGTCTCTCTCGACTCTATCATGGAGAGAGACGCGGAAGCTGGACTAGTTTGTGTTTCATTGCTGGAGCTTGAGAGATCGTTCCTTTACCAAATGAGCCAGAATGAGTTTTCTGCCTTGAAGAAAATGGTCGACTGTTCTAGTCAAATATTCTGGGTGACTTATGGAAGTGGCGAGTCGGCGACACGACCAGAATCTGCTTTGGCAGCTGGATTTAGTCGAGCCATTGTGCAGGAAAGGCCCGGCTTATATTTTGCTACTGTGGACGTGGAGAGTGTCTCTTCCGCCGGATCCACCCTAGGAAAGATTGTCAAGGAAATGTTTAAGAAGACTGACTTGGAGCAGAAGGATTCTGATTTCCTGGAAAGAAGCGGAGCAGTCCAGATTCCCAGAGTTGTGCAGGCCAGCGACATCAATGATTTTGTCCATTCTCAAACCGCTCGACTGGAGCCTGAGATGACCACGGTTGGAGCAGATCCTGAAGAAGCTCTCGAGTTGCAGTTTAGTTCTGGGCGACTTGATAGCCTGCGGTTCTCAAGAGACACCACATTTTCTCAGCCGCTAGGTGAAAATGAGGTTGAAGTGCAGGTCAAGGCTACTGGTATCAACTTTGTCGATGTTATGGTCATTCTGGGTCATATAGCCGACGACTACATCGGACAGGAATACTCTGGAGTCGTCACTCGTGTAGGCTCTGCCGTGGATAATCTACAGGCTGGCGACCGCGTTTGTGGTATTGCAAAAGGTGCATTCAGGACATATGCTCGTAGCCATTCCTGCGCAGTCATCAAGTTGAACGATTCGTGGACGCACCCAGAGGCAAGCTCCATCCCAGCAGCCTTTATTACTGCACATTATGGGCTCTCTCACTTGGCCCGTTTGCGTAAGGGGGAGTCGGTTCTCATTCACGCAGCTGCTGGTGCTGTTGGGCAGGCAGCCATTCAGCTCGCCAAGTTGATTGGTGCCGACATATTTGTTACTGTGAGCACTGGGACGAAGAAAGAGCTGCTGATGAAGTTGTATGGAATTCCTGAAGACCGCTTTTTCTCTAGTAGAAAACTGTCGTTTGGGCGACAGATCTTACGCGCTACAGGCGGACGTGGGGTTGATGTTGTGTTGAACTCGCTCTCTGGTGAGGCGCTCGTTGAATCTTGGAGATGTGTCGCTTATCTAGGTCGGTTTGTGGAAATTGGCAAGAGAGATATCCGCTCGTTCCAAAGTCTGCCTATGTGGACTTTCTCGAAGAACGTCTCCTTTTCTTCACTCGATATCCAGATTGTCCACCAACATCGGCATGACGTTATGCGTCAACTGATGCAAGAACTAAGCGAGTTGATGTCTTGTAATCCACCAAAGTTAATGGCTCCTCAGCCGCTAAGTGTGTTCAAGAGATCAGAATTCGAGGCTGCTTTTCGTTACTTGCAAACTGGTCACCACATGGGTAAGGCAGTAGTTGACTGGGAGCAAGAAGCTTCTATTCCGGTAAGAGTAATAATCGGAGTCTCATCTTTTAAGGATTGAAGACTTTTCATTCAACAGTATAGCTGACTATTATTCAATGACAGGTCATCCCTAGAGGTATCCCACCCCTGCGCTTGGACGCGAACGCTTCTTACCTGATTGTTGGGGGCCTTGGAGGTATTGGGCGGAGTCTTGCACTCTGGTTCGCTGAAAGAGGAGCAAGAAACCTCATATTGCTTTCTCGCTCTGGTCCCCAGACCAAAGAAGCCCAGCAACTCATTGGTGATTTAATAAGTCTCGGAGTGAATGTTGCTACACCAAGGTGTGACATCAGTGATGAAAATGCCCTTGAAGGTATGCTTCAGGAGTATGCTGGGACAATGCCTCCTGTTAAAGGATGCATTCAAGGAGCAATGGTTTTGAGAGTACGTGCTTCACATTCTCCCCTGCCAGTCTTCGGCTTCCCCTTTCGATATAGTGCTCACCAGTTACCACATAGGATCGATTGTTTGACAACATGACCAAGGAAGAATGGCAGGCGGTGATGGAACCCAAGGTCAGAGGAACGTGGAACCTCCACCATAAACTGCCCAAAGGTCTTGATTTCTTCGTTATTCTGTCATCTCTCGGGGGCATGATTGGCGCGAAAGGGCAGAGCCAATATGATGCTGCTTCCACGTTTCAGGACGCTTTTGCACGCCACCGACAATCCCTGGGTGAACAATGCGTCTCAATCGACATCGGACTGGTGACTTCGGTGGGTTATGTCGCAGAGCATGACTTCGTCGCCAAGCGTTGGGAGAATTCAGGATTGGAGATCTTGCGTGAGAATGAGCTCCACTCAATTGTAGATTGGGCGTGCAGTCCATCGCGAGCTGTTTCATCCTTGTGGTCCAGCCAAGTACTCACAGCAGTCGCGAAGCCTGCTGAGCTGCGGCGAAGAGGAAAGGATCTACTCCCTTATATGCGCCGCCCGCTGTTCCGTCACTTGAACCTAATAGATGACTCAAGAGGGGGAGCCCACACAGCCGTCATCGAAAGGGAGAAAATTGACTATGGCGCCCTTATCCGCGCGGCAGAGTCGCAGGAGGAAGCGGGTGCCATCATCGCGACAGCGCTAGCCAAGCGACTCTCCCGCGCGTTGTCAGTGCCTGAAGAAGATATTGACGTGAACAGGCCGGCACATTCCTTTGGTGTGGATTCACTTGTTGCTGTGGAGCTGCGGTTTTGGTTTCGCAATGAAATTAAGACTGATATCTCTGTGTTTGATATTCTTAGTAACAATAGTATCTCCCATCTTGGGATACTATCCGCAGGAAAGAGTGCTTATTTTACGAGTTCTTCGACCTAAAGGTAAAGCGTTCAAGGATTGTAAGTAAATATAGTTAGTTACTTGGTAATAAAAAGATGCGTGAATTCCACAGATATGTGGATAAGACCACGAAGAATCTTACGTAGCAGTGTCGTGTGAGCTTTAACTGCGCGGTAAGTTGCTGGTCTGATGAACAGACATCAGATGGATTACAGCAAAATAGGACCAACCAGTCAGTAACCAACTGCTCTTGTAGTAATCAAGATGACATGGCCTTACTAGGAGTTAAGGAGACCACGATGCCGGAATGTACCTAGATAAGAATTGTCCAGATATTACAAATCAAAATCCACCGTTGAAGGATCATATCCACTCCAAACAGTAGATCGAGTGTTTCCAGCGGCATAAATAAGATGCACAGGTGGTATCCTAGGTACCAATTGTCAATCTTATGAGCAGAGAGGTATAGGTACCTTGATTATGCCATTCGGGGCTTCGGCGTCATACCGCCGGGGGTCCGAGGGGCTCTAATTGGCTATAGCAGGCACTAGGGAGCATCCGCAGTTAGCCGACGCCGAAAGCTCCGAAAAGGCTCCCCCACCAGCTCTGGAGACATCTCCAGTTTAGTGCAGGGTTCCTGCGCAGGAGTAAGACGTTAATCGAGATCGGAAACCCGCTGTGGCGCCGCGCCCAGTCAGAATCCATGGGATATGTTTATAAGTCTAAGTCTACTTACAGTATCAAAATGGAACTTGTGAGCAAGAGCAAGCAAGCAAGTTGAAGTATTCATAGCATTTAGCTTGCCTTAGTCCGAGGATTCGCACTCACAGCGCCAGAGGAACAACCAATCAAGATGATCAAGTTGAAGAGCTCTGTCAATTACGTACCTCGATCGCCAACCACATACATGTATTCACCTCGCATCCAACAACTTTATCAACCCGCCGCAATGAGCCGGAAGCATTCACAGCTTGGATTTGTCAGCTGTATGTCTCAGGCAAGCGCTGTGAGCTTCGGCGGTTGGGCGGCGGCATCACGCACAGTCGCTGTTGCTGTCAGTGGTCCATCCTCTGTGCTCCCTCTGCCCTGCGATCTTTAAATTTCGTCATAGACCAGATTGATTACGACAGCATTTCCCTGTGTTACAATTCTATTTTAACCCCCGAAGAAAGGAGACACAAATACTCATTTGACTTTAGAAACTGCAATTCTTCCAACAAAGAAGAGTGAGGGCAGGACAGGGCATAATAGGTCAGAAGTCGATATCCTCCACAAGCATGGCAGCGACGCAAAGCGCAATCATCGTTCAGCAAGCGGGAGTGGCTCGCCTCATCCACGATCGCCCTATACCTGCTTTACGAGATGAATATATCCTTGTCAAGACAGCCGCAGTCGCTGTGAATCCCACGGACTGGAAGCAAATCAACTCGGCAGTAGGTCCGCCAGGCCCGCTCGTGGGCTGCGATTACGCGGGGACTGTCGAAGCCGTTGGCCCCAAGGTCACCAAGAGTTTCAAGAAAGGCGACCGCGTCTGCGGGCTGGTGCGCGGTGCAAATGCCGGCCAGCATGAGGATGGCACGTTCGCCGAGTATATTGTCGCCAAGGGAGATTTACAGATTGAAGTCCCTGAGAACCTCAACTTCGAAGAGGCGGCCACGCTGGGCGTTGGAATTACATCAGTCGGGCAAGGCCTGTATAAGGCGTTGGGGCTGGCGCCGCCATCTGCTCCCCTCACGACCGCAGAGCCAATTCTGATCTACGGTGGAAGCACTTCCTCGGGAAGCCTGGGTATTCAATTTGCTAAACTTTCGGGCTATACTGTGATCACGACTTGCTCTGCGCGGAATTTCGACTACGTCAAGTCCCTCGGGGCTGACGCAGTGTTCGACTACCATGACCCTCAGTGCGCTGCCGAGATCGCCAAGTTTGCTCAGAACAAGCTTGCCTTGGTTTGGGATACGGTGTCTGTCCCTTCTTCTGCTGAGATCTGTGCCAATGCTCTCAGCACATCACCTGGTACCAAGTATGCGTCGCTTCTTCCTATCAGATTCAGCCGACCGGATGTCGAGACCTTCTTTACCTCTGGGTATACCGCCCCCGGTGAGGCCTACCAGTTTGGAGATGGAAGAGAGATACCCGCAAATCTTTCCGACTACGAGTTTGTGAAGCAGTTTTGGGATTCCAGTCGACATCTGCTTGAGGCTGGCAAGGTGAAAGTGCATCGTCGTCGAGTTGGGAAGGGACTACTAGGCGTTCTGGATGGTCTAGAGTTGTTGAAGGCGAACAAGGTCAGTGGCGAGAAGTTGGTATATGTACTTCCATAGTATTGCTCAATTGTGCGGGCGTCTATTGAATTCTCAATTGCCACAGCTGAGCGAGCGAAGAGCCAAAACACTAGAAACATAGTGTACTGTCAGTTGCTGTCTATATGACACGGTTTCAACTCGGATAATGGGGAATCATACTCCCTTTAAATCACCAAAAATATTATCGCTAGTATGTCAGTATTAGAAAGTAGACTATATGGGTCTTTCCAAATATTAAAGGAGCGGCAGTGAAAGAGGAACCCCAATATGAGCAACACTGTATAAGCGACTGATGAGCCAATGTATTCAACGGGGAGGGATAACATAGTAAGTGAACCAAGGCTCCCTTGTCGACTAAATTTCATTGCGATTAGGATAACCAAGTCACAATTTTCGTCTTCTTGGTTCACATTTTAAATGTATGAGTGAATCAACTTCCATGAGCTTGAAGAGCCGGCTGACGGAAGTTAGTAACAAGACATCGAATGCGATGGGGGTGAGGATGGGTTCCCTGGAGCTCCATAAGAGCTACTAGTCTAGAAATACTCAATCAAATCGCAGAGAGAAGAAGCCCTATCTGGCTTTCCACAGAGGCTAATTCAGAGAGCTGTGCTTGATGCGTCTTATGCATATGCACAGTGTCGTTAGCTGGCTGCTGAATCTGCACAACCAACAAGGCTGCATGTAGTCAGGATCCGCCATATCATGTGGAAGACGAAAAAGTAAAGCTCCCGCTGCCTCATCATTGTTGCCCATCGTCAAACCCGCAAATATTACTAGACACACGCAGCTCTACGCATTATCAGCAACCCTTAGGACAATGTGATATGATGTCTCGGCCGCAACTACCTCGAGTTTTCTCAGCTGCCCAAATCATGCCTACAATGGAATCTGTCATCGCGAGGTTCCAGAATATGCACGAGACTATGGTTCAGACTGTGCCTGTAACACCATCAACTGCCTGCTTCGCCAACACGTTCGAGCCATGGAGCCGCGTTGCCAACGAGACGGAATCTGACACCAGCAGGATCCAGCTACTGGGCTATGCGGCTGCCGATAAGGAGACAAAAGACGCTGCGTACGAGGCACAAAGGGTGCTTGGGTCAGCTGGAGCAGCCTGGATGGGCCGCAGCGACGTCTTCACCTTGTTGAAAGCTGCTGCTGATAAGAATGAGGATTTAGACCTAGAATCCAGGCATTGGGTCGAAGCTAAGCTGCGAGATTTTGCCATCTCCGGACACGGATCGCTTGATGAATCAACTATGCAGGCATATATCAGTCAGCGCTCCAAGATCGACCAGCTAAAAGAGAGATATAATAGAAACCTAATGGAAGAGAGCGGCGGATTGTGGATGGACCGAAAAGACTTGGAGGGAGTTCCAGAGGACAACTTACAGAAGTGGAAGAGAGGTGAATGTGTAAAATGAAGGGAAGTACTTTGTGCCCTTTGCTAATGGTGGTTCTAATATTATTTTGAGTAACGCATGCAAAGAAACCACCCGGAAAAAGATGTTTCTTGCCGATGAGGCAAAGGTGCCGGAGAATGTGGACCTGCTTCAAGAGATAGTATGTATGCGCGATTCGCAGGCGAGGCTTCTAGGCTACGAGAGCCACGGGGCGTTTCGCATTCAAGGCCGCGCCATTAAGTCAGTCAAATATGTTGAGGAATTTCTCCCACGCCTGCAAACATCGCTCGTACCGCGTGGAAGAAAAGAATTAGAACACCTACAACAGCTTCGCGCTGAGACCCTCAAGAAGCAAGGCACCTCTCAACTTGGTGACAGTGATCAGTTTCCTCCCTGGGATCTAGCTTACTACAAGCGTCTCACAAGCCTAGCAGCGAGAGCAGACGAGGAACAGATATCGGACTTCTTATTCCCGCTAGAACCAACGGTCACAGCCATGTTGAGGATCTTTGAATCAGTCTTGATGCTACGCTTTGTGCAAATCCCAACGGACCAGCTTGATCGTACCTCGAGATGGCACGAGTCTGTTCAGGCGTGGGAATCATGGGATAACCAGACTGATGTGTTTATTGGGTTTCTCTACTTCGACTTGTTCTGGCGCGAACATAATTACAGAGGCTCGCAGAATGTCAATATTCCTTGTGTAAGGTTGACCACAAAAGCTGAGCCTTGAGAAATGCCAAGCATCTTGCTCGAAAACTGGTGCTAGATAGAGGACACTTTGAGGGAACTGAGCTGTCACTATACTATGCTTGACCCTCGTTATTTGACGGAATGGCGTGCTAGTCATTTTGGAGAGCTGGATCCTCCTGCAAAAATCCCTAGCGACTTAGTTAAAAGTCTCATCGAAACCAGGTATCTAAATCGGTGTCTTTATCATCTTCATCAACTGTGCGTATGATAGTACCAAATACCCCAGAGCTTATTGCTGATGTTAGATCTCAAAGGGCAATATTCATCTTCGGTCTGAAGATATATAATCCTGCTACTCACCAAGATATTGATATTGTTAGCCTTGACCTCCAAAGGCTCTGGTACGATATACGACAAGAGATTGAGGGAATAGATTTTACACAATCACGCGGCAATGGTCATGAGCATGTATGTCACTTTTGGCCATCTTCTGAGTGGATATGATATGGGATATTATGCGTATCTAAGGTAAGTCAATTTTTTTCTTTACAGATAGGAGTTTACGAAGCTTCTAAGCCAACCTTAGCTGTACGGCGATTGCCCAAGACATCTTCCAAGCGGTTTTCGCAGAGAATCCATGGAGTCGCGCAGCATGGCAGCGGTATCGAAAGGGTATTTTGGAGTTTGGTGGGAGCCAGCCCGACCAGGGAGCTCTTCTCCAAGAAATTGCCCAACAACCATTGTAAATACGGGTTGACATCAATCGGCATTGTATGTCACCGTAATTATTGCGAATGACTGTACTATGTAGTATCAAGGACCTCGCACAACAGAACTAAGCGGACCGTGGTAGATTTCCAACAAGGAATCCTACCATTCCTTAACAAGGTCGGATATATTCCCCAGATTATTATCTCTGGTGATCATAAATGGCCTTATAATGGGTGCTTTTGCCTATATCTATTGATGAATATCCTTCGAAGGCTTTAGATTTTACAATAGTGGACCACCATCCTTTTGGATGACACATGGTTACTGACCTACCCACAGAGATCTTGAAAGAGTTGGATTTGAAGAAGCTGTGTCAACTAAAACCAAGCCCTGATAAGCATAATAGTCCATATATGAGAAGGTGATATTAGTATATAGAAACCAGTGGTTTCCACCTAGAGCTGAGTGCTATTTCAGATCCAGAGGTTAATTTGCTGTCCCAACATCTCTGACGCAGGCTTCATCCGGCTTGGTCAATTTAGTGACCATCAGACTGATTGGGCCTACAGTAGCGTCCACTCCATCATAGCGCCCCAACGCCAAAAATAATGCATCTAATTCGGTCGTCAACATGTATAATAAAAATTCAAGATTTTTTTTTTATATATGGATTTGTCAGTAAGTGCGCGCATAGGAAACGTGCTCACATCAAAACGGAACATGCCAATACCATGCGAGCCCTTAGAGTGTAGGCAATCCAGTCCAGCCCCGCTTACACTGCAACGAACTTCATCCATGTACTATGATGCATGTGATTCATATTACAAACCAGGTCTATGAAAGAGGTAAACACCGAAATCACCCAGAAATGGCCCTATATTCTCTCTTTATAATAGCCCATGTGTGGTTCAGTATCCATTCAGTATCTTCATCCCCCCTCCAAGACCTATGGAAGCTTGTCGCACAAATCATGGCATCATCAAACGAGTCTGCAATCTCTCCTTATGTCGCCACTGACAATAAGGATACCGCCAATGAGTCTGGGAAAGCTTCTGAGCCAGCTATTACTTCTCAGACATCATCAACCGATTCGATACCCAATGGCGGGTTCATCGCCTGGCTCCAAGTAGTAGGCGCCTTTTTCTTGTTTTTCAACCCCTGGTAATTTTGGGCTCCTATTTCCTCGTCTACGCAGGCGATTCAACGTATTTATATTGATTGATTTTTTTCTTGTTCTCTCTAGGGGTCTCGTCAATAGTTTTGGTGAATTTCAAGCCTACTATGAGACAACCATTTCACGTTCGCCGTCAGACATTGCTTGGATTGGCACATTCCAGGGGTTTGTCCTCATGGTTATAGGTATTCTCACGGGTCCAATCTACGATCTTGGCTACCTCCGCGCATTACTTGTCACGGGAACCATCCTGATCACATTTGGAATGATGATGACTTCAATATCCAAGATGTACTACCAATTGTTTCTTGCTCAAGCCCTAGTTACGGGTTTAGGCGCCGGTTGTCTCTTTGTTCCCAGCGTGGCCGTGGTCTCACAATACTTCAGCACTAAGCGCCCCTTGGCGACAGGAATTGCCGCTGCTGGCGGAAGTGTAGGTATGTTAAAACAAAGTCTCTTAGTTTTGAACCAACCTAGTGTTGTTCTGCCATTGATTGCTGGTGGGTGAGACGTACTAACACGCCTTCGTCTTTGTTTGTTCATCATCCAGGGGGAACCATCTATCCAATTGTTTTCCACAAGCTGCAGCCTCAAATCGGATTCGGATGGGCTACACGGGTGATTGCCTTCATTATTCTAGGCACTCTGCTCGTCAGTTTGGCAATCGCAAAGCCTCGTGTTCGTCCTTCCGGAAAGACTCGCGCTCTACTCGACGCTTCTGCCTTTCGCAATCCCGCCTTTGTCGTATTTAGCTTTGGTCTCTTCATGTCTTTTGCTGGCATCTATTTTCCATTCTACTATGTTAGTGGCTGGGCAACTCGCACCTTGGACATTGACTCAACGCTCGCCTTTTACATGATCTCCATCCTCAATGTTGGTTCTATATTCGGTCGCATCGTTCCAGGTCTACTTGCGGATCATCTAGGCTCGCTCAATGTCATGATTCCTTTCCTCGTTCTAACCTCCATTCTTGGGTTTTCCTGGATTGCTGTCCAGACTTTTGGCGAGCTTGTTGTCTTTTGCTTATTCTACGGCTTCTTTTCTGGGGCATGTGTCTCTCTACCCCCAACCATCGTCGCCTGGATCTGCCCGGACCCGAGCAGAATTGGAACTTGGATGGGAATGAGCTTCAGCTTTGCTGGCTTAGGGTTGCTGATTGGTAATCCTATCGCCGGAGCAATTCTAGACAGTAAAGGCGGCGGCTTTGTAGGCGCTCAATGTTTCAGCGCGTCTGTTGTGATGGCTGGGGCATCTGCAATGTGTGTGGTACGATGGTTGAGGTTCAAAGGAAATTAAAGCGACGTCGTTCATTTCAGAACCCATGATTTCAAGTACACAGCGTTCCCAACCTATAATCCCCCAGAGACACATAGGAGACGACTACTGGCGAGGCATCCAACTGTATCGTGATTCTTGCAGTGACGCCTCTGGAAGCCGTCATCTTGCAATTTCGTTCACAACCCGAGTTACCCATATTCAAGTCGAACCTGAAGCTTCACCAATAGTTTCTCTTCCTGTTATTCTTAACTCCTTCATTCAGCATTTCAGAGGCGCACTTGCCATTTGACGCTTTGTTCTTGGGCGTATAACGGTCTTGATCTCTCTACTAGCACCGTTCGTCATTATAATCTACTATATTAATACTATAAGATAACTTATGTGCGCACCAAGGACAGCTTCAAAGCTTTGTAGTGACTGCCGCGGCGGAAACATAACGACCTATGATATGAAAATTGAGTTCCCATAACTGGGGGGCCGCCAGAGTGCGGCCTATGCATAATACTTCAATAAGATAAAAGATGGTGATTTCCATGATCTTAGTGCATTCATCGTTCCGTGCCTATGAGATATCCTACAAAGCAACCACGCCTTGCTTAAATGCCAAAAAAAAACGCCATGAAACCACTATGGTTGAATACCCAAACGCCATCCATGCCACAACATTCAAATCACAACACAATTCCCTTTAGTCAAATGATCCTCTACCAAACAATCCTCCCACAAGCCCAACTCTGCTCTTCGCTCCCTGCACCTTCTTCTCCTGTCTCCTACGCTCATTCTCTTGCATCCTCGCGTGCCGATCACTATCCCTCGCGAAACCATTCACGCCACTCTTCTTGCCGGCGCTCCTCTTGATTTTTGCCTCCTCGCCGAAGCCGCCGCTACCCCCGGCAGTGGTGGAAGATGAGGTGCTAGTGGCTGTTGAGCCAGACATGATCGAGGAATTTGTTGTGGCGCGGCGGAGAAGTGCTGGGACTTTGAATGATGAGGATGCCGCGGCGCCGGTGGTAGCAAAGGCAAGATGGTTGGCATTAGACATGGTGGAGGAGGAGCTGCGCTTGAGACTAATGCGGTCAACAATGGGGTTGCGTGAACGTCGTGAGTTGGGAGATTGGTTCTCCTTGTTGCTGCGTGAGGAGGCCAGTTCCGTTTCATCCTCGTCACTATCTGATCCGGCTTCGGTTGCTGGGATGATGGAGCCGTGTCGGTCGTCCAGCAGATCTGAAAGCGTTTCACGCACTTCACCAATATTCGAAGGCTTCTTGCCTCCTTTGGTTCTCCTAGCATAAGCAGGAGCTCGATTGTCTCCAGCATTTCCAAGAGCTTTGCGAGGCTGACTATCAGGAATAGTCTGAGGTTGCTGTTGGTCACCCGAACGATCATCTTGAGACTGCGAGCCTTCTTCCTGTGAGGGAGGCGCATCCACAATATCCAGGAATCCCATCTCATCGTCGCTACCACGGTCTTCAATCGTACGCAGGAAAGCCTGGTTGCCAGGGTTTTCCGCAATTTTCTTAACGCGCTCGTCAGCGAAGAGAGCTTTTTGCATCTTAGCAAACTGGCGACGCTTCATCCTGCGGTGAGCTTCGCCGCCATCATCTGAGTCCGACAGGTCATAATCGGCTCCACGTTTGCGCCGCAGCATTCCCGTAGTGATGTCCTTGTAGAGTTTTTCTACGGCCTTTTCATCATTTTCACGTTCACGATCGCTATATGCTATTAGTAAACCTGTTGTTAGGGAGGTTGACATGCAACTTACGCATAGAAAGCAGCCAACTTGCGCTCATCAACTTCATTGCCAGCAGCATCATCGATGATATCCTGCACAGAAGCATCAAACTCATCGTCACTGTCCTCTCCATCCACGCCGCCCAGCCCCGCGTATTCATCTTCAGACTCCTCGGCCTGTTCCTGTACCATCTCCTTTGCCTTACTCTTCTTTTTGTTGAATTCTTCAATAAGCTTCCTCTTTCTGTCTTCCTTGGCACCATCATTCAGGGCATTAAAGGCTGTCTCGGACGCTTCAGGTGTCTGCTCTTTGTCGATGTTCAGGGGAATAGCTTCCTCTTCAATGGAGGACATCTCCATCTTCCGTCGAAGTCTGCCTCTCCGGGCTAGCGGGGAGTCATGTTCCGCCGGCACAGTCTCAACTGTCGAGAAAGGAGGTTCCACGAAGCGATCCTTGAGCGGCGTGTGTCGCTGTATTCCGAGGTCTTGCGAGGGCTCAATCATCTCAGAGACTTGGGAGTTGAGGTCATCGCGAAGCAGGCTATCCAACCCATGCATCTGGGTCTGTGCTAGGTTCAGTTGAATGCCTTGAGTGGTCCTCTGCGTCTCGGATGGCTGAGAATCAAGAACCATTTCATCCCCCCTATCATCCATTGCCGCAGAGAAGTTGGAGTCAGGGAATTGATCAAAATCTGGCATCATGGACTGTGTAGGTCCATTGGCGTCAGTTTTCTGACTGTCATCCATTGTTCCAGCAAAAATCTGCGTCAGACCAAGGCCCGCTGGCCCTTGTACAGGAAGGCCAGGAATGAAAGTCTTCTTAGCGGATCGAAGTACAGAATTTGGTGCAGCAGGGGATTTGAAGGATGAAGTATGCGGTGTCGTCTTCGGCCTCGGCGTAGCTTCCACTACTGGCTCAGCTTCAGCCTCATCATCTGACAAAATGGTTGTTTTGTTTCGAGCCCGTTTTCTTTTAGCAAGGGGGGCTTCCTCAGCACTCTCGTCTTCACCTTCGATGTCGTTTTCTTTGTCGTTGACAATCTCTTCCTCATCTTCAGGTTCTGCATTTTCTGCCTCACCGTCAACCAGATCAGTCTCTTCCACCTCGTCTTCTTCCTCGTCCTCGTCTTCGTCTTCTTCTTCAGAGCCTGAAAGCTCAACGGCAGATCCTTCTACATCTGCGTCATTAGCCCCATCATCGTACTCCTCATCATCGCTATCATCCCACGCCAGAGGATCAGTCTCTCCATTCTCTTTCCTTTCCTTCTTTTCCTCAGCCCGCTCCTCTTCCATAAGTTTCTGAGCTTCCTCCCTAGCTTTAGCAAGAATATCTTCGACTTCTTGCATCTGGCGTTCACGCTCTTCAGACGTCTGGACGACGATTCCTTGAGCTTTGAGCGTTTCCATTCGTCGCTGACGCGCAAACTTCGCCTGCTCCCTTGCCTTTTGAATTAGCGAAGCTTGAAATGCGCCAGGAGTGATACGCTCGGGTTCGCCTTTGCGAGCCTTTTCTTTACCAGGAGATTTCAACTGCGCGAGAGCTTTGAGTGCTTGCAGTGAGTTCGAATCCTGCGCCTTCCTAGCAGGTATGCTATTGAACATGGCGTTGATCTTATCTTTCGTTGTTGTGGTGATTTCAAGCTCATCGTCTGAACCGAGTTGGGCAAATTTAGATGGTATTGGCAATCTAACACGAATCCGACGCTTAGATTGAGCGTCAGGCTTCACGGATTTCTCAAGTTCAATAGCTGGGGCTTTGCCCTTATCTAGCCTCGGGGGGGAAGATGATAGAACGTCTTGAAGAGAGGGCAGTTCCTCATCTGCATCGCCCATATTCGCATCGTTTGTGATGGCGTTTTCAGCGACGTCCTGCTTTTCCGTTACTGGCGGTGAGCTTGGAGGTGTGTCCTTGTTTTCCCCTTCAGCATCTGTTTGGGGTGTTGCTTGTCGGCTTGAGCTATGTGCCGGGGGTTCTGGCTGGACAAACCCTTCTCCTGCTGGTTTGAAATTGAAACGCTCAAATAAGCTAGCTTTAGAGAGCTTCTTTCGTGTTCGTGCTTCGTGTGCAAGTTGCATGCTTCTCGCCATTCTCTGTGTCTCACGGCTCATCTCCTCAATCGCCTTCTTGCTAGCTTTCCTTGTTGGGCGAGCTCCTTGTGTGAGTTTCCGTCCGCCTTCATCGTCCGTAATGCCCGACATATGTTCATCGTCTGAATCGAATTGCTCAAGCTCAAATGCCAGCTTCTCCTGTTGGGCCCGTCGCTCTGCTTTACGTTCCTCTTCCGCAGCTTCTCGTGCAAGGCGTTCTTGTTTCTTTCGCTCCACAAGAGCTTTAAAGCGGTCTGATTTGACGGCGGGGAGATTGTCTTCCGAGTCGGATTGGTGTTGAGGAGCATTTCTAGGAGAGGGGTGTATGGGCGAGGATACGAAAAGCCCGGGGCTTGGTGATCTGGGCGGCAATTCTGTAGCCTCCACTGACGTCTCCCGCTGGACGCGGCGCTTGAGTCGGCGAGGGGCTACAGGAAGCTCAACTTCCTCTTCGTCGACTTCTGCCATTTCGGTGTCCTGTGAATCCCCCTTTGTCTCATCCTGTTGCTGCAGCATTCTCTTCACACGATCTCTCGCCGTTTCTGTCGTAGAGGCAGCAATCTCTGGTTCTGGGTTGACTTCGACGGGACCTTGCATTCGAGAGGCAAGCTTTCCTCTGGGTCGTATTTGGACATCAGAGTCTGAATCACCGTCGGCTTCGTTCTGAATATTGTTTTGCTTTGATGCAACTGTCTTTAGTGACTTTGTTTGGTCCCCATTATCTTCGTCGCTGCTCTCCACGGTAGCCAGCAAGGCCTTGATCTTCGACCGCGGCGTCAATAGCTCTGGGGTTGGTTCGCGTGATGCACGCGATGGGGAGCGTGGTGAGGCCATTGTTTGTTCAATGGCTATAGTATATCACCAGCTCGAAGGAATAAAACCCAAATTCGAAATTCTAGTCAAATCATGAGTTGAGAAAAATGATGCTCAGAGTAAGGTGTGGATTATGGGGTCTGCTAACTAGGTAGCATATAGGTGGTGGCTGAGAGACACGTCAAAGTGTGTGGGGAGCTTTTGACGCGCGCCGACGCGACACACTTTATCAACGCGCGCACAACTTTCATAAAGGATATGCCCCACCTTTTTGAGGCAACCAGATATTGAAGGTACTTAGGTAGTATATTCTAAATAGAGTTATTATATTACAAGTTGAGGAGACGTCTCTAATTGAAGTGATCTCCTCTTGATGATTCAATTCAGTAGTATTATGACTCTTTTCTTGTACAGAATAATAAGACGTCGTATCTCCACAGCTGTGACGTGTGTCATTATATTCTGCGAAGGTAAGTTCATTGAGGAAAATAACCCTGGTGAATTTGCAAGCAATGTCTCAGTCAACAATCCGCTGTGAAATCACTGGGTTAAGTTGCGTATACTATTTGTTGCGGGTATCCTCTGGCGAGACGAGTTTGTTATTTTTCAGGAATAAATGCAAGTTCACAAGGGTGGCACACAGATGATAAGCAAGATTGTCATTATAGTTTGCCAGCTCATTGGAGCTTGGGATGTCTAATCTGCCTATACTAATTTTATAGTTATGATTCGGTAAGGACTGTCCCTATTTCTCATTCCTCCTTGATGCAAGGCCATCGGCCACTGCCGGTGTTCTTCTGAAGGCTTAGAAGAGCTTGTGCTCCAACGTCATCTCAGATTCGGGCTCAAGTCCAACACAAGCGCGGAAGATGTTGGTCAAGGCCGCGCGCTGCTTGGCAAGTGCGTTGACAACGGGAGTGCCTGGGGGAGTCAGTGGAGCCTTAAGCATGTAGCTGAGGACGCTCAAGACGCTATGGAACTGTTTGTACTCGGCTGTGACCGAACCATCGCTAGAGGCAGCCTTCCATTCAATGCGAGTCATCATCTCAGCGACGATAACAAGATCAATGATGAGAGGAGAAGCCAGAAGCGAGTCTTCACAGATATTGAACAAGCTAAGGCGAAAGTTAGCACATGTAGTTGGCGAATAATCTGATAAAGTTGGTGCAGAAGAGACTGCGGGGGAAAACTTACGAGATGGTCTGGTGTCCGCCCAGGAAGATCTCGGCATAGTACTCATCAAGAGCACGTTTGTTGTCGCCAACGGCAGGCATATATTTGATCACAACGCAGTGATCGGGATGCTCACCCTTCTTGTAAAGAATGTTGTTAGCTTCAACCATGTCATCAACCACGTTGGACTTGGAGATCTCCTTGGATCTGAACTGCTTCTGGGAGCTCAGGTTCTTGCCGTCGTTGTTACCAAGATGGTTGTAGCTAGCAATGGAGGTCAACTTGATGCCGGCATTGATAAGGAAGTCAACAAGGGCAGATTTCATCTTGGTCTGGCCAGACTTGAAGTCATCACCACCGATGTATGCGTTGTGCTTCTCAGCAAGCTCAATGGCTCCAGGGACAAACGTGTTCTGAGGGGATCCGTTGATAAATGCGGTCTTCTCCAGGATACAAGCAACGGCAAACACGGTGGAAGGCGAGACCTCCTCGTGACCCTGCTCAATAGCCTTCAAGAGGTTGTCGGCAGTGTCATTGACACCAGGAACCAGATCCGCATATCGCTCAGTGTTGGCAGTCCAAAGGACAATGACCTTGTCCAAGTTGTGCTTGGACTTGAAGTCACGAATATCCTTGCGGAGATGTTCAACGTGAGCGGTAGAGGCCCTGGAGCCTTCAATGAGATTGTCGGCACGATCCTCCTGATTGGCAGCAATGAAATCAGGGTAGTAAATAGAAGGAAGGGGAACCATCTCCGCCAATTCCTTCCTGACATGGGACTTCAGGGCAGGCTCAAGAACCTTGGCTCGGTCCATGGCCTGAGCCAGGTTCAGCCCGCTGATATCCCATCCACCAATGACGAGGTCATTGGGGTGGACCATGGGCAGGAGGCTGTGGAAGGGGATGTTGACCTCCCGGTTGGTCTTGGCATCGGCTCCCAGCTTCACAGTAGAACCCATGACAACAGAGCCGTAGTAGTTGGCCTCCTGGGTGCCTTCCTTGGTGTCCCAGACAAGGCCACGGCGGTTAGCAATGATACCTGCGGTGACGGTGGTACCGTTGTTACCACCCCATCCAACAAGCATCATGCCGACCTTGGGGACCTTGCGGTCGACCTTGAAGTCATACAAAGTCTCCTTAGGAGTCGCAACGAAGTTTCCTTGAGCATCAGTTTCGACGCTAGTAGTGCGATAGGTGTACTTGGATCGGATCTCCGAGTCAGTATATGTGACATTCGGAGAGTTCACGGTGAAGGTGCTCGGGGCAGCACCAGTAGACACCGTGTGGCCATTGGAATAGCCGTTCCCGTTCGGGGAGCCCGTGCTATCTTCCGCGTGAGGTGCCATGTTGACGAATTGGCGGGCGCGAAGAGCGATTTGTATCTGTTGGGTTGACGGGTTCTGTGGTTCTAAT
Source organism: Sphaerostilbella broomeana (assembly GCA_930272545.1). Classification (NCBI taxonomy): domain Eukaryota; kingdom Fungi; phylum Ascomycota; class Sordariomycetes; order Hypocreales; family Hypocreaceae; genus Sphaerostilbella; species Sphaerostilbella broomeana. The sequence goes on from CAKNET010000001.1 coordinate 731,066, forward strand.
TCGACCTTACTTGGTGTAGGTCGAGTCCGCTAGCCCTCCGGAAGCAGAGCAGCGGGCTCCGGCGAACGGGTGGTGAATCCTAGGTTGGGTCAGCGATACATCGAAATACAGGGCGGCTCAAGGAGAGATCTTACGAGTTGAGAAGATTGGAAAACGTCTTGACGACTATAGAGTGACCGAGGTTCTGACGCCTCGATCAAAAAAGTTGGCGGGGTGGAGGGGTCGAGTTTGATGAAGCCGAAGGCTGTAGTCAACCCGAAATCAACCCACGAAATTGGTGTTTTTTGGTTTGTTTGGAATAAAAAACCGGCTAGATTTGACACTGAGCTTCTTAAGTTAGATTGAAGTAAGAAAGGAAGAATTCAAAAACTAGCTTGGAGAGAGGGGTCCTTGTGGTCTTGTAGTCTTCGTGGTGCTAAGCTGGCGCGAAAGATGCGTAGGAGGGGCTTGGCTTGGTTGTGCACGTGCTGAAGGCGGTGAAAAATACGGCGTCCGCCAGCGATGCAGGGACAGTGGAATAGCGGAGACAATCGAGTGACAATATGGAGGGGGACCTACAAGCGAGGCGATGAAGAGGCCTATGATTTGTTCCCGGAAGAAGCGGACAAGCTGGAGCGGGTTCGAGGTCTGGTAAATCTCCTCCACCTTGTACATATGATTGTTGCGGGCTACTACGGAGGATTCGTAGCCATTGGCGCGAAACCGGACACTCATCTTGGTGAGATTCAACAAGACTCCTTGTCCAGTCTTTTCGTCCCGAGAGTTCCATGCTCTGATCTACAATGCATACCGACTCTCCTCAGCTTTACACCGACCGTCAATTCTCTTCAAGGCCGTCTCAAGCTCTCAGCAAAGAACTGTGTTGCCTATTAACCACAGGCTGAGTTGTCAACTCTTGGCGTCGCAACCAACACAATTGGCTCAATTGTCGTGTGGGGGGCATCAGTTGGTTTCTCACGAGAGTGGGCCAATAAAGCGAAAGCGTTGACACGTTCAGTCTTTATCTATGGGTATCGCTTTTACTGATTGGTGGCGCTTTTGCTGATTCCGGGTAAAGTCGGTTGACGCTTCCTATGCACTTATGCTGCAGTAGTAGACACAGCTAGAGATCGCGTATGAATACCGGCCAGTCGCACCAATTCACGTTTATTAATACAGTGCGGGTTGGGATAGGCTCTTTTTGTTTTTGTATGTAAGTTGGTTTGAGGGTTTTCACACACCGACCATGTACTGGTAAAGTGTGTTGGGCATGGCTAGCTGGTGAAGGTGATCCCCAAGTTAATAGGAGTAGGAGCCCGTCGTCTTCGTACATTGCAAAGCTAAGTGATCCGGAACTCGTAGTATTCATGGATGAGTCTGATACGAAAAGATCATCGGCGTAAGGCCAATGGGCTTGGGTCATGGCCGTAGAAAGCAACATTCCATCGAGACAAAAGGTTTCGGGTCCTCCTTGCTTACACACCATATGTGGTGTTATACATGTTGTGTTATATACTTGGAGTTTAGAACAACACAATCGGCAATGTCTTTGTAGAAGTTAATGCAGAGAGGCTAGCGAGCGGTATCCAGTCCCAAGGTCTGATTTCATGGGATAATACCTCATTACATTTGGTCAGAAACAGGCTGGTAGGATATATGATCGGGTGGGGGTTCTAAGGATCCCACTACTCGCTTGATATTGACCCGATCAGCGGATATTCCGCAGATGCAAAAACGACGATCACTAAATATTGGCGGACCCATGTCCCTTATTCACACTACGGAGGGGTGGGGAGTTTATGGCAATAAACTAAACTTATTGTACATCAGGATATCCGACGGTGAGTTTCCTGAATTACCACCGACTTACTCCATGTTAGCGCCTGTCATTACACTAGGTGACTGTCATACAGACGACATATCGTGGGGAATCCTACCAACGTCAAGTTTCAGTTAGGTATTCAGCACTTATAAATCGATACACAAATGAAATGGTGGTGTCAATGTAACAAGGTCGCGCAAGCTTACCATGTTGCCTATCCTCGGCTGTTAGGAATTTGAGAGTTCTGGAGCTCATCAACTTGAGTAACGACAATATGAGAAGACTTACCTTACGGTCTCGGCATCCTTTGGTCTCTCCATTGCCATGTGTTGGTCTTCATCTGTGTAGGTTACCTCGTTATTGTCGTAATCGTGGGAGATCATCTTGACATGTCCTATTGCAATATTTACATCATCATGAGCAACTTTCTTGGCCGGGCATTTGGTGTTTTCAAACATGAAAATCTGGTCATTCAAGAGCTGTGATAACTCATCCCTCGTATTTTGATGCTGCTTAGTTGTCGCTTTGGGTAAATTGCTGGAGCGGCAGTCCTTAGCAGTACATATAAGTTACGACTCGCTCTGTGGCATTGCGACCCGAATCCGGATGGACACATGGGAGGCATCCATTCGTACTGTGCATGATACAGCCCTATGGTATGTCGATACTAAGTGTAGTCACGGTCAATTTGATACGCAATACGTTACCGCAAGAGCGCTAACTCGGGACATGCTTGATAATACCGAGCCAGTGCCTTGATTGGGCTGAGAGGCGGTTGTTGGAGATCTTCGATCACACTCCGAAGTCAAAGTATTGTCTACTACTGACGTCCCATTGGGAGTTCATGAAGTGTCAGTTCCAAAATTCTATATATATCGCTCTCGGGAAATGCATTCACTACCACATTCCGAGCACAAGTATATTTTGAATAATAGGGCAACCATCCTGCTATTTCCCAGTCAATGATGCCAACAGCCTGATTCCCGCCTATTAAGACGTTCGATTTGCTGATGTCCCCGTAGGTGAAGACTGGTTGGTCAAGTGACTGTAAATAAAAGCTGATGAGGTCTAGGAGTTGAGGAGTCATATTCTCGTACCCAGTTTTGACAGCGCGCCATTCAATAACGCCTCGTGAAAGTCACGTATCGATGCAAAATGGTCTTCAAAACTGTTTTGAAGGTAAACTGATGTCCCAGCGAGAACCACCGTCTATACGAACTACCTTCGAGACATGAACTGCATCGTCTGAGCTTCGGTCAAGTTCTCTAAGAGTTTCACGCATATCTTGAAAAGAGAGGGAATCCGAAAACATGTTTCCATGGCTTCTGCGAAATGATCTGGTTTCTGGCCTTAACATGGCTAATGGCGTGCAGACGAGCAAGAGTGCTGGCGTTGATTCGTCCGGCTTCCGATGATATATCTACCTACGGAGATGTGGTCACAAACCAGGGGCTCAGATTATTCGGATTTATGATAGGTCGGCAGTATAATTCCAGCCTGGATGTACTTCCGTAGGGTCAGACTTTCTCGCGGGTAGAACCGCGGGCATTGCGTGTCCTGGCGTCATCGAGAGCATCGATTCGAGACGCGACGCGATGAGAGTTTGTGATCTGGGAAATCTACCTTGATGACCTTTGGCGTTGACTGTGATCCATGAACCATCCACGGGTGGGTAACTGAGGCACCGGCATTGTGCCGGAACAACCAGCAAACCTACGAGGATATTGCCTCCCGGGCTACCTCCACCTAACGTTGGATGTGCCTTCTCCTATGAGTAATTATACAGGTACTTTCAGATACCTCCAGGTACCTAGGTACGTAACCGAAAGCACAGGCTGTCCCAAGTGGGGAAGGCTACGGCAGAAAAATGAAAAACGCTGACACACGTACATCCGGCAAAAAATCAACATGAGTCGCGTTCCTGTCTCTTAATGTACTACTTATAATTAAGGCTCACGAATGTCATTTGGGATAAATAAAGGGCAGTGTTGTGCTTATTGTAAGAACGGAAATTTAAGGACGGATTATCTACATTGTGTTCTTGAAAGCAATATACATGGGTCCGCCCCAGAACTCAGTACCATTCCACCAAAGAGACATATGATATCTACTTCACCTGCGTCTCTCTATCACATTGTTATTTGTTAGAATGAAATTGGGATGAGATCAGCTGGGCCATGTAGACAGATCGCTATACCAGAACTCTCAATTAATGTACTCCTAGAACGACTCGCACAACGCCGATTCCTCAGGGAATAGTGGGCTGCAGAGGCCCTCCGTGATTATCTACATTTTTCTTTGTCTTATTAAATCAGACTATATGGTGTTCTCGGCAGCTCCAATTCTCGCAACCAGGGACAAGCTTCATTTCGCTCGTTAGTGGGGTGCTACCCTGTAAGCCTCACATTTTCCCTCATTTTCCCTCATTTTGTGATGAGAGCATTTCACTACGCTAGGTTTGTTTATCAGCGAACTAGACATCCTGTTGCTATGCGAACTAGCTAATACCACCGCCTGTTTTCTGTCTAGATAGCAAGTACGATGACATGACGCTTCTCGGGGGTGGCAATACGGCACTGACGTGCCATTATGTCGATCGCCACTACTTTAGACAAGCTGTGCGTGAAAGAAAATGGGAATACAACCGTACTTGTTTGGTCTTTGTCGGGGACCCAAACCATTCGGAGGATGAAACCCAACTACATCCTTTTATTATTATTAAGCTGCATCTGAAAATCCGCTAAATTGCTAGCATAGCCTCGAAATGTTGACCTACAAACATGCTCAAGGCTCCCTAGTGAGCGAGAGGAAACAACATTGAAAACAAACGGGTTGTTTACCTGCCTATACGTACCTAGGTAGTTATAGAGGAGGACAACGTTATGTTGATACACGACATGGTTGGGTTCAATGACTGTACAACGTCACATGCGGCATGTGTCAAGGATTCCCTCACAAACATTTCAAACTCCGAAACAGTGACACCCAAACAAGTGGATGCTTCACCAGATATGCACATACAGCGTGGAAGTGGTGACTGAAGAATCAAGTTCCGGGTTTAGCTTACAGATGTATCGGAATAACCGTGCATCCAAGGCGCAGCTGAAATGTTACCCTACTAAGAAATGAAAATAAATAAATAGATACACCACCTTCATTGGATTGGGTCGCCGGATGGGTTGAAATGAGGCTTTTCCCGTGGTACCGGAACGGGACTGATCAGTTTCCTGTAAAAGCGCCATTGGAAAGGCGATGTTCCGTAAGAAAATCCGATCATGATGAACAGCGTCATTGTCTCAAAAATGCACCGGCCGATAGCTCAAATTGCTTATTTCTGCAAGACGAAATAGCATGTTCCAAAACAGGTCACCACGAGTCAAATTGGGGGAACAGGTAGATGTGTGGCCGTGCGCATCAGAGGCAGTAGAACAAAAACTTGAACGTGTGTCAATAGCCCCATGGCATGGCGAGGACGCTGAAACGCTTCGTCTGATATGAGCGGAGGTGTTCGCACACGAAACAAGGACCATGCATGATGGGCATCGGGCATATTCCCAACATCCTGAGGCAGGGAAATCGACATGAATAAGCTCGGTGCTACCCCAAACCCCATATCTCCATGTGGGTGACGATGTATACTAGCATGTCGTGGGCATGATACGCATGGACAGAGATGACGATCACCGATCGAACAAGCGACACGGGAAATGACGACAAGTCTGGAGAGGCGGGTTTTGCGGAGAGCAATCGCTCGAGTCTGTCGAATAACATAATTAGCGCAGGCTCGCTAATCCCAGAGTTGAAGCTTCAAACGCCAGGTTCATCCTAACTGGGAATGGAACGGACGTGCTGCTTCGTGGATGCCGTGGGAGTCCGTGTTCAACACCGCCGAGATAGGTAGATGCCTGAAATTGTCTGCAGCTGCTGTGTTGTTCCCATCTTCCATCTTCCTCCACACGAACACCGATCAGAGCTGTCGTTGAGGGTCTAATTTAACCGTGGGGCCATTTGGTGCTTGTCAAACCGAGACAGTCCCGACCAACGTGGCATCAACCAATTTTGTGCAGCAGTAGAACCAACAGCTGTCAAAATGCTTTCCGCCGTCTCGCAAGGTGTGTGCACCATCTATCCGCCCCATGACCAAGCCTACGGACAAGTCCTACTGCCTGGCGCTCACCGGCTCCCTCGGGATGGCTTCTAAACAATGTTCCAAATGACATGAGTGGTTGAGCGTCAAAGGGCAAATTATCAGGGCATCCTCCGGCCAGTAGTGGATGGGAAAAAAGGCTGAAGAGGAGGGCAGGGCTGTCCAATGTCCTGCGTTCCCGGACGCCTATAGATGATTGACGGTGCTGAAGGGGGGGGGCCTCGAGGCCTGGAGTGGAGGGTCTCGAAATTTAATTAGCGCCTCTGGCGACTATCTTGTCCGCTGGCCACTAGCATGACTTGTAGCGATATTGGTCAAAATTGGGACCCTTCAGTGGCTCCAGGAAGCCCCCGTTAGTGGCCCCCCCTTTCCGTTCTATGGGGGGACTCGGCGGCTTCTGCAAGGTACCCGGCCGAAAAGAGCGACTCAAATGGTCAATTTGGCGATTTGGAGGTGGACCTCATTTGGACCTCTGTCCGTTTCAAGCGAAGGTCTCCGACTAAGGACGTTCTTGTTACGGCATGCCCCGATCACGAGGCTGGCAGTCTCCTGTTCGCGAAATGATGAAGCCGTGTGGTGGTGGGGAACTGGAGCGACCAGCTCTGTGATGGCAGTCTGCGATAGCAGGCTCTCCATCGTCGGCCTTGTGGCCATTGCATTATATGTAGCTAGATCGACTGGGCGAGCGGCTGATTTACGGAGCCCCTTCAACGAACTGCTACCGTCCGCCTGCTTGCCATTCATCGATTTCTGGGGGGCAGTGGGAATGATTCCACTCTATGGCATGCACGCATATGCATGACGCAAAAAAGGGATAAAGATGAATGTTGATACTAGTCACAATGGCGTTGGCATGAATACTCAGGTATTGTAGAAGGGCTATCACGACGGGAGTCCAAGGCTGACACGCCCTGCCCTAAGCAGGGAGCGGTCTCGCATTAACATCGTGCTTAGCATTCACTGAACGGCCCTGATAGCGCGTTAATGGCTGGCATCGCCCTGGAAAGAGTTTCTTCTTCTGCTCATGTTGTCTTGCTTGCTCCAGCAAGGGACTCACTTACTCACTGCCTTTTGACGGTTTGGGGGGAGCACCGCAATCCTTTATCAAGGCACCTACCTCCCTGAGGCAGTGGTAGCAAACAAGGCTCGTATTGCTGGAGATATCAATAACGCCGTGCCCGCCAATGCCACCTCACTCATTTGGTTGTTTCTCGCCTTCAGCAGAGGTCGACCCATCCACACCGCAACCACCGCAGCCTTTAGCCACGGCACTGCTTCACTGCCAACAGGGGTTCACGGCCTAATGGCCTCTTAGCCTCCCGTCTACTGCATTCTGCTGCATCCGTCTGCTCAAGCCCACCTAAAACGCAGACAATGCGCTAATTAGTGCACTGTCCACCCACCAACAACAGGGGACTAGGGTCAGGGGACGTCTCGTCAGGGGTCCCAACACCCTAGCAACACACCAAAACCTCCTCCACAACTCGAGACGCTATGCGCATCATCAGCGTCCGCCGGTGACCATTCTTCAAACAGCCAGTCCTCACTCTTTTGTTTTCTTTATTTCCTGTCTCGCAATCCATTTGCATCTTGTTACATACAAAAGAGGTCTGGTATACAAAAATAAGTAAGCATCGCTGTACAGGGCAGCCACGCAGGGCTGAATCACCACCGCCATCGCAGCGTGCTTGGAGGATTGTGTGCCCCCCGCTCGATCAACTCAGGGATACACCATTAAAACGACGAACACGCCTCTATCGAATTCCTCCTGCTCCCCGTGTTTCGGTGCCGCAGGTGGCGACTGCTGGAAGATCTAATCTGCGACCAACCGCTGCAGACAGAATAGCAGAAGCTCGCCTATTTCGGGAATTTCTTTTCTGCAACCTGAAATTTTCCTGCACATATATTTTCCAGCCTGCGAACCGAAAGCCCGTCCGTCTATTCACCGCCTTGGCGCACGCGTCGTCGAGTCCAAGGCTTTTCTTAATGTGTCCGTAATCCTCCACCGAAAAACAACCACAGAGAGTCGAAGACGGGCTTGGAAGCGACGATACCATTCACAATGCCGGGGCTGAGAGAATCGGCATTCCTGCCGACGATCAAATGCTCATCGTGTGGCCATCAGGTGGAAATCTCCCTAATGGGTGACCACCTGTGCCCAGGCCCATCAGTCGAACGTAAGACAGTCTGCTTACTCTTTCCTACTTGCAGCTCTTTATGGCTAAACAGCATGTGCAGTTTCACCGCCGCCTGACAGTAACGACAAATTCGAGAATCCTCCATTCCACACAGCGCCGTTGGAGAAGTATGGGCGGTTGCCCAGCCCGGTCGACACGACCGCCGCCAGTATGTTTCCAAATGCCACCACTGTATTTCTCAATGATTGCGATAGCTGACATGGCATAGACCACACATATTTGAATCAAGGGCAATTGACTCCAGTGAGCCAATCTGGTGGCTCGCATAATGTTTCGCCAATCAGTCCTAGCACGCCTTCCTTTGCAGAGCAAGCAAGGGACTACTTCATGGGAGGGTCAGCTAAAGAATCGAAACAGAGTTTCCGGGGGAGTGAAGATGAAGGCGTTCACCACCAACAACAGTCGGATAGCGCATCGCTCGATGCCCTTTCCACTTCTGCCAGCAAATCTGCCGGCCAATCCTTGACGCAGCGGATGAATAACATTGCACCGGGACCATTCAATGCCATGAGAAAACTTTCGGGCTCTAATGATTCATTGACGATACTGGATGGACCGTTGCTAGAGGAGCCAGGTCGATCCTATGATCGGCCGGGCACCAGTCATTCGAACATATCGACTGCTAGCAATGGGCCATTAATGACTCCAAGACAGCCCAAAAAGATTGGTTATGAAGGGTTTGGTCCACCTCCCAACGCCAGCCGTGCACCTGAGTCCGACACTTTGGGACCTGTGACTAGAGCGGATACATTCCCAAAGCCCGCGCTTTCCATCGCGGAACCATCAAGACGTCCGTCTTACCCGTCGTTGAAGACCACGCGAATGGTCTCTGAAGCTGAACAAAGACCCTCGACGGGACGCGTCACGTCGAGACGCCCACCGCCGCGCAAGAGCCTCATCCCTACAGACCTGCCAATCGATTCAGTTGACTTGGCGGCCGAATTTGGAGCCAACAATCCATACCATACACCTACCGATTCCGCCTCATCGGGATACTCAACCTTCAGCCGGAGCCAGTCAAGCTCACAGACAAGCCCCGCGAGATCCGAGATTCGGGAGCGAACTTTGACCCCAGATGTGGCCAAGGTGAACAATGAAACGGAGAACCTTCAAGTATCTGTTGAGCGGCCACGCCCGGCTGATTTGCGCATCGACCTAGCAGCTCAGATACCTGCGCCGTTACGATCTCCAGTACCTCCAACACCGTACACGCCTGCCAACGCTGTATCGCCTATAGACGATGATCGTCATGACCCAGCCATCCAGTACGGCTTAGGACAATCACCATGGACATACAAGAAGCCATCAAAAGACACTCAAAAGGCCTCGCAATCGGGGAGGACCACCGGCCCCAAGGGCGAACTTTCCCCGGGACAAACAAGTCCGCCATCAGGCCAGTCTCCATCGCGCCAAGGTTCTCGAGACCCGGGTCAGGTATCCCGTGGTCAGTGCAAAGCATGTCGCGAACCTATCACAGGAAAAAGCATTTCTTCTGCTGATGGAAGACTGACTGGCAAATACCATAAAGCCTGCTTTGTCTGCGCGACTTGCTCAAGCCGCTTTGCATCCGCCGAGTTTTACGTCCTGAACGACAAACCATATTGTGAGCAACACTACCACAAACTGAATGGAAGCCTATGTGGAGGATGCAACCGAGGAATCGAGGGACAATTCATCGAAGACGAATCTAATGTTAAGCACCACCTGGGTTGCTTCTGCTGTCTTGACTGCGGCCGACCCCTGTCGGACGGCTATTTTGAGGTAGACGGAAAGGCCTACTGCGAACGGGATGCGCTCAAAAGAACACAGCCATCTCCCGCTCCACCGCCTGGTGCCATGCGAGGACCTCCCGGGTCATACCCCCAAGGGCCGCGAAGAGGAGGCTACGGTCCCGGTCCAGCTCCTGGTCAAGGCCCGGGGCCTCGACCATATGGCCTACCGGGACCTCGACCGATGGGTCCACCCGGAGGACCCGGAGGTCCTGCACTCCGTCCTTACCGCCCACCGGGGATGAAGAGAGGAGGACCTAACGGTGGGCCGATGCCAGGTCGACTTGCTCCGGTTATGGGACCCGGGATGGGACCTGGTATGGGCCCCCCAAGACCTCGAATGAACAAACGAGCGACACGAATCGGAAACATGTGAATGATTATTCATAAAGTGTTACCTCTTGTCGTTCACCTTCTAGTTCAAGTGCCAGGCACTATTGGACATAATTATCAACACACAATTTTCTTTGGATTTCAAACCAGTTGTTGCAATCCTTTATTTTGGACATATACCCCTTTGCATTTGTTTGACCAGCGATATACCCACAACCGGGCTGGACTTGTTTGGTGGATCTCTTGGTTTCACAGGTCACGCTTGTTACGAATGAATCTGGTGCTGCACGCGAATTAGTTAATGTCTATTTTTTCATCATACATGGGATGGAGTTTATGGGATATGGTCGAAAAAGTAAAGACTATATTTTCCTGGGTTGGGCATCTCGGCACTTGGCCATCCATTTGGCACAATGGATATGTGCTTTGTTTTGTATACTGAAGAACAAAATATAATACATCACATCTCGGTAGTATTGAAAGACTCATACTATACTATACACACATACAAACCCATATATATGTACATATTATACGACTGACGTGAATTCCTCTTTAATTATATCAATGATGAAATCTACACATAATTGCCGAGTTGCTCTATTGAGAAGGTTTGCCCGGTGCGTTCGCTGCGTTCGCCGCGTACTGTGTGTATTGATGTGCATGCTTAAGATCCGGCTACAATCCAGGACTTGACCGGCTGGCTTACCGAGAAGGTACTTAGCTTTTGTGGTTGAAGATTATCAACTAATCATATGTACGAAATTCAGAGACGTATATTACCTACCCAATATGCAGACGAGCAGCGCTCGCGCGAATTCGTTGTGGATGGTTTGGCTATGGAATTTTGGTAGATCATTTGCACAATTAGTAGGTGTCACTCTGTCCGTTCTGGGTGATGGGTACGGCCAGCAGAAGCACCGAGAAAAGGTGCAGCGAAAGAGACATGCAATTCCATAATAGGGGAGTGACTTTGCAGATCGCTTTGGAGGACCCGGTTATGATGACTGAGTTCAAAACCGAGAATGTGACAAGATATATCGAGATATGCTTGGGAAGTCTCTTCCATGCTATCCACAACTCAACACCCAAACATCGACAACTCACGTGCTCCTGGCATATATACTGCTACACGCACAGAGAACGGATCGGAGCGGCCGTTATATTGCAGGTGATGTGCCGTGTCAGAAGCGCGGGTGGCGAGCTTGAAGCCCCCCCGATGACGTGGTGAGAGCGACGACGCCGCAAAGCCCCCCCCCCTCGTGGAGAATAATATGAGTTGAGTTATTACCTACCCGTGTAATAGCGGCTTTTGCGGGTTTCACACCTCCTGATCTGCCAGCTAAAGCAAGGTCGAAAACGCTTGTCTGTAGATGTGGCTGAAAATAAAAAGATCGTCGTCGACAACGACCTGCTTTGCTTTTTAAAGACGTTACCAAAACACAGTGGTGCGGGAATCTTTCGCCACAGCACACATTAAAAAGAAATGTTTAAAAAAAAAAAAGGAAACAAGCATAACCATAATGATGTTGCCACGAGACGCAAAAATCTCCTTAGGAGGGGCGGGCGGGCGTTGTGCTCTGTGTCCTCATCCTGGATCTGAGACATGGCTTCTTTAGGATGCTACTGGGCCTACTTTTTGCCCTGGAGTTGATGCGTCTGATTTTTAGTAGGAAATTGCGGAATGGGCATTGGCTTATTACCGTTATTTGACTGTGATGAGAAGGCAAAGAGCGCTGCAGAACAAGAATAAGAAGCAAATGAGCCGCGCGCGTCGGGGTATAAACCGCGCCAAGTAGCCTTTTTTGCTTGTTCTTTTAGGCGAAGCTATTCCCTAGCCTGGAGGGTCTTGTGGCGTCGGCAGTTGTTAAGGATTAAAGCGTCTGCAAAAGCGCTCTTTATTAATAAGAGGAGTAATCATTATGCCTGCTTTTGGCTTGCGGGATGGCTTGGTATTGGTCGCGACATGCATTCCAAGCTGGATAGGGGGAGGGACGAACCGGTCGCACGATACAATGTGCGAATAATTTTGGATGCATGACGCAGCGGTCACGTCTTATTCGTCTGTCTCAGCGTGTTTGCACCCGTGGGTGGTCCCTAGATAGAGAGGGAGGGGGGGCTTTAGTGCTCCATCTACAACAGGATGTATGCAAAGAAACGGCAGAAAGATTGTTGAGGCATTATGGATCGATGGACTGGAGGTTCTTTCTTAGGATTCTGATGAAGTAAGTGCTATTACTACCTATGTATTCATTAATAAGTCCAAAACTGATTGGCGCAGCAGGTGGCAAAGGCGCCTCTGGCCCAAGAATCAACTAGAAATAGAATGCTAGCCTTGGCTGAGCAGACCTACGAGATCCGGGGGAACAGAGGCAGGAGGCTTGCTCAGCTTGGCTTGGCTTGGCAACGACGGCCAAAATTATGAGCGAATCATGGTGGCCAGATATCATCAGATTTTGGTTTTGGCAAGGGTAACTGAAATACAAAGAACACGTAAACAAGTGGTTTCCCCCCCAAACACAAACTGACACAACAACCTTGGCGGGAGTTGCGTGCAGCTGTGCATCGCTTCACGTAGAGAGCCACTGTCCCGAGTCATGGCCTTCCGTACTCGGGGGTAATCGCCGGTCTGATCGGCGGGGGTCAAAGAGCAGCAATCATTGCGAAGTCCGTCTTTCTCGATTGTTTAGAATAGATGGAAAGGAAAGAAAAGAAAAGAAAAGAATTATGGACGTCTTTGACAAGATTGGGAACTCGGAATCGAAACTTCCATATCAATTCCCCGTTTAGGCGGCCATGAACGACGCCACCAGGTGGAGTCACGAAGAGTGAGCTTGCGTATGTCCCGGACTTGGCAGAAGGTCAGATCCTACGCCGTCTTACGCAAACAATGCAAGAAGCCCTGGAGCCCTGCTTCGAGGGACGCCTATTCGGCAGATTGGACCAACGCCTTTTGCGATGTCTGGACGAGTGATAACGCAAACACCAAAAAAATAAACGAGCTATGGAGTCCATAAAATATCACTTTCTAAAAACGCGTGGCTAGTCTGAATCACTACTACGAATGTGGGTAAAAAGCGATCTCCTGCTACTTCTGTTCTCTCGCTCACAATCGCTTACCGATTTGCCCTTCTTATCTCGACAATTCGCTGGGGCTTTCACCTTCATACCCCTGGCGACCCTCATCACGGCCCCTGTAGTTCGTCGGATAAAATAAATTAAAAACCATAAAAACTACAGGTTTCGATCGTGGACGTGGTTGAAGGCAGCCGCGAATGAAACAGCGGATCTGGGCAGCTCGAGGATTTGTGTGTATATAGGTACATAGGGACAGACATACCTAGATGGAGAGGTGAGATCGGTATCCCTCAGCAAAGTAAGAGCTGGAATCCTCTTTTTCCCTTCGTTTTTTTATTTTTTTATTTTCTTAAGGGGATGGGTCCAGAGAACCCTGTCACCAAGAAATGCCTTCCCAAATAGGGTTGCACACTCTCCTGAAGAGCCTAAGATTGCGCATTTTCCCACTTTCTGATCGACAAGAGCCTCCATCCCCCCTATCATATCCATAGGGTAAATGACTGCTGAGCCGCTTCCACCGAATTAATCGCCAGCGCGGCCACCTAAGGTGGAAGCCAGTCAGACCTATCTGTGCTGAGGCTGCTTGGCCCCCCTAATCCATGGATGTCACCCCGCTGCAATCTTGAGCAACCCCCACTAAAAATGCAGACGGGCTTATTTTAGGTAGTTTCTGCTGGGACCTGACTGTGTTGCAGCTTTAAGCTTGCCCAGCCCTGGAGGTGAACCTCAACACTGGGGGCGCTGAGCCAGTGTGTGCTGGAAGTGATTTCTACAGTGCTGCCATCCATCCGTGTGGCGCCCGCAGCACCCAGCAGGCTACTAATTTGCATCCCCCAATGGAAGTCTGCTCTGCCTTCTGCTTCAACCTGCCTGTCGCACCGCATCCAACCTTTCTTTCTTTTCCACTTTTCCAACTCGCTCCTCCAACATCCTTTTCATTATCTTTCCCGCACTCCCTTGGTACATCACTTGAAGCTGCCGACATCTGTCCAGTCGTCTGCGCTTGGCCAGGCCTTGGATCCTTCATCGTCATCTTCCTATTTTTGTTGTTACTGGCATTTTCAATTCAGACTACTGGCCCCCCCTTTTCGTCCCGCAAGTGAGACCATCTTCGATAGAGGCTCCATACAACGCCATTCATTCCTGCCACCAGTGTCTTGTCGCAACGAACACAACTCCGGGTGCCACGAAACATAACCGTATAGGAATCGAAACATCCGTCTTTCGCCTCTGCGTTACCGGTTGCGAATCTCTTGTTGCTACAATCGAGTCTTGGCATATTTCCGTACCAGCGCCATTCCGCAACATGCAATCGTGATAGAATTACAACAAACAACCTCCGGAACCTTGCGACGCTCGACTCTCAGTTTGACATTGGAGAGCACGGTCGTCGCCTGTCTCAACCCCCCTCCACCTGTTGCTCGCTACTGGAGGATGGACAAGATGCTCAATCCTCAGATGCGCCGTGGCATTTTTGGCCGACCACGAGTGAGAGTGCTTCTTCTCATTATTATGGCCGCTGTTACCTCTTATTACCTGTTTTTCAGTGGACCGAGCCCCAACTTCAACATTGTGCCCTACCTTCATGACAAGACGGGAACACAGCCCAAGCCCGCAACTCACCAGGCGCCGCCTGACGAAGACCACGACCACAAGGCGACCAAGGATGAGGACGATGGGTCCATTCAAAATGGAAAGCCCGCATCTGGGGAGCAACAGCAACATAACGGCAACCCTCAGCAGGATGGAAACCAGGGCGATAATGCCCCGAACCTGCCGCTAAACATGGACCTGGAGACTTATGATAAGGAAATCGAAATGCTTGAGTCTTGGGATTTGAAAATCGAGGATTTGAGAAAATGGCGGGATCCTGATGACCACGAGGACCCCAATGATGTGGCTGAGGGCTATGAGACTGATGGAAAGGGCAGAGATTCTGGCACCATCAGCAGGCTCCAGCACGAGAAGGACATGCGCAAGATGTGGAGATATGCCTATAAAACAACAGCCAAGTAAGTACCAAAAACACATGCGTCTTCTCTTTGCCCTGTGATTTGATGCTAACTATCTTTTTTTCAAGCTTGGAATCGTCGAACAAGATTTATGGCAACACACTAAACACTCTCGACTACAAGGAAAATCGGACTGATGGGCTCACCGACAAGCTTAGGGATGATCCCAAAGCCAAGGTTGACTTCAGCATTGACAAGCCCGTCCGCTTCAACCCATACCCTGACTACAACAGCGATGAGTGGAAGAAGGCGGGGCATGCCTCCTACGTTCCCTGTAAAGGCCCGACTGGAGAATTCGTGGAGGACTTGCTAGTTTTCAAAGGTCGACCTCACTATTTCCCCGAGCCCAAGTTCGGAAGCTACGATCTTCTGGGTTTGGACCCCAATCTTTGCTGGGAGCGAGACACACGTCTGGGACCATATGGCTACTTGCAGCAGACGAAGAAAGTTGGCGGTGAAGTCGAAATCATTAACTGGCAAAATGTCAACTGGGGTGATATGCAACGACGCTGTACGGAACAAAATGCTGCGAGATATGATATGGGAAGAGCCAAAAAGAACGACTACCTGGTTGCTTATCCCGAGACGGCCAAACTGGCAAACCCAGAGAAACACGAAGGACAGGACGGTGGGGTCAAAACGCCAGTTGACCCTCATAAGGACAAGGTTTCACCGGTTAATCCTCCCAAGATGAAGGGCCAACCACAGGCACAACCCCAACCCCCGACTCACCAAGCAGCCCAGCCACCAGTACCACATGCAGCACAACCACCGTCGAACCAGCAAGCACCTCCAGCTCAGGGGCAAGGTCAAGGGCAAATCAATGGCCAGGTTCAGGGTGACGCCCAAGCCCAAGCCAAGACTCCAAAAATTAAAGGACGTGCCCCCATCGACGTAGAGAATCCAAAGCCACAAAACCCGCAAACTGTCAAGGAGAAGCGGACGGCCGTCTTGTTACGATCCTACACTGGCAAGACGTATACTAAGAATGACAAGCAAGTGATTCGTGCCTTGATCAGCGAACTCTCGCTTAAATCTGGAGGAGAATATGAAGTATACCTGCTTGTACATGTCAAAGACAGGGAACTCCGACCCTTTGATGACCAGGAGGTATATCAGCGGGTTTTACAGGAGTTCATTCCCGCAGAGTTCCATGGCATCACCGTCTTGTGGAATGACCAGCAGGTTTGGGACATTTACACAGAGCTGAAGGATGAAAACGAACGCAGTGTTCATACGGCCCAGTGGCTGTCGGTGCAGAAATTCAGCCACGACCATCCTCAATTCGATTATATTTGGAACTGGGAGATGGATTTCCGCTATACCGGTCATCATTACGACTTGCTTGATAATCTGCAAAAGTTTGCCACAAAGCAGCCGCGCCGGGGTCTCTGGGAACGAAGCGAACGGTGGTATATCCCTGAGTTCCACGGTGATTACGATACTACGTTCCGCAAGGATGTAGAGCGGCGTTATGGCAAAAACACTGTTTGGGGCCCCCCAAAGTTGCCTTTTATCCAGGCTATCGGACCAAATCCTCCTGTCGCGACGCCAGAGGAGGACGATTACAAATGGGGTGTTGGAGAGGACGCTGATTTCATCACTGTCGGACCAATATTCGACCCGGTTAATAGTAACTGGATTATTCGCGACCATGTTTGGGGATATAACGATGCAAACCACAAGAGCCGCGACATTCCCCGCCGGACGACTATTGTTACGCAATCCCGAGTTTCGAAGCGACTTCTAGATATCATGCACGTCGAGAACGTGCGCGGTAACCACATTGCTTCGGAAATGACCCCTCAAACGGTTGCTCTACTCCACGGCCTGAAAGCTGTCTTTGCCCCTCATCCTGTTTTTACCGACCGAGACTGGAACGGCAAGTTTCTCAATGAGTGGTTCAACCCTGGGCCCAAGGGCGAGTCCGGTGGATACGGCAGTCCTATGGGCTGGGGTAGAGAGCGACGCTACCAGGGCAACACTTGGTACTACCGCGCTGAACCCCCGAATCGACTGTATAACAACTGGATGGGCTGGATTGATACGAATGTGGGAGGTGAGCAGTGGGAGCAGCAGAATGGCCGACCCTGCCTGCCTTCTATCATGCTTCATCCTGTCAAAGATACAAAGATCACCAAGGCAGACCACAGGACGGGTTTCGAGCTTGCCTATGGCTAATGCATGACAGCCTTCAAAAGAAGAAAAAAGGAAATAAAGATGACTCTATTTTTGCCTTATGATGATTGCAGACTCTACTCTTTGAGTCTCAACTTTTCTTATTTCGCCATGATTTCTTAACACCCGACACCTTACTTCATCCTTCTATCGGCTATAAGCTATTATCCCTTTAGGATACCCTTCTATTTTTTTCTTCTTTCTTTTTTTCAAATACAGCTCCACGCTAGAAACGGATTCTGGCGTGTTTTGAAATGTCATAACTGGTATGGCATTTTGGACGTGGAAGAAGTGTACTATGATTGTTGTCAAAGAAAAAACATTCGTCACGGCAAATGCAGGCACGTACAAGGGAAACAGGCGAGGTGTACAGTCCGGCGTTTTTATGTTGAGCACCAGAATTGGGCGGGTTTTATCATTTTTCTCATGTCTTCAATGCATGAGAGCAGAGGAGATGAGTGCGAAAGCTCCCCTCGAGACTAGTCATAAACGGAGTTTTGAGTCCTTGGGACGGCATGATTTCCATTTTGTGTACAAAAAGAGCAGCTGAGAATTGGAGAGAAGTGCAGCTGAGGGATTCTGATCCTGATTCCTATGCTATATAATATATAAATCCTAAACGTGCTCATGGATAGTATGTGATGAATGTAGTGTCTTCCCTCGTAAAGTGCTGAATTATTTTGACTAGTCTTGGATACTGTAATTGGCCGAGTCCGCACCCCCAGAATAGTTCTGCCCCTCCCTCCTCCCATAGCTCCACCTGCGTCATAATTCTGATCTCCAGATTCAGAACCTCCACATAATAATCTGGTGCCAAATGCACAGTTTGCCGAACGTGGATGTCTTCCCCTTCTGACGGGACCAAGTAGTAATGAGTCGATATTGTATGAACCGAGGTTCCGGTGTGCCACCTGCAGGGTGAAATACGGGACGGAAAGGGCGATGCTCTTTCGCGTTTATTGATGGATCCTCCCCCAAGCGTGAGTTTTGCTGTATTCCCTTCTAAGTTGGGTGTAGAGGACATCATGTCACTAACATTTGCTCTGGGATGCTGGCAGACGCCGACCCCGAGGCGATTCTTCCTACCGAAGCGATCAACTCAGTCTTCGTCGCAAACCCCTGCTGCACCGCCGCGATTCCAGTCCGCACCGCGATTTGGGTCCTCGTCAGTGTCACGGCCGTCGCAGAGGAAGGAACTTGATATCGAAGATCTAGAAGAAGATGAGGAGGAGGAAGACGAAGTTGTGAGGTCTGATAGCTCCTCCGCAGGAGGGGAGAATACAGCGACGCATGACAAGGGGAAGGATGTCCTGCGCGAGGATGCGATTGATACGGACTCAGATTTGGGGGCGGCATCGCAGGAGGGGATGGCATCACAAGTGAGGGACATAAATCTGGCGGTTCATGAGTCTATTGATATTGATTCGGTGGATTTGAGCGACTCGTCTTTTGGTACGGCCATGGGAAGAGAGGCCAAGAGGCGGAAGATGTCGGCGTCACCGGGACCTACTTCAAGTTCACCAATGATAAAGGATGAGGAAGGGGATACCGATTTGCATGGCATTGATGGACACGAACAAGTTGAAGACGTAAAGCAAGAGGTGTCCGTAACTACACCCCGTGGCAGCGAGCACTCCATCGGGTATGAACCTGACGCGAAGATGCCCCAACAGCCTGTCTTTCAGCCAGCACCGCGATTTAAGCCCGTCGAACCAGACGACACATTTTTAGGTCTACCTGAGGCATTCTCACCACGGCGTCGAGGAGCAAAGTATGTACCTGGAGGAATGGCAGCCGAGCTGCAAGGCTGGCTATCCGAAGTAAAAGGCTGGGAGGTGACTGACGGAGAAGTCGAATCCACACTGAAGATTTACGTGGATGAAGTTAGTCCCGGGGGCAGAATGTATCTCATAAAGGGGCATGCAACGTCTGATGAGGAGCCGAAGAGATGGATCCTGGCGGGGGAGGGAAAGCTGACGGGTCTGGGGGGGAGGGTGGAAGTGAAGTTGGGGAGTGCGGTGGTGATTGAGCAGCCGGTTTGGGATATAAAGCTGGAGGGGGATGTTTGGAATGTAGCTTGTAATTGGAGCGTGGAATCAATATGAATAAATCTACATGTCGTCAAAGGATTTACTTAAGCATGTCCTATAGTTGAAGTATGAGACTGGAATCTTCTTCATCTGTCAGGACACTACCCGTGTGTAGTTCTCATATGTGTAGATATCTGAAGAAGTGTTGGGATATATATATATGCTGACTAGATAGCTAGTTTAATTTGCGCGCCATGTTGCAACTTTCACATTACAGCTCCTATGAAGCTGTTAGGTAGGTATGGATTGGTGGAGATCCATGGTGTCGTCGTTTGGTGGCCATGCAAGTAAGCCGAAGTTGCACTTAACGCGAGCTTCGAACCTTCACCCCATATCATCTTCAATCGATTTGACAACCTACGACGACAAACTAAACAAGCCGACTTAAAAAAGGCCAGCAAGTCCAATTCAGCATCAAGTTTGCAGGAGTCCTCAATGGATAATCCCTAGTCCACATGAGAGCCACAATGCTTCATCGATTCCTTCAGCCCACTCCGTTGCTGAGATTGAGACTCACCACTAGGGCATCACAGCTACGATGCTTGTCCTCTAACACCGCCGCTACAAGCGTATCGGAGCCTCTTCGCATCTTATTCTGTGGTTCTGATATATTTAGCTGTGATTCTTTAAAGGCACTGCATCAGGAACATGCACAAAACAAGCAATTGATCGAGTCTTTGGAGGTGATGGTCTTGCCGGCAAAGCGGGCTGGAAGGGGTTTAAAAGAGGTTAAGGAAGGTGAGTGACTTCAATTCTAGTCAAACTCTTTTCATAATTTTTTGTCTGTTTTTGTTCTCTCTCTCCTCTAGTATTGAGCATAAGAGAAGCGATGAGGATTAACTGGAAACACAGTGCCATGTAAGGAATTAGCACAAGAGTTGGGGTTGAGGTATCATCAGCGGCAAACGTTTAAGGATTGGAATGTGGGTGTGTTGCGGCTACTTTTAGAGAGAACGGCTTGGCTGATATGCATGACGGCAGTTACCTAACAGAACCAACCTGATCGTGGTTGTATCGTTTGGGTTGTTCGTACCACCGCGGATAATAAACTCGGCCAAGTTTGGAGGACTTAATGTCCACCCATCGCTTCTACCACAGTAAGTTTGGAGAACTCTGCTAAGCTATGTGGAAAGCTTTTCTTTTACTTTTACTAAGAGCCCATGTTGTAGCCTCCGTGGCCCTGCACCGGTTCACCATGCTATTCTCAGGGGTGACACACACACTGGCATAACATTACAAACATTAGACCCCGAGAAATTCGATCACGGCGTCATCCTGTCGCAGACGCCAGAGCCAGGCTTGCCCGTACCTCCAAGCATGATACTGCCAAAGCTCACAAAAGCTCTTTCTGTAGCAGCAGCAGAGATGCTTGTTCAAGGTCTTCGCGATGGCTTACACATCCCGCCTTACAAGGACGTAGGTTGGATGGCGAACAGGCTGGGCCCTGATGCGACACTCGTCCACGCTCCCAAAGTCACGAAAGCCGATGCTCAAATCGACTGGCAAACATGGCAAGTATCAGACTTTGAGAGGCGGGGGAACGTCTTCCCGGAGATGTGGACGCAGGCGCGGAATTCGAGGGGCCAGCTCAAGCGTATTATTCTGATAAAGTGGCATAGGGCGCTTATGCGGGAGGTTTCGGGCAGGACAGAAATCATTTCGTTTTACTACAGAGAGGGAGAGGGTAATTTGAGAGAGACGAAGGTGGAAATGAGAGTCAACGATTCGAGTCATATTTGTTTTATTCAGACGATGCATGGGGGATGGGTAAAGGGGAAGAGGGCGAAAGTGGATGGGGCGATGGAGAAGTTCTCGCCGGCGGCGTTTAAGGAGTTTTTAAAGGCGAATAAGGGATGATGGAAGATGAGAAGCTATGTTATAAAAGAGAAAGATATTTTATAAAGAGAAAGCTGAAAGATATTTTGTTCTCAGTGATGCTTCAAGGGTAAGGGTAAGGAGTGTATGTGATGGGATTGTTATGCGGAAATGCCATGCGTATCTTCTGCGATAGGGCCATGTCGAATAACATGGTTGAAGGTTGAATTAAACCGTTTTGCAGGAGCACGATTCATTACACTTCATTGCATGTACAGAATCGCTGAGTGTATCTTATCGTAACTCATTGGTTCATTCACGGGTGGCATGAAATATGTTCATCAAATCGTATATACGTTGGACGTACCGGCAACTCGGCTCCTATATAAACGAGGGTGAAATACTCCGTAGTCCTTTTTCATTTATTTATAGAACGCGTATATATTCCGATCCCTTTTTTCTCTTCTTGTTTCTGTATATGAACCGCATCATTCCTCAGCACTGACTTTAAGACCCCATCCGCGGGAGGACGGGAATGCATCAGCAAGTGAGGATGAGGCTCACAGCAGGGATGCGATCTTGTTTTTATTTTATTTTATATTTTTTATGGGAGACGGGTTCATAACAGCAGTCCGTGAATGATATCGTTGTTAATAAATATGAGGAGAGTCAAAGGACCCCTCGACCGTCGAAAAAGATGAATCACAATTCTTTAATCACCCCCTGACATGAGACGGAGGCTCAGTGTGGAGTCGGGATAAAGGTCTGGACTTCTTGGCTTATGTGCTTGGGCATACCAGGTTTTTTTTGTCTTTCTTTCTTTCTCTTGGGGGTGGTCGCTTACTTTGTTAGTAGGCATTGCATGCTCGTGTTCTTGTCTTTACTTAGCTCGGTATTCTTGGATGGATGGTGGATGAATATTTCGACGTGTGCTTGCATTAATTATTATTTCGTGACATACGAGCTAATATTGATTGAATGAGAGTTAGTTCTGCAGCCGCCGCCCTCGTAACAGGGCCCCCCCAAAAAAATACTCGACCCTGAAAAGTCCCCCAATGCTAATTTAGTCTGCTGGCCCCGAATTATTGAACGGCGCGCAGTCAATGGCGTCCAATGGCAATCGACGGCTTTGCCACAGCTGCAGCGATCCAATGCGATAGTGAGTTTGCAGCCCAGCCTGGCTGGATCGACCGCTGGAAGGGGAACGGGGTGGCTGTTGGCTCCCCCGCTCTAGGGCTCTCTCGTCGCTACCTGTAAATGGTTCCAATTTCGGAATTGGTGCCTTGGGCTGGTGGTGTCTCCGCTTAATAGCCTGCTTTTTTAGTCTTTCCTTTCCTTTTCTTCTTCCTCCCCCTACCCCCATTCCATTCCGTTCCCCCAATGGACACCCAGTTGAGAAATGGAGAGAATGGTTTCAAATAGGTAAGCAGGTGTATGTTTGAAGCGAAGCGAGTGAAAGCCTCACTTTTTTCCTTGTTAGGGCCTTCCCCCTATACGTGAGGATACATAGCTTTAGCTACTGCGGAGTGGTAGTGGATGAGATTTTTGCTGCGAAACATGCCGCCAGTTCATTACTGACGTGCCGTGCCGTGCCATTTAACCTCTGCGGCTGGCAGGATCCCAAGTGGGAAGCCTTGAAATGAGCGCTGCTGGATATCATCTACACAATATCATCCATGTCTGTCAAGTCAAGCCCGTGGACGTTGTTGCCCTGCTCTCGGAATCTAATTCCCGGTCTATGTATCGTCATCTACCAAGTGCATCATACCTGGAGTTGGCGGTTAGAAAAGGGAACAGACGCAGGACAGGGCGCGCCATGAATGACAGTCATCTCAAGCAGACCTTTTCAATCTGGCGCTTCAACCTGATTCTGACGCCTGATGGGCGAGGATACACACATCTGCACTCCCAACGCTGCAGATATCTCAATGCAGCAAGCATGTTGGCAGTGCTACATATTCTTGGCGCTGGAAATAATCCACGACTTGACAGTGAGAACCGTCATCTCCGTGGGTCGTGTTTGCAGCAGGCAGGGGGCTTCTTGCGGTGACCCCCTCCAGTCAGCCAGACGCCCAGAGCAACCACCTAACTGACTGGGAACAAGCTGCACCATGGAAATTTGGCACCTTACTGTTCCTGCATTAGCGGCGTGAGTCGTGGCTAGGGCTGCCATGATCTATTGTCTGTAGTGGTGTGGTGTCAGGGGCGGCGGATCAGCTCGGGCGGTTGCGAAAGACAACTCACGCCAATGGAATCCGTCTCTGCCATTCGATAGCTTCGCCAGCATGTGTGCCTGTGTCTGTACGCAACACGAAGAAGGGATAGGTAACGGACGGACGTGCTTTTTTCTTCTTCTTGCGATTACGCATCAACGTCCTAGCTTCCTCACCCACACCGCGTTGCAGACATGAAAATCTCCACGTCCAAGTTTTGAAGAGCCAAGCCAACACTGTTTTTGGCTGCGATGCTAATCCTGCGCCGGCCCCTTTCCCGAATCCTCGATTATGATTCTTCAGGGAGCATGTACATTCATACGTCTACGTGTGTTCGTCTTCAAAACGAAATGACTAGGTAGGCGTTGCAGCCTGCCATATCCATCAATGGGCCGATGCAATGGCCCCATGGCCTGCTCGGGCATTCCTCAGAAACGCGGTCCATAGAGCAAAGCAGTGGAGCCTATACGATCTGGAAGTGGACTATGGGGGTCTAGTCCATGTGGCGGACAGGGGACGGACAAGAAGTGGCACAAACGCACACCCTGGTCTTGGGTGTGGTTGCGCATCAACAGGAGCGGCTTATCGGAGATGGATGGGCTCAGAGCCTTCGATCTAAAAAGAGGTCAAGTGCCCGGCGTTGATGGTTCTATTTTCTTTTCGATCTCGCCCTTACCCTCTCCATTAATAAGACCGTTGTGACATAATCGACAAATCGACTTGAGCTTCAAGCTCGTCCATACGTCCGCGGTCGTCCAGTCGTTTAATCCGCCAACAACCAGCATTTGTTTCTCAAGTAACTCCTTACGCGATAACTAGACGAAACGAGATCAGAATGCCTTCTCTTCTCGCCCTTGGAACGGCTCTTCTGGCCTGCACGGGCAGTGCTGCCGCTACCCAGTACACTCTGGCCGAGACATACGATTCTACCAACTTCTTTAGCAAATTCAACTTCTTTCAGGTACGCAACATAAACTCACGGCTCTTGGATGCGCGGAGTGTCCCCAAAGTCTGCTGTGTGCAAAAATCCGCGGCCGACAGTTTCGCATTTTGCTATAGATGCGATAAGTTGACATCGCGCTGATCCAACCCACAGAACGCTGATCCCAATGCTGGCTTCGTTACCTACCAAAGTCAGGCAAATGCCCAGCAACAGGGCCTAGTGAGCATCACCAGCAACAAACAGGTGTATGTTGGTGTCGACCACAAGACAGTTCTGAAAGGCTCCGGCTTTCCCGGACGCAACAGTGTCAGACTCGAGTCCAAGTCGTACTATAAGCATGGCCTCATTATTGCCCGGTTCACACACCTGCCTTTGAACAGGTGCGGTACTTGGCCGGCCTTGTAAGTCTATATCTACTGATGTATATGCTTTACTTTTTTAGCATTCGCTAACTTGTATGATTTCAGTTGGACTCTAGGGGATAACTGGCCAAACAATGGCGAGATCGATTTGTATGAAGCCTGGAACGATTACATTCACAACCAACCTGCTTTCCACGTCGGTAGCTCAAAGACATACGGCCAGTGCATCCTGGATAACACCAGCGCCAAGTCTCCCCTTTTGACCAAAAACTGTGACAACACCTTTCAGAACCCGCCGATTCAGTATCTCAACCAGGGCTGCGCTGCTGGTGAATACAACAGCCCCTGGGCCTCAAAGAATGGCGGTACTTGTGAGTATTTCTGAGAGATGATGGTTTTCTCCCTAATATATCTGACCACTTTTCTTTTAGACGCTATTGAGTGGACGAGCAACTACATCAAGCTGTTCAACTGGGCCCGAGGCAAGGAGCCAAGCAACCTCGGCACTCAGAAGCCTGACACGGCTACATGGGGCACCCCCTCCGTTTTCCTCAAGAACAACAACTGCAATATCGACCGCCACTTCGGTAGCCAGCGCATGATCCTGGACATTACCTTTTGCGGCAACCCTGCTGGCACAGATGCTTTCTGGAAGACCAGCTGTGCTGGTATTACCAAGCAGTCCACCTGTGCCGCTTATGTCTCCAAGTTCCCTGGCGACTTTTCAGAGTCTTATTTCCAGATCCAGGATATCCGCTACTTCAAGTAGACTGTCTCGAGGCAAACGGGAACTTAATAAAATGGCACGAACGGCCTACCCTAATACGTTGGTGGAGTAGTGTATCGGCAAGTGGTCTGAGGAACTATTTCTTCTATGTGGTTGCGCTTGTGGCCATGTTCATCTAAGAGTATATATTTTGTTTTCGTGCTGGGAGTGGATTTGACGCGTGCGTGGAGTATGCTAGGATTTAGAACATATACCGCGATCATTGATGACATTGGATTCGGATACAGATGTAGACTGCATATATCATTGGATAAGCATGTTTCTTACAATACTTAAAATAATGCCATGTATATTCTATTTCTTCAAGATGAACCTCTAGATTGCTATGCATATTGCATTCTTTGTGCCTCTTCTGAAATATGTGTCTATCATATGCGTAAATCAGTGTATCCTAATGACACGACGAAGCATTACACCCCTTCAACCCCTTCAACCACTTCAACCACTTCAACCACTAACCAACCACCTATCTGCCCTCCACGCAGACATCCATCCCCATCCCGATCCATCAACTCACCAACAGCCACCAAAGCCGTCAACAACTTCTTCACTCGCATCGGTTCCCCCTTCCCCTCCCCTCCCCTCCTCCGTAAGACGCACAAGTTTATGCCAATGCCCACACGGGACGATTACCTCCCCCCGGATACCCTGCAAGTACTGACTCGACAGTGATATTAGTACCTGGATGGAGGGGGAGAGGCCGTCCCGAGCGGGGAGGTACTTGACCGAGTGGAAGTTGGAAGGGTCGAGGACGGTGGTGATATTGTTGCTGTTGCTATTCTTATTATTTGTCGTAAATAGGGGGTGGTGAGGGTGGAAGCGTGGAGGAGTCGGGGCGGGGTGTTGCGGAGTAGAGGGTCGGTGTTTGTCTTGGTGAGTGGATTGTGTGATATGTGTAGTAGGGCTTGAGAGAAAGGCAGGCAGGTCGTGCTTTGCGGGCATGAAGGTCGTGGGATTGTGATGCCGGAGGAGCAGGAGGCGGTGTTGGAGGTGGCGATGGGGGCGGTGGTGGTATTGGTAGTGCTGGTGTGAATGGAGGTAAGGGAGTCGGAAGAGTAGGTAACGGTTTATTTGGTGGAGAGGACACCAAAGGCGGGATGATGAGGGAGCTTGCAACTTTAGAAGCCATTGTTGCGTAGTATTGTGGAGTTGGTTTTCTGGTGTTGTTCTTGTGTTGGGTATTTCTGTAGAGAGGATCTATGATGGGAAGGATATGCGATAGTGGAGGAATAAGATGCCTGAGAAAGAAGGTGTATCATATATATATATATCTCTATCTATACACGTTGAGAGATACCTTGAACCTATTGTGTTGGTGAAGATGAACATTATGCTGCAGATAGGTTAAGCTAATGAACAGTCAGTCAGTTTAGGTGTACAGACAAAGAACGATGAACTTAGTGACAGACAACAAAAGCTCGATATGTAATAGCACAAAAGCAAACAATCAAAATTCATAATTGAAACATAGCAGACACGTTGAACAGTCTCGAGCTCAATACAACAGATACGGAAATTCAGGAACAGCGTTCAAAGAGCGTAGCACAGCACAAGGGGGGGTATCATTATAATATATTGATTTATGCTCATATTCCATAACTCTGGCACATCCCTCTCTCTCAAGAGAGCCGTGTGCGAATCCATTCAGCCCATTTACACAAGTCCTCCATGTGTTCAAGAACCAAGGCTAGCTCTTCTCTTGTTGGCTGCTTGCCCTTGCTGCTGGTAGTAGCTGCGGAATACTGGCCAAGAACATTTTCACTGACGATTTCCACTGCGCCGCCCTCTAGGATGCGGAGGGTTATGTTGACGGTAGAGTCTGCCATGGGGAACACGACCTGAAGCTGAGGAGAAGGATGGACCCATAGTATGACGTCCAGATTCATATCCTCGCTATTTGGGTCTGTCCCTTCTGGAACAGCTGCAGCCGCGGCTTGTTCTTCTTTTTCTCCTGCCTCGACTTCCGCCCCGCCAAGAGACATGAATCCCTCCAACTGATCTTTCGTAGTCGCCGTGTTGACAATGCCAGAAGTCTTGTTCTTCTTAGTCTCTATAATCGAAGGGTCCTTGGCTTTCGACCCGAAGCTATTGTTTAGAAGGATGGAGAGAAACGCAAATTGTCGCAAAAGCGGCAACATATCAATCAGCTGGCGCGGGTGAGAGAACGGCATTTCCGTCACCTCCTGGGAATAGATGGGCTTGTAAATGAACAGCGTGTTCTTGTGGCTCTTCACGGATGACTTGCCCTCCTTATCAAAGACGCGAACGTCGCGGAGACGCGTGATCGTCCTAGACTCACTCGGATCCTGTTTGCTGCCTGCTTTGATGGGGAAGAATAGACCGTCAAACGTCGGCGGAGGCGGGGGGCGTTGGCCAAAGTCGCTTGGTGGGTTTGGGTTTGGTGGAGTGGCATTTGCATAGGCATAAAGTCGCATCCAGTCGTTTTGGGGCAGGATAACCGGCGGATCGAAAGTGACTGTGAACATGACCCGAGGGACTGTAGAAAGGTCGAGCTGCAGCACTTCCATGCTGGAGTCTTTGTTCCCTTCTGATGGCGGCAGCGATATGTTTTCAGGCTCCTGCCAGTCAAGGAGTGGTTTCGTCGGATCCATTGTCGGCTCTGGTTTTACAATCTCCTTGGAAATCCAGTTTTCCGACACCCTGACGGATGGCGTACCCAACGACTCGATCGGCGCACATCCAAGAAGGAGAGTCCATACTTTTTCTTCCTTTTCTGAAAAGGCAGTGATTTTCTCATTTGCCGGTGGCACGAAGCGCAGCTCTTTCCAATACTGCAGCGCCAGGCCGACCTTGTTGCGGGCATGCATTATAGGATACCCGTGTTTTGTGCACATAGCCGCGAGTGACAAGTACTGCTCTGATTTTCCACTCATATGTATCTCCTCGCGAAGTTTTGAAACATCCCACCGATGCAGTCTCTCGAGACTAACATAGATGCCTGCCAAGGCTTCGTAGCAATCGAGTCCAGGAATGACGCTGAGTTTGTCGAGATTGGCAATCTGCTCAAAGTTGGATGCAAACTCATCTAGAGTCTTGGTCAAGGGGCTCTGGTTTGTGCTTAGTTTCAAATCTCGAAGCAAAATTTGACTCGCCGCCTCCATGTGTTTGGAGACTGCTGGTGCTGATCCGTGATATGCTAACGACACATTTTGAACGATGTTGTTGTCCAACACGATGTCAACTGAAATTGCAGAACCGGCGATTGCTAGGGTCTTTGTTTTGCGTCCACCAGGTGTCACACTTTCTTCGGCAAGGAGTTCTAGGCCCAGGCGCTGAGCAAGTCGTTCTAATCCGGCTTCGCTAACGAACCCTTTCTTTTCCTGCAGACTGTCAGTTCCTACGAACCTCAATATCTCCCAGTACGGCTTTTACTGACGTTCAAGAGTTTAAGAATAGTGTCTAATCGTTTCAGTTTGTCGTCCTCGGTAGCGAAATTGACGCCAAGCGTGTCCAGCCCACCGACGCCAACATTATCCAGTCCAATGTCAAAGCTTCCACCAAGGCCCAGAGCACCCATCGCAGCGGCCGTGGAGGGACTGTCAAAGTTGAGCGCGCCAATGGACGATTGGCCCATCAGATTAGATGTAGCCGGGGACTTTTTGATTTGCTGGGGCGACGATCTCTGGCCTCGAGGAGAGAAAGCTGCTAGTGCGGGATTGGAAAACGGGGTCGACGTCGGAGGCGTCGCTCCAGCGAGCTGCGACGGAGTTGGGCCTTGATGCGATGGCGTAGGGCCTTGCTGTAAAGGCGTGCGGCCTTGCTGCGAAGGCGCACGCTTCATCGGCGTTGGTGTCGCCATAGTCGGTGGAAGATGGAGTTATAGTTATCGAGAGGAAGGCTACTTGAAGTGACGTCGTTCAAGCGGGAATGGCGAGGCAGCAACGCCGGCAATTGACTTCTAAGTGAGGCCAATACATCAGTAGCTTGAATATGGTGGCATGTCGTGTCGGGGCCGCGTATGCGAGACGCTAAACAAAAGTTACCCAGAGCAACTGTCTGCTGTCCGTTGGTGTTGAAGCTGTGAGGTTCTGTCGTGTCGATCTAGGAGCTTAACGCTGCCACAGCCTTGCGAAGGCCCACAACTATGCTGCAGCCCCACCAAAATGTTTGTGAAAGCTCACCCTGCCACACGGTGGACTTCAACTGAGTGGCTTGCGCTTTTCAACCCTCAACGAGCGTCTCTCATCACGGCACAGTTCGCCCAGAAAGCCTCAATGGCATCTTCTGCGACTATAGCCCGCCGGTTGCGGGATCCTGGGCTAAGCTCTAGGTCAATCCGGATACTCGTAACACCAACACCCATCACCTTTGCTGAGCGCCGGTCCGTTTTGCAGGTTTTAGAGCAGTATGGCCCTGTTGAGGCATTCAAGATGTCCCCTGTATGTTTGAGTGCCCGGAGATATCCAGAACGAACCACCTGACCAGAGTTGCGCGTTGACAGGGTTTTTATTCAAGCTTTATATCCTTGACGAAAGAGACAATGACAGCAGAGAAGCTGGTGGCTAACAGTCCCCTGACATACCACATCACGGAGGCGGCGCGGAGTCCCTCAAATGACCTCTACATTGCTGACTTGGATGAACCTGAGAGTCTCAGCAGTCCTCAGCCATTAGTCACAGGCCAACAGGTCAAGAAATGGGCACCAGTGAAACCCGGGGGGCTTGGATCACAGAGCCCAGACAACCTTCAAGTTCAAAATGACGGAGAGACGCAAGCTCAGAAACAGTTTACACTGGAGATTTTCACAGAGCCGGAATACAATCACAGGTTTGCCATGTATGGCTCAGCATTGCACGGCCCCTGGCCAGAGGTCTACAAAGAGGACCGGTCTTTCATGACCATGACGCTGAAACAGACGTTGCCAAAGACCATGACTGGCAAAGGTCTGGCCCATTGGTTGGTCAGTTTAGGCAGTGCGCGCCGGCTGGATCGTAAGGTTAAGAGACGAGTGCTTAGGCGATGGCTACCAAGCAAGATGAAGAATCAGGATGAAGAGGATCTAAGTGGCCATTGACTCGATTGTTCCAGTACGGTCGAGTAGATGATGCGGCATGATGGTTTCGATACTTTTGGAGTTCTGTCGCTCAACATTACTTATCCATCTAACTGAGACTCAACCACACAGCTAGCCCGGGGTCATGTGGAATATCTAACCATGAGCAGGTGCATGAGGAATCTCTGTCAACGACCTTTTTATCCAGCACTGATATCTCCCAAGATGAGCTCTGCATTCATTAGCCTTAGTTTCGTCGAGTCTTGAGCGACACCACTGGCGATTGATTGGGCACAGCTACCTGAGCACCTTGGTTTGCGCTCAAAATTGATCCGTGCACTTTCTCACTCTACGCACTTCAATATGCAAAGCATGCAGATAAGAAACATGATCGTGAATGTTGAATCTCTCGTGCTTTGCTAGTGTAGTGATGGAACTTGTCATACGCCAGGTTTTAAGCCAAAGTTGCATACCATAGGTTAATTTTAGCAACCTATCGAGATTCTTGATGTGAATCTTTATGATTAAACAATGCGCCAATTGGCTACGTTGATTAAGTCAAGAGATGAAGATATGTATGGCGACAATACGCAACTCATGGCCAGATTCTCCAACTATATCAGCAATATGCCCGCTATAATACATTGCCCTAAAAGAGCAAAGCCTTTGATATATCGGCCTATTTAATTCTCGATACCATAATACTTCACCTTTGGCTCCCTTGAATTCAGTCCTTTAATCCTCTCATCAGCGTAAGAGAGCGCGACGTCTTTGAACCGACCAAGGTCAAGCTCCCCCAACCCAACCTTGCCTCTGCATGCTCTGAATGGCATTCACGGTCCACGTCACGCAACTTTGCTGCGGATGCGTATTCTTGACTGGCAGAGGAATTCTATCAAAAAAAGCGTACAGCTCATCGCTCGATACCTCGTCTGGTATCTGTCCGATGACGATACGTCCGAGGAGCTTCGTGCTGAGTGCAGGGTTGACGTATCCCTTGGAACGGAACAGCCAATCCATGGTAGGGTTTGTCATTCGGAACGTGACCGGGTCGATAGTGGATGAGTCGGTGGCTTCGAAGGCCTGGCAGTCTCGTCCATTGCTTATCGGGGGCATGATCACTATGCCCAGTGGAAAGCCTCATAGCCGAATACTTGTCGGGCGTTTCCTCGAGAAAAGTGATCTCGGTCATACAAAGCCACAGAAACTAATTGTGTCGTGGTCATTTCTCAGCGTCAGCAGCTAATCGATACTTTTATCAGTAATAGTGCGTGGTTTGACGATTTAGATGCTTACAGTTCAAGTGTTTATATGAATTCAAGAAAGATCTGAGTCTGAAAAAAAAAACCCCCAGAATAGGCGAATACGAATGCAAAGAATTCTAAAATCATTAATCTACTGATATTTGGCTCTTTATCATGTGCAGGCAACCATCACTAGCCACTTCTGGGCAGCCGCATCACGAGACAAGGGGACAGTAATAGATTCCTCATAAGTTCACGTTACGCTCAACAGCCAATGTAGCAAGAGAGCCTTAAATAAGGGCAAATCTATATTACACTGCCTCGCTTGTGAGAATTATCCTGTCGTTTAAACTCTTGTTGCTCCTTAATTGGCCATAACCCCGCAGGCCAACAAACCCGTGTGTGCGAGGCGACGTACTGCATGGCCTCCACCTCGGGAGGATCGCATGGTCCCTTGATAACGCGGTGCCAGCTGACTCTATATGCAGAGGGGCCAAGGGGACGGAAAAACAACTGGCCGAACCAAAGTCGAAGTCGCAGCGGGAACAGAGTCCCAATGGATAGACCCATGGATGCAAAAAGTATAGATGGTCGAGAATCAGGCTTAGAAATAACATACGCGAAATACAAGATATTATTTATTTAGGTTGGCGGTTGGGCTAATTATATTTCAGCTATCCACATCATGTGGCTGGAAAGTGGCGTGGGGTTTACACCGCATTAACCCAAAATAAATACAGCCTTTTCCATAGGGCTATTAAGTAAATGCCCAATCAATAAGTGTGCAACGTTTTATATATACATAGGTACCTACTCAGACCCCAATCTCTTCTTGCGTGTTTGCCAGTAACATCCCAATACCATCCTCTAGCCATTTTCCTGATTCATTAGCCCGAAATTACTATTCGTGTTCTGCAATTCCAACACGAGTTGAATCACATTTGACAGTGACTAGAATTAATTCTCTGCTGCAATAATTACTCAACTTCACTGGTGAGTGTGGTGATCCGTGACTTTGCGCAATGAGATCTTCCATTACCACCTTGACTGACTGATTCTCATCCCTCAACATTTCCAACAGGTCAGAATTGCAAGATAACGACGCCGCTAGTTGCAGGCCTAGCAATGATGGTATATATAGTCCCTAAATTTCCACACAATATATTGCGCACCGTTCACCAGAGAAACAAAGCAATCACCCATAGTCACTCAGCACTTCACTTCTTAGACTAGTTCGACTTATATGGTGGCCGATCGAAGGGTCTTGCTCCAGGACCATGAATTGGTTAAAGCTTCTTGTTTTCAGCTTATGGTAATCTCGCATCTTTGGGCACCGGCTAAGAGGAGATGCGCTTAGCTAGTCAGTGGCTCGACAACATAGATTTGGTGCTCGAGAGTCAGCCCAGTTGGTTCATAAATGCGTATATGCTCCTGAAACGATTGCCTTAGTATGTAAACGCCGGTCTTCGCTCCTTCGTCCCGTCCCCTCTTTATTTATTTTTTGTGTAAGCTACACTCCCCTTATAACTGAACTGTTCTACTCTAGGAAAAGGATGTAGATGCAATCAAGTCATCTCGTCTGACGCAGGATTTCCATGTAGCTCATAAAATCGCTTCTCCGTCCAATCGAAGACGTTGTCGTATTCGAAGCCTCGCGCAGCAAATAGCTGACGGAACAGTTTGAGAAGGTAAGCGTAGTCGGGTTTTGTGGTAGGTGCAAGTGATCGACTGTAAGTCATATACGTGACAAACTCCTCTGGCAGCCCCTCACAAATAGACTCTATTGAATCACTTATTTTCTTTTGTTTGACCAGTTCAACCCGCTTTTTCTCTGTTGATGCTTTGAGGCCTTGCCACGGAAGTGAGCCTCGGGCAAAGTACAATAAGACATAGCCCAAAGACTCAAGATCATCGCCACGGGACTGTTCTGTATACTATTAGTTTTTTTTTCTTTCTTTCTTTTCGAACCATAATTACGGCGTAGAAAAAAATAAACCTACGAAGGCTATTGTGGTTGTTGATACTGGCATATCGGGTGGTGCCTCCAAGAGGGCGGTCGTCCCGGATCCCCTGCCCCTTCGCTTCATCAAGCTCTTTTGCAAGTCCAAAGTCAATAGTATAAAGTAGGTTGCCGTTTCTTCCGATCCCCATGAGGAAGTTATCTGGTTTGATGTCACAATGTAGATAGCCATTCTCGTGGATGTACTTGATTCGGCTTAAAGCCTGGTCGGCTATAAGAAGGACCGTTTTGAGCGAGAATTTCCGATCGCAGTAGTTGAAGAGATCTTCAAGCGAAGGTCCCAGAAGTTCGTGCACCAAGACATAGAAATCGCCTTCCTCGCCATACCATAGGAATCGTGGTATCCCAACGCCATCAGACAACGCCTTATACGTCTCAGCTTCATACCTCAGTGCTTTCGGACCATCTCGTATATGCGAGAGTTTGATGGCAACCTCTTCGTTTGTCTCAAGGTCGGTGCCTGTTTTGTTTACGTGAGCCTCAACCCAGACGCGGCCAATGATAGAAAACGTACCAGCGTAGACGAGACCAAAGCCCCCTGCTCCAATTTTATAGTCAACGCGATACTTCTCATCGATAAGAATGTCC
The DNA here is from genome assembly GCA_930272545.1 of Sphaerostilbella broomeana. Lineage (NCBI taxonomy): Eukaryota > Fungi > Ascomycota > Sordariomycetes > Hypocreales > Hypocreaceae > Sphaerostilbella > Sphaerostilbella broomeana. The sequence continues at coordinate 765,658 of CAKNET010000001.1, forward strand.
TGTAAAAGCGCGATTGTAAGACCCGCCACATTCTAATCATTTATATGTAAGAGTCTATACCTTCATCGCGAGCCGTATTTATTTTAGTCGCTGTTGTGTAGATAAGAGAATGGATGAGATGTGATGATGAAATGGTGGTAGCTTGGAAGCTTGTTATAACTTTAGGTTAGACAGGATCGCCTAAATTTAGCGACGGTGCCAAACAAAACAGCGTCTTCTCTCTAGGTTTCTTAGCCTTCCATAGGCGCCCCGCTCCAACAAGGCAATCTGCATTTACGCTTCAGGTAATTAATTATTCACCCACCAGTATAATGCGAATGGCCTTTGACACATGATGAGCTCCTCTTGATAAATGGTGAATTTATGGTGAGTAAATATCTTCTTTATGGGGGACCACTTCCTCCCTGCCGTTGAATGACGCCCTATAGCCCAACCTTGGTATTGGTATGGGAGGACTCCTTTGATAGCACACTTATCCCAAACACAAACAAAGAGGCCAGAAATGACCAAGCATTGATATCAAACCATTCTTACAAATCACTCTAGCAAGCTAGGTGCGCCCAACTATTAATGAATATCAAATAACCAGGTGGGAATGCATCAGTGACAGTTAAAATGCTACGACAAGGTGCATAGTGGTGGCCATGTTATGCACGCCAGGTAGAACTATATAAGACTACATGTAGTCAGAATATGTATTTTGTTGAGACCATCTCTCTTAAGCACCCGGTACCTTCCTACGATATCTGTAGAACCTCTAAAATAGAGCTCGCTTTATAAACTACCGCCTAATAGCATGTGATCCTGGCATAAAGGTATAGTAGAATGAGAGAAGGGGGTGGGGGTGTTAAGCTCTGAGAGTTGTTAGATAGTTTTAGGGGAGTGCTCGGTAACATGGACAATATGACTATATGTACATGTATCCAGTAAATCAACGGGCGCACGAAGAATAGAAGTGACATTCTAGCTGTATTGACAAAGCATTTTCGTCTTGAATCCCTTTGATGCGTTTTCTGATATATATTGGCAAAAGCTCTCAATTAGAACAACAGCCCATTGCCTGAGACTGACTACATCTCGATTGTGATCCCATCATTGCGGTGACCGGACGAAAACTGCTTTGGAGGAGTAGATGCAAACGCGGAACCCTGAGAAGGATCTCTGTCCTGTAATTTAATTCATCTATCGACAGTGAACCTGTGGCCACAGTACATGTTTCTTTAGGAAGAGGTCTGATTGGGAAACCACCTTCATAACCCATGAAGTCCACCGCTTTGCACTTCCCTTCATGGGAGGGAAAATTAAATGGTGATGTGTCCTTTGAGGGATCAACAGAAGAAGGTAATAGTTTGGAATTAGAGAAAAGGTTTCAGCTCAGGGTAGATGGCCTAGATGCATCAGTGTGCAACAACTTGTTAAAAGTCCATACCTTTACGAGGGAAAAGGACGAGCTATTGCTAGCCTACTTGAAACATGATGAGACTCAAGACACTGCAAACCACACCTCGAGAGCAAGGGTCCAAGGATAGAAGTATAAAGAATCAAAATAAAAACGACAATACGGCTAGATGCCGACGAAACAGACGGTGGCGGCGGGTTTAGGCGGTGTCGTTGAATCAAATTACGGAGGAGTTGGCCTCCCTACTGGATAGCCCGATAGCCACGACTGGTTCCGGACCCGGTCGGCAGTTGTGGTGCATCTCTTCCGAAGCGTTATTCATGGGTTCCTGTGCTGATCGACTAAAATACTGCGCAATTGATCAGATACGAAAGTGCTGGACGATGAGTGGTTAAAGACAGGTTTAGTGCAGGGAGAGCCCTCGATAAGAAATGACAGACGCCGACGAGGCTCAATTCCTATCAAATCAAATAGTCACTCAGAACTCATTCAAACACAAATGAGAGCATCAGACGACTGCATGATAAGTGTGTATACAGTATTTCACGGTAGGCTATGAATAGATTCGCTGCAACCACCCTGTGAACATAAGAGTATGTAGTAGCCCAGACACATGTTCGGGATAAGGTTAACAAGAACTCAGCTTCACTAACAAATTGAAAGTGCATTCATCATTGGTTCGCTTGGGCTGTTGTTTCGTTTCCCCCACGAACCCGAACTCTCGTGGCCCCGTTGACGACTCACTACGTGTCCGTGGTACGTGTACTCTGCGGGCTTAGAGACCAGCCCCAACTTTCCCCCCCTTACGAAGATCGGGAAAATCCCAACTTTGCAGCGCTCTCTTAAATAATGTGCCAAGAAACCAAGAGTAAGAGAAGAAACAAAAATCAACCTAACATTGCCTAATAAAAAGCCTAACACGTCGTCACAGTTGCTGGGGGAGAAGGAGAGAAAGTCTGCGGAGTCGCAACAGGTATTATGTAAACTTCCAAGCAGGGAAACTGATGTTGATGATAATCTGGCGGCGGCCATATTAAAACCTGCGGGAAGTAAAGCTGCTCCAGAAAGAACTGGGCCATCCACAGCCACAAGGGATTGGCTGAAGGGATGGATTCTAGAAAATGTGTTCCTCTCGGTGTGGCGCAGGTGACGTCTTCTCTCCATTGAGAAACTGCTGCACATGGTACGTACCGTAATATTATTATTCTTAGTAGAAGCGACAACCTTAGCGCTGCAACAACACCGCCGCGGCGCTCATCCACTGTCCAGCCCACGAACGGGTACCACAACAGCCCGAGGCGTGCAAGGGCTACCCATGGCTTAGCTCTCCAGCACTGTCAGTAGCGGCCCTGAAGCCCCCATCCTCATTGGGCATGCACTAAAACCCAGTGGCTCAACCCTCATCCGACGACGACCTTGGTGTTCCAAGCAAGGAAGCGATCTGTCGACGCAGCCACATTCGCTACGTCACCCACTTTTTCCTTCTTTGTTCTCGCAAAACTCCCGGCCGTGATCCGATGGAAAAGATGGGGGTTGTTGGTCCACCCAGCAACAAGGAGCGAGCCTCCGAAAGAAAGGGCTGTGTGGAGAGGCCATGCGCCATGGCAGCTTACGGAGGACAACGCGTGTGTTTTGACGACGTCGTCGGGCCCAAAGAGCGGGATATGTCGACTTTAGCCTTTGACGCTTCAGAGAGAGACTCTCGCCATGTATCTCTGTCCTCATCATCATTATCAGAAGTGCTTCCTATGTAATATTCGGGAGACAAAAATGATTGCGCTCCATCGACTAGGGCTGATGAAGATTGTCTGTCACGCGTCGTGCGCCACATGATTTGCGCGGAGCGTCACCCCCAGGAGGCTTGGGATCGCGATGTCAGTCAACACATTTCTCGTAAAGTGGCAGCACCCATACTAGTATGTACACACAACACACAATATTGCTGTGTAGCAGCAACAAGCGTCAGGGCAGATTCCTATTAGAAAGAATACATAGTATCCCACACTAACAACGCCCATCATGACAAGGGGCCCAGGACAGACTCCACAACCCAACTGCCCCAGTCACTACTCCGTACGCAGTTGGCATTGGCATCCCAAAAAGCCTTGCTTTTGCCCTGCCAATCCAAGCGGACAACCCATGTCATGCATTCGCATCTCCCGAGCGAGCGAGCAAGAAAAAAAATAAACCCTGTTGCGTCATGACGTCGCAGCCAGTAGCATGCAGCGCCCCCCCTCCGTTGTAGTGGGCAGTCAGGGCTCATATCTTAGTCCTCGTGAAACATATCGCATAATAGGTGCCCCCATATCACACACGCCCACACACACGACTTATACAAATGCCAGCTCGTCTCCCTTCATTTTCTGGATTCGATTGAAAGAAAAAGTTTATTCTCATTCTTAGCCAATTCGACCAATCAATCTTTCAAGTTCTTTCATTTCACCATCACGCAATTCGGCGTACGAGGTGTGACAACAACCAAACTAGTTGACAACTCGACTTGATATTCACCTGAGAACAACTACACAGCGCGATAACCACTTCATCATGGGTATCGGCTCATTCTTTCACCACATCGGCACGGCCCTGCTCCTGATCTCGACGGCCCTCCTCGTTGTCGTGTCCGTGACAGCTCCGGTCGTCCACAAACTCTCCCTCCTCAAGGTCGACCTCAAGACGGGCAACAATGGAGACAGTATAACGTTTGGGACGTTTGGGTATTGCCAGTTAAATGTCAAGTAAGTTGGGCTTTCTTTCTTTCTTCCTTCCACGCCCTGGAAACAAAATAAAAACAAACCAACACAATCATATCATACCCGCACGACAAACAATGACTAATACATGAACAACAACAGCGGAGCAGACAAGTGCTCAAGCGCCCACGTCGGCTACCAGCCAACCGACATCATCCAGCATGTCCTCGACTCATCCTTCTCCAACGCCAAGGTCGACACCGCCAAGATCCTCACCCGCGTCATGGTCCTGCACCCCGTCGCCGCAGGCCTTTCCTTCCTCGCCTTCCTGCTCTGCCTGAGCACGAGCTGCTTCGGCTCCTTCGTGGCGTCCGCCTTCTCCTTCATCTCCTTTGTCGCCACCATCATCGCCACGGGCTGCGACTTTGGCGGCTTCGGCGTCGTCAAGCACGAGATCAACGACAAGGCCGGCAGCGTCGCCAGCGCGAAGTGGGGTCCCGCCATCTGGTGCGCTCTCGTTGCCGCGGTGCTGAATTTGGTTGCTACGATCCTGGTCTTCATCACCTGCTGCTCTGGTCGCAATAAGTCGGGCTACAAGCGTAGCACCAAGGGCTGGAAGGATACGTACATCCCTCCCCCTGCCCCCGTCGCCTATACCGGCTCGTAAGAGCGCATGGGCGTCGACATGCAAAAAGGAAAGGAAAGGAAAGGGGTTTTTTTATACAAGAACAACAGGGAACCTAGAGTCAAAGTCAAATGCAATATGGATGGTAATGGACGGAACAGGGAGGGAATATCTTTCTTTTGTTTGTTTTAATGATACCACACGAACACCAGGAGGTGTATGAAATGGTTCTGGGGCTGGAACTATATTTGATGTTGCAAACGAGTTAATAAGTATTTTATATCAAGATGTTGAAATAGACTTTATCCACTGGCGAATACCAGTTTCTAGTGCCTCAGCTGTGAATTTTGCCATTGGAGGCAAGATGGATTAGATAACACAGGGTCCTGCCTCAATTGTCTGTCCCAAAGTTGTCAGTCTCCTGCAGCTCATTGTATTGACACACACACACACACACACACACACACACACACACATATATATATATATATGTATGTATGTATGTATGTATGTATACATATCCTTGCCTAGGAACTTATATGCTCAGCATCCCCAATCCATTCTATTATAATCTCTTTTCCTATCTCTTATAAGACAACCAACCCTCTTCTAGTCAAGCAACCGCATCACCGTCACGCCATCCCAAAGCGGAATCATCACACTCTGCAACCTCGGCTCAGCCTGCACCTGCTCATTGAAGACTTTCAGGGCCTTGACATGGCCGTCGAAACGCTCCTTAGTGCCCAGCTGGGAGTTGTACGGTATTGATCCGTCCACGACGTGGCCCTGTCTGAGGACGTTATCGGCGATGATGAGGGCGCCGGGCCGGAGGATGCGGCGCTGGCTATGGGGCTTGGAGCCGTCGAGGAGGAGCTCGAGGTAGCTTGAGTAGCCGGTCTTTTCGGCGTCGATGAAGACGAGGTCGTATGGCTCGGTGGGATCGAGCGTGGGGATGCTGTGTGTTTGTGTCAAAATCTTGGGTTAGATTGGAACAACACGCTTATATGAACATGGAAGGCGGGTAGGGGGCCAATTGTAGAGAAACATTCGAGAAATAACATACGTCTCTTCTGCAGCCCCCACGTGCAGAGTAATATTCTTGATGCCGTTGGTTTCAAATGCTTGTTCAGCCGTCTTGGCCCACTCGGGGACAAATTCGAGTCCAGTGACATGGCCATCTGGGCCGACAGCGTGAGACCACACCATGGCAGAATAGCCGAGGTAGACACCAATCTCGAGGACTAGGGAGTGATGAGTCAGTACCTATTTTAAAAAAACAAAGAAAAAATTCTCAAGAAATACAATGCAAAGCAACACAAGATGGGATTTTAAGAGGCAGGTCGGGTGATTGCTCAAAAGCACAGATAGCTCGACCTCGTTGATACGTCGGGTACTAGAAGGGAAGAGTACATGTAGTAGACGTACCTCGCTTAGCACCAATCATCTTGGCGAGGAATATGTTTAGTTGAGACTGAAAGTTGCAGCTCAGCATAATGGCTCTCTCATGATTTGAGCAGCTGTCATGGTAGTCTGTGATGAACTTTGGGACCAACGTCGAGTGGTCAGAGGCGTATTGGGAAACTTTCTCCCCGAGCTCCGGGGTGGCATAGAGCGCTACGCTTTCGAACATGATGGGCAACAAGGGTGAAGGTCCTTCGAACGAGATGCCTTTATTGAGGCAGAGGTAATCGAAATATATATATATGTGTGTTTGTGTTTTTTTTCTCTCTCTCTCTTCTTCTTGGTGTTCCTGCTCTCTTTCAACTAGGAGACGACATGGTTGGCAGCCGGGCCTTTATACGCATATATGTCCCTGCTCAACCCTCGCCATCGAGACAATAAAAACCCAGCTTCTTGAGACCTAGACGGATTTCATCCATGTCATACAGGGCAGGTAAGTCAAGACGGGTGGTAAATAATTTAACCTGGGGATAGAATAGCCAAGCGAGCATACATGTATCCTTGGTAGTAAGCCCCAGCGCACGAAGCATCGTTGGTTGAGCCTCTGACACCCAACCACCTGCAGAGTAGAAGATCATCGTCAAAAAAATATCTCAAAAGCACAGAATCTAACTCTATGGAAAGAAATACACGAGAATCCGTTACCATGGATTGCTTGTTGAGTTGACTAGTCGTAGCTGGAGAGGTGCAGTTCTAAGTGGATGGTAGTTTGATGGTGGTTCCGGCTTGTTGTTGAAGCCTAGAGGTGGGACTGCTGCAATCAGCTAACCGCTAGGTATCAAGTTACAAGGGTACCCCATAGCGCCGGCAGCTAGCCCTGGAGGTGAAATCAGTGCATGCATAGGCCTCTAGGGCTACTAGTTCCCGCTTAATGGGCCTTGAGTGCCGCTGAAGATGGCGCTAAAGCTAGAGCTTTGAGGCCCCGATGTCACGGGACTACACTGACGAATTGATTGGTTCATATTGGATGGATTTGAATAAGTGAAACCCTAGCAGTACCTAGAGATATCTGAAGAGGGTGGTAGAGTTGCTTCCCCCCCCTCTGCAATTGCAACTGCAACTGCAGCGCTTCCCTGATAGGAAAAGAGAGTGCAGAAATAACGAGGCCACACACCTGCAGATGTCAATTCACTGTCCTAGACATGGCTGGTGCAGAAAGTTCAGCAGGCACCCAGATCTTACGGCATAAATAGCCGGCCATATGCACCAAAAGACATGGCAAGGCTTGTTAAAAGTCCACACACTCTCATACCTACCTAGGTAGGTAGGCATCAGTCAAAGAGAATAGGCATCCGTCAAATAACTGGAAGCCATGAAAAAAAATGCATCACCTACATAATACCACATATTGCCTCATTTCAAAGGCAGGTCAACAGCCCATCACTAACAAACACCCTAAGAATCAACAGTCAACGATCAATCAAACAATCTAGAAGTCTTTTTGTTTGGCTGTCTTTTAGCTCGCTTTGACGTCTCTGTAGTTTTAATTGCCTGAACATAACACTGGCACCTGCGTCACAGCGAGCGTGGCTATTGGGAGGGTGGTTTCTTTACCTACTAGCTCGACTTTTCTTTAAAGCTAGTGTTGCAAGCCAAGGCATCATCAAGCTACTGCACAACATGCATAAAGTTCCATTCTTCTGGCCATCAACCCATAAGCGAATTCTGGGGTTGGTTGTCCCTTCGTTACAGGTGAAGGGGGGGGGCAAGTGGATTAAGCTGTCTGCTCTGGCCTGTGGTAAGCTAAAGGCATATCAAACATATAGCCCTGCTAAGTCGCTTTGAGGATTGAGGACCTGTTACCACGTGTAGTAATAGATAGCCAGCTCCATACCTAGGAAGGTTGATATCTTTGACCTGTCTAGTCTGATAGAGAAGTCGGTGGGCGATATGGCCTCCGCGGATTGTTACCCTACATAGAGACGTTGATTGCCACCAGGATTAAGACCTAAGCGAGACGTACGTTTTCCAAGTCTGTAAGCAATGCATAAGCAGTAAAACTAAAATATTAACATTATTGATAAGTTCCCTGAAGAATTGCTATGTCAATTGATAGTAGCAGGGTTATTCACTCATGCTGATAGAACGAACGGTAAGAAAATCAATATTTCAAATCTCAAATTTCAAAAAAACCATCTAAAAATACCAACCACTCATCGCTTACGGAATACTTATAAATACAAGATATCACATTAAACAAATATATTGCTACCCTAAAATCACTATTATCCATCCATATCCGCCAACTATTGCCCCCAACTTTGATACCCTTCACCATCCCTTCACCGTCTTTCTTTATCCCTAGCCTTCCATTTGACACTTGATAACTCACATCCTCAGATTTGACTGATCGTTAAATGACCACCTCACACCTCAGAACTGCTTAGAGAAGCAAGTAGCTAACGAAACCTGCAACCACGAGCCCCAAAACCGGCACTGCAGCCTTGACAGCCCCGCTGATAGGGACTGGGATCGGAGACGGGACGCCAGACTCGGTAGGCACGGGCTGAGGAACCACTGAGGGAATAATGCTGGTGGCATTGGTGGAGGGCAGCGGCGTGGGGACCGATACGGGAGGCACAGGTGGCGGGATGACCGTGTTGTTGTTGATGGGGTGAGGAGGAGGAACAACAGAAGATTGTTGCGAAGGGTAGGGCGTGGCTACAGAAACGTAGGTCGAGTAGGTTATTTCGGTTGGTGGGGGGTACGGAATGCTGGTGGTGGCAGGATAGTACGGCTTGCTAGTATAGGATGGCTCAGACTCCTGGCTAAAAGAAGAATAGTACCCTTCTGTCGTCTCAGAGGGATAATACTCCCCAGTGGTTTCGGAAGGATACCACTCCACGGTGGCAGTCCAAGGATAAGACTCCTCCTCAGCAGTGACCTCTTCACTTTGACCGTAGTCTTTCTCGAACTGCTTCAAATGGCCAGGCCAGAGGTGAGGCCACCCCTCTGGTAAGCCTGGGTTGGGCCTCCCTCCGATGGACGAGCGGGATGGTCCCTCAGCTTGGGATTGCGCACCCAATTGGGCGGCAACAACGCTGCCGGCGATGCTGGCTAAAGACGCGGTAGTGAAATGCATTGGTGTGATGCTGCAGCCTAGGCTGTTCAAATAAAGCGAGTGTGTGAAGTAAAAGGATATGAGGTCGGGGAGGCCACCAAGTAAAGAATTGAGGATGAAGAGGATTAGGAACACACAGCAAAAGGGGGTGTCTCTTCCACAAGGGTATTCGGTCTTATTTATCTTGGGCAATCCGAGAAACTCATGACACGGATACGTCCGATCAGCTAGAAGATAGATATCGAGGGAAAGAGAGTTTGCAATTCTCCCAAGGTTCGCCGGGTGCAATATCGATAGTCAAAACTTGGCTAGGTAATTCCGCACGTAATTCACCGGTTTCATAGGTAACCGGGAGAGAAAGAGGTGAGTATTTTTGCACATTTATGCCTCCAGAATCCAATTGCCTTTGAAGCTATCGCTGGTGAACACTAAACCTTCCCTGTGGCAGAAGCCACTAACGGATATGCTCGCTGATGAGTATCATGCCATTGTCCTCTCAACTCCAACCCCTCCGCATCTTTGAAATTTTCTCTTTTTTTCTTCTTCCATTTCTTAATTTTTTTTGTACCTCTTTGTTGACCAAACGCATACCAAGTATTGTACCCCGAAAAACGCCGTCACAGCCCGAATGAAACTTTACTCGTCCGGGAGTCCTGAAAAGAGACCGAATCGCATCCGATGGCTCTGTTACACAAATGCTTAGCAATTAAGATTTTTAACTTTATTGGCGGCCGGGCCATCGCGGTTCGTTGTAGATAAGGGCAAGGGGAGGGAGGATGGGCCAAAAAAAAAAATAAAAAAAAAAATAAAAAAAGTGAGGCGGCAGGAAAAGGAGAGTTACGTACGAATGGTAGCTTTGGGACAACAACGCCCAGCACAGCCAGGAAGTTTATGACAAAGTAGGTTGAATCGTAATGGGTATAGTGGGTGCTTAGTAGGAATAACACGATGGGCACGCTCAGGAGAAACTTTTTTGTCGGCGTGTATTGAGCGCCATTGTCGATTTGCTCCCACATGTTGAGGTTGTCAAAGGCTCCACTGTTGAACTCGAAAGGTATGCCGCGAACGTAGTGGAACATGATATACGAGCCGAACATGTAGGTCATGTTGGTCAAGGTCCATGATGTCTCCTGAGAGACTCCTGGGATGACATTGTAGAAGATCTTGAGGCATCCTATTATGACGATATGAATAGTCCAGGCGCCTATTTTTGTTGAATTTGGTTGCATAGTCAGCACAAGCCGCAATTCCCCTTTACTCCAAGACTGAGTCCATCCAGCATCTTTAGCTATAGTCCGCTCGTACCTTTGGCGTTTGTCCAGTTCGCGTTGAGGTTTGGCACCACAGCCTGGTCACTGATCTGCTCTAGCGTCTCCGGCGGCTCGTGATACACCTGGAGGATACTGCTAGATCTCCTCCGGCGGCCACCAGCGCTGCGGTCGGTCATGTCGAGGAATCGGCTGGCAGGTTTTGTGCCTGCTTCGTAGGACGTCGAAGTTGGGGGAAGACCGCTTGACGGCATCGTCGGTGGTGGTTTGGGGAATTCTCCACCTAACAAATCAAATCCCCGTTGATTGTGTTGCTTCAGTCAATCACGCGCGGCAGCCCGGGACGACATACGTCGTAGACAAACCGTTGAATCGGGGCTTGGGGAGAATACATTTAAAGCCGCGGTAGCTCATAGAGACTCCCAAGTAGCTCGGCTATCGAGGTAACTTTGATTTTCGCATAAACCAAAGCCGTATGCATTTATGCGATGTACGTCCTCGCCTATTTGTGCCACGGGTTCCGCGGGACCCTGAAGGTTTGCAGGTACCTAGGTAGGTAGGCTGTGCTTCCGCGTTGGATGGCCCTGTCACTTGCGTAACAGAAAGCGAATACGAATTCGCCTCAGGGGGTTAGTGCTTTACATTCCCAATACTATCAATATCAAAGCATGTCTAGCAATTCAAGTTGATGAAATAGGCATTGGGTCGCCAATTGGTTGTGCTGTTACTACTAGATAGGTAGTATTTCCTACAGGTACGTAAGGAGTCACTCGGTAGGAATACCTAGTGCCTGGTAATTTTACTTGATTGCAATGCATTTACCGGATGACCATCATGCGTATATGCGGGCGGCCCTCAGGGTCCAGACAGCGCCTGAAAGCTTGGCTATTCCCCTATGTCGGCGGTTTCCCGCAAAATAGGTAATTTGCTGAATCAGGGACATGATGATTGTTTGGCCACGCAGTGGAGATTGATTTGACTCGTCTACGGAGGTTGTGGAGACTCTCAACAAAGCTTCATCTCTCCGAGCTTCTAAATACGCTCGGAAGGCCACGTAACAGAGCCGACTGCCAGTGGCTCTCATCCAGACAACTTTAGGGTCCTTATCTGCTAATCACTGATAAGCCAATTTAGACGCCATGAGGCCATACAGCTTTCCTCGTCTAGTGTGAACCTTTTGCTAGGTGCATTTGCTTGTGGATTTGAGGAATTCAATTGCGGATTTTTCGGGTTGTTGAGGTACTCTGTCATCATAACTCGGCATCTGCCTCTGGACCACTATGGTATCTGATCTCAGGGGAATGCCAAAGAACTACACGTGTGATGATGAATTAAAGTAACAATTGCCCACTTGAAGCAAGGGGTAGATATGGGGTATTTTTGCTCGACCCAAAAAAAATCGTCAATTAGTGAATAGACCTACCTGAAGATGGAGTACGCTAGATAATGAGCGCGGTCGTGAGCTTCACTGTAGTGTACAGTTGACAAGGCTTTCCTGAATTTAGAGACTCCCTCAGCCCGTAGTCACTGGCATCAGACAGCGGTAATCATTGAGCACGTTAAAAAAAAAAAAAAAAAAAAAAAAAAAAAAAGAAAAGGTTGTCGTAACTGCCCACACGGGCTAAATCTCGGAAGTTAAAGGTTCTGACCTCATTTGCGACGCGGCCACCACGGGCTGACTTTGATTCGTCGCGCTTTCACGCCCCCCGTTTGAGCTAGAGTGACTATCAAAGCTCCCTTGATGAAAATATTGCATTGCATCTCATCTTCAAAATTCATCAAGATTCAGATCCTTGAAAAAAAAGGCGTTAATTCTTTCTGATGCTCAACAGACTATATGATTGACTATGAACATCTGACCCAGAAACGTCATTGCTGCGTCTCTCGAAAATTTCTTCATCCTGTCAAGCAACGCCAAAGGGACAAAACCGTCATTGAGGCAGCCGCTCCCCGACAGATGATCTCATAATCAGATGTGAAATAACAGATTTGATCTTTCAGACTATAGTGAGAGCTTCGCGGTCAGGTGCATAGCTGAAAAGGGATTCCTGCAGCCAGGTCACTATCTAGTGCCTCTGAAAATTCGTTGGGCTTCAGCCTGCGAAACCATGGCACCCGATGAGTCCAATCCAGGGGACTTCATCAGCCTCTCAAGCAGTGAAGATGAAATTCCACCACCGCCAAAGAAATCTAAGAGATCACACGAGCAAAGCGAGGACACATTGGGTCTAAGTGCACGAAACGCATCTGCTGAACGTCCCAAGCGTGCTCGGATGAGCTCTTCATCTGCTAGCAGCGCCTCAAATAATAGGGTCTCAGAAGAGGGAGAAATTGATGAAAACAGTGCCTCAGATGATGAAGGCCAGATATCTAACAGCGGCGATCCTGGAGAAGGCCCAGAGGGTCTAGGTCAGGGCGGCGTCTTTGTACCATCAAACCCGCCAGTCTTCATCAAGGACGCCATGTCCCTCCAACTTCCGGTATTCACGCAGAAAAGGGAGGGCTCATGGTTTGCAAGGTTTAAAGAATGGATGCGGGTGTTTTGTACAATCAACTCACAACACGCCGGTAACCTATCTGCTCAGCTGGTTTTGACTGCTTATAGGCAGTATATCGACCTTCACAGTGGACTTAAATCGTCAAAGAAGCGTGGAGCAAAACAGGCGGCTGGGCAGAAGGAAGCAACAAAATTCCTTGCAAACCTTTTGCTATCTATCCATAAACCCAAACGGCAGAACTTAGATGACCCAGCTCAGTCTAACATGGCCCCAAATGGCCAGCTGTCGACGAGTGATAAGCCGTCAGATTTACCCAATGGCCAGCTCAATGGACAGAAGACAGAGAGTAGCGAAGTGTTTATTATCGATCTCTCCAAGCAGCCTGTCCCTCTTTCTACAAAGCCGCCATACTCGGAAGCGGCTCCCAACAATGGGGGTGATATGACGCAAATTAAAGGGATTCCATCAGGACCAAGTGCTCTAGAGCAACAACGGCGATACTTCCCATCAGCCGGCGACCCCACAAGCATGTGTTTACTCTGTGGATGCGAAGGGCACCTAGCGTCCAATTGTTCAAACTATTCATGCAAGTTTTGCAGGCAAAGCGGCCACTGGGATTACGTCTGCCCTACGATCAAACCCAGATGCCGCAAATGCAACCAGCTGGGCCACACAGCCTCCTCATGTGTGGAGAAGTTGGTATTGACAAAGGGTGAGGGACTGGCTTGCAGCTTCTGCCACTCCTCAGACCATCTGGAGGTCGAGTGTACAGAAATCTGGCGATCATTCCGCCTAGATGATCACATCATCAAGACTGTTGTTGCTCTTCCAGTTTCTTGTGCTACATGTGGAAGTGGGCAGCATTATGCTGCTGACTGCTCACAACGTCAATCATACGCTGCTAATCCAACCTGGTCACTTACCAATCGAAACCGCTACCTCGATCCTGAGTGTGGCTTGGCTGCTATTGAAGTAGGATTTGCTGGCCCGGATCAAAAGAGCGCGGGCCGCCCTTCGGATATGAAAATTCGCGGACACGCTTCTCGCACTACACACGTTCATTACTCTGAGAGTGACGACTCAGAAGTGGAATTCCTAGGACAAAGAGCTTCGGGCAATAGACCGGCACGGATTGGTCAGATTAGGGTTTCGAGCAATCTTCAGATGCCGAACGGAGGACAGCCCTCTCTCCCCCCTGGGCCCCCTCCCGTGCTACCCCCCCAGCCGCTAGCACAATATCCGCCCCCTCCAGGCGTCTCAGGATATGGCTTCTCGCAACAATCAGTTGCGCCGCCCTCGCTCCCAGCCAAACCGCCTACGTCAACTCGTGACTACAGCAATGTGCCCCCTCCTCCAGCCACACAAGACCACCGCAACTCGTCTGGACGGGGAGGCCGGGGAGGCCGTGGTGGTGGACGAGGGGGGCGAGGTGGGCGAGGAGGAGGAGGAGGAGGGGGAAGAGGAAGCCGAGGTGATTACCGGGGTGGAAAGTTTAGAGGGAAGAAGTTTAAGTAATTACTGGGCTGAGGGCTTCGTCAAAGCTACTGGCATAAATCCCGGAGAAGTCATGGAGCGCGAATTAATCATGAACGATACTAGACACTTGATACCCACTCACAAACTGATTTGCTATGGCTGAGGGCAAGGACTTGATGAATCTATAATCCATTTGGAAACTAGCAAAAATGTGCCTTGGTGACTGGCGCTCCGACTTGCATAGACGCGAGCATTGGCTAACCCGTAATGGAAACACACTTCGTTAATCGTTTTACTACAGTAACCAGAAGATGGATGGTTGACTTGAGCTGTATGGCTGTTGTGCTTCGATGCAGAGCAATGTAGGAAAGCGGAAACAAAAGCGGCGAGCTACATAAGATCCAAAAGAAAATGCAGGCTACATGCAAGTTCCATGTGGATGCTGAAGCATGACACTAAGAAGAGTCGCTGCAGGATGTGTTCCTATTCGTCACCCAACACAATATGCAGCTCGTTTGCAGAAACGACCAGCCACTGAAAACGCGCTGGGAGGGAACAAATGCATATATCCTTTTCAGGTCGCCCGTGACAGTGGGAGCTAATGCAGGAAAAAAACACGACGCAGAATGGACACTAAAAATGCTGCTAGGGCCAAGGGGACACGAGAAACATGTTTCAACGCGCCACGCTACCAATGGGACTGGTAGGCGAGGTACCAGGGGTTGTTGTGGATGGAAGTTTCGGACTTGGGCTGTGAAATCGAATCTTACTGGCGGGGAAGGGACACGATAGATTTTAACCTTAAATAAGGAGAATCTCTTTCCAGTACTCCAGATACTATGGTAGACAGATGAAGAGAAGAAAAAAACTTTGTGTTTCATCAAAACGCGATTTAAGCGGATTTACACGATAGGCATAATATGGTGTTATTATACTATTCTGTTGTTTTCATCCCAATTGTGTGCTCTCAAGATAGAAGGGCCATTGAGGCACCGTGTTTTATATCGAAAAAAGATAATCAAAGAGCGAAGAATCTATTACCTTTTACACACAACTATGGAATAGCAACTGTGTTTTTTTTTACGGTGTCGCGATGTTCAAGGTCGTCGCGCTTACAAAGAGAAGGTTGTTGAGTTAAGTATAGTACATATAGCTCAGCGTTTGGCGTTTCCATCGCGTGTTGCGGCGCGCGCCTCCGCGTCGCCTGTAACCACGCTCATTGGCTCCGCTACCAACGCTGACAGTGCCGCGTCAAAGCCGCTATCGGTAACTCTTGAGAAACGTGGAAAACCCCCACTCACTACACCAATCTGGTCAGGGATTCAACCTCGTCAACGACTCCCACTGGATAGAAACAGGCGGGACCATGCAGCTCGTCGGTCAACGACAGCCACTGCCGGCGCGGTCACGGTCGCGGTCACGGCACTGAGCCCTTTTTGGTGTTTTTTGGGCACCTAGCTTCCAGTTGTTCGTTTTTTTTTGTGAGTCACCGCGGGCCAGTGAATCCCAACACCACCTGGTTAGGCGATGCAGGTGCATGCATGAAGATGGAGAAGAGACACGCGAGAATGGGAATACGCTGGTGAAAAATATCTTTTGATCAGACGGCTAGGGGGGGCGACGAGTGGATAGGAGAGGGCTGGGCAGAGAACCAACCGCTGATCAGTATTGCCCAAAAAAAAAAGGCGAGGCTGTGGGATATATACAGCTTCTGATGACAGCGACCTATTTTGCAACCCAGTTCGGATTCTTTTTTTTTCTTCCAAAGTAATATTCTAAACAAGGAGGATCAGTTTTAAACGACTTCATTCTAATTATACTTTTGAATCGCCTGTGTTGTCAAAGACAGAGCGTTCTTACTTGCTGTGACTATCAACTACCTCTCTATTATCTATCCTCAGCACTATCAATACCAAACATCATCTTCAAATACTCTTACCAGACTAGAGTTTCAGTCCCCAGTCCCGTCGGTTTTATCTCCCAAGCCCTTGAAACAAACTCCAAACTGCAACTACAGTAGAGGGTATCCAGTCCCCCACGACATGAGACGGATATGGCTTCTACAGAACAGCTCTTTATCGCCGTCTTGAGAAGCGACCACATCAAGGACCACCTCCTGCCTTACCTTTCCATCTCTGACATCTGCAGCATCCGCGAGGCCTCATCCGCCTGCTGCAATCTTGTCACCAAGCGCCTCTTCACCCGTACCAATGTCACCTTCACGGCCAACACCTTCACCAAGCCCTCACGGATCGCCGCGCTGGGCAGAGTCGGACACCACATTGAGCACTTGACCTTTGCCTTTCCTCACTCCGAGGCGACCTTCCTGCCGCCTTTGGTGCACCCGCTTACTGGTGAGGAGATCACGTTCCTATATAAGCCGCACACCAGCATGGGCTCTGTCTTGACTCGGCCCAAATATGCAAACACAGAGCTGGGTGAGATCTTGACGCAGCAGTACCCCCCTCTGTTCCATTCAGCGACCAATGTGCCTAGTTTCATCAATGCCATGAGGCACATCCCTAACCTGCGGCACTTGACAGTTCGGTGCCCGGGTCAGGATCCCAGTGAGAGATATAGGAGGGACATTGTCGACTACGCTCTCATCAGTCTTCGCATCGCCATTGAGCGATCCCCCATGCCCAAACTTAACAAGCTTTCTCTCTTTTCTATGCATCCTTCGGCATTTAACTACCTCCGACATGTTCATGGCATCGGTAGTGTGCCCTCCGCCAGTCGGCGGTGGAAGCAGATTAAGAAGCTGTACATCTCTGTTCAGTCATGGGACTTTTATAGCTCGTCGCCAGGTTTAGATCACCTCAAAGTCCTTGACGACTACATCCGCAGCTTCGCTGAAGGATTGGAAAAGTTTGCATTTGCTTGGACCGGCGACAAGGGACCTTGTCCGATTGCCTTGTCTGGCGATCCTCTTTTTGCGCCGCCTCGCAACTGCAAGAAACTTTTCCATGAAGTTACCTCCCCCATGTCACCCCTCCCTACTCGCCCTGCCCGCTCTCCCATCTATTTCCCCAAGCTGCGATTTCTCCAGATCCGTAACGCGGCCATGAATTCGCAGCAATTGCGAGGCCTGATTTCGTCTCACCAAAAGACCGTCAAGGAGTTCAGTTTTGTGAATGTTGTTCTGGCCAATAATGGCAGCTGGGACGAGGCCCTATCTCCCGTGGATCATGACGACAGGTGGTCTAAGAGCAGCTGGATGGCCGCGTCGCAGTCCAGTCTTGTGACGAGTTCGAGCTTCGAAGATCTTCCAAGTCCCAGTGCTGCTGTGGAAGCTGCAAGCAAGGAGCTCTTGGATTTGGACCTAGGAGGCCTAGGCTTTAGTGATGAGGACAAGGAAGTAATTCAGGGTCTTTCCGACGAGATGGCGGCCGCGAGAGACTCCGAGTTGAGCGTATCCACCACCATCACAAAGAAACACGTTCGCCGCCGTCGCAGAAAGCACCGCAAAGAGAGCAAAGAGGATCTGGTTCTTGAGCGTCGTCCTTCTACGCCCTCTTCTTCATCTCATCAATCCTCCTCCCCTACTCATGGTCGCAAACCCTCTAAACCCCGTCTCAAGCCATCCTTTGACTCTGGAAAGAGTTTCCGTCCTGACACTCCATCACCTCTACCCCAATCAATCATCACCGCGCCAATCATGGCAGCTGATCCCCAACCTGTACTTTTACAACCTACAATTTATGATCCTTCTACCCGTCGCCAGGCTGGTCCTGACGAGGGTATTTCCACCGTGCAGCGCAATCTTGAGCAGGAGAAGGCGCACCAGCTCATGGCTGATGACCCAGACGCAAGGGCTAGCGCTTTGCAAAAGGCCAAAGAAGCAGTTTTGGCGAAGCTGAGCAGGGAGTTTTGTACCAAAAGAGATAAAATGGCAGATGCGGTGTCCGTCTGTCGTTCCATGGCTGTGAGGGAACTGAGCGGATGCAGCAGGAACATGGTAATGGAAGATTGGAGAGGTTTGGAGAGTAGGAGTGTCTTGGTGCCTTTGATGTTCAGTCGCTCTTGAAGTGCTTACTAGAGGGTTGTCAATTGCCGGGGAAAATGATGTTATGCCTTGTAATGACTACGACTCTCACGTCTTTCTTTCTCTTCATGTATTTTTCATTATGTATTAAGGAGGGAATGGTGTACACTACGGATACGAAAAAGCAAGCTTCCACTCATTTTAATACTGAACATTCATCAACTGCTATCAAATGCTTTCCTTCGCCACCGTCTCTAATGCTTTGATGTAAGCCTCAACCTCTTTTGCCCCTGTAAGAGTTATGTCCCTCCTCTTCCCCTCAATCGCCACCACTGGAACTGCATCTGTGTCCATGCTTACTACTCTCAATCTTGCCTTGACTTCTTTCTCGCCCCTTTCCCTATCCTCGAATATAACCTCCCTCGCTTCCTTCTCGTCAATACCTGCCTCGACGCAAGATTCTAGGAGCGTCTCATCCGATGCTGGGTGCTTGCCTTGCGCGAAGTACTTGTCATAAAGAGCATCAACCAGCCGATTCGCCGTCTCGGTTCCCTTTTTATCTTGGAAATACTGGATGATTCTGTGGGCCTGTAAAGTATTACCGAGGAGCCCGTCGAAACGAAGCTTTATGCCCAGAGGTTCTGCGAAGTTGGCCATATGCTTCTGAAAGGTGGCTTGGGCATCAGTGCTGCTAAAGTGTCTGTTCTCGAGGTACCATTCTGCCCTATCGGTGCTTTTGGAAAGTTCAGAGTTGAGCTGGTAGGGCTCAAAGTGTAATGTGAATGATATGTCGGAGTTCGAGTCCGAGGAGCGGAACTGAGCGAGAGCCTGGTCTAGTCTTTGGAATAATTAGCGCACAATTGTATCTTTTTTGCCGAGGTATAACGAACGCACCGTTTCTTTGCTATAAATGTCCTGAAATGTATATATAATTAGTCTATCGGTTTAAATGCCGTGTGTAGTTGCATGGTTGGTTTGTTTTCGATGTGACACACGACGGGATACACACGTACCAAGGACATATGGTGTCCAATGTAAACGAAATTTGCGATTCATACATATTGCTACAAAATTAAAATAGACAGGCTTTGATATGATCTGTTATGTCTCGCTTTGCTTGTGAGGATGATGGAAGTAAGATGCCATTCTAACATTCATCATCGGGCGACACGAATATGACGACTCAGAGTGCGGGGCTTTTTCACTAACTCGCGCCAGTAGTTCATTCAACGCAAGTCAACCTCTTTTCCCAGGAAAGTATGGGTGTATACTAATCATTACTATTGAAAGCTCAAAAAATGTGGATGTATCATCTCCGCAAGGCAAGCCTCTAGTCAAAAGTCACCTTGGTTCCGGTATGCTGGACTACAGCGCCGGTCAACCTCGCTATCGAAATGTCCTGTGCCGATTTCAATGGGACCTCTGATGTGCCGGACTTGCCGCCCCTGTGGTCACCTTCATCATCGCCTCTAGTCCTCTTTTCTCTAGGACCGCTTGACACCCCCTCGGCCTTCTTGGGGGCATCCTTTCCAAACCGCTTCCTATATCTCGATTGGTCATCCTCAGCCAGCTCCAGCTTGAGCTCCCGGCCAAACATACGGTTCACCCACCACTTCCTCGTTTTGAACTGCTTCTGCTTAGGCGCGTCCTCATCGCCATCCTCGTCATCATTTTCCTTGAAGTCATCTTCTGTCTCAACTTCCTCCTTGATCTTAATAAAGCCCTTGACAGCCCAAGCAGCTGCCTCTGGCTCCTTAAACTTGATCCAACCGTAGCCTTTGCACTTTCCTGAGTCTTCAAATGTGGCAAGCTTGGCCCATTCAATTTCTCCGCACTTTTCAAAATTCCTTATTAAGTCTTCTTGTGTTGTTTTGAAACCCATGTTTCCCACAAAGATCTTTCGGCTGGCATTCGTTTCTTGGCGCTGCTCAGTCGGATTCTTTTCCGATTTTGCGTCGGATTTCCCAGTCGCTTCATCAGGTTCCTTCTCTTTTGCAGGACGTCCTTCGAAGGATGTGGCATCCTTGATGAGTAGCTTGCGGCCCCCTAATTCTGTTTCTGTGAGGGCAATGGCAGCCACCTTGCTGCCTAGGTCTGTAAAGTCAACGTAGGCAAAGCCCTTGTTGGTAGGCTTTTCATCTTTTGCCCGAGATGGATCCTTGACGACTGGTAGTTTGATTCTGGTAATCGCCTCTTCTGTTAAGACCCCCCCGGAGTTATCTACGAGGAATTCTCGAAGCTCCTTTGGTGTGAGTTTGAACGGTAAATTTCCAATCCAGACGGCGTGCTCTGACCGAGTCTTCTCCTTCTGCTGAGTTTCCCCATGTTCATTTTCGTCGTCGCTAGAAGGTTTTGGAGGTAGCGTCTTTCCCTTCTTGAGGGCTCGTCGAGCTCGCTTGGATGGTGGTTCGGGGGCGGTCAGATCAACCTCGATCTCATCAACATCGACTTTGCGCTTGCTAGACGAGGGAGCTTTATCGGAGTGCGACTCTGCAATATCACTATCTGATGACGCCATTATGATTAGATTGCGCCGTTGAAAACAAAAAAAGATGCTGTTGAATTGGCACCACCAGCGAAGCGATTTTCTAACCAATTCATGGTTGGCAGAATTTTTTTGGGCCTGGAGAAGATAAGCGTTAATCGATAAACTGATAAGTTGCCGCTGAGAAGTGGGGTAAATGAATCGGGAAAGGGTTCAGAGGCTCAAAATGACCTACTCTGTCCACCATCCCCTAATTGGAACAAACTACGAGGATAGGCCTCCTACCGCATTGAGACTTCTTTTTTTTCAAAAGCAAGCCCCTCCATTAGAAAATAAAATTCTGCTCCCATGAGTTTGGGTATCCCTTGCGTCGTGCAAGGTCAAAGCGAAGGTTGATTTCCCGCATAATTGGAATGACGATGTGGCGCTTAACTACTCCACACAAAATAAGATCAAGCTCGGTGCATTGGAGTGTCTGTCCCAGCATCAGGGGAGAGAGCACAACCATGGAAAGCACTGCTATCATAGTTGGGGGGATCGCAACTCAACGAGGCAATTCTTTCCCTGCGACAAGACAATTGCATATCTAGCCTGCTTATTTGCCGCATTCGCACATCCACACATATCCGCGGACGATAGGTGGAGGCATGGCTACCCATGGTTCAAGATAATACTAACCAGTGGCTGGGACATGCAAATGCGGTCCACAGCAACGCAATACGATGTTATGATGATTTGACACGTTTGGTATTGAACGGCGAGCCGCGGCAAGGAGGCTGTTGGTCATACGAAGGACCTCTAGGTGCTTGCGTAGCCCTGCATGATTAAGACGGAAGAATCATTCAGCCAAAAGTCTTCTCCCTTGGCATGAGAACTTGGCAGGTCGAACAAATGACTAGTCTCAAAGAATCAATATTGTATCTAGAGCCATCCCACACTGGTGAGCACAAACCTCGTGCCGCCAGCTGACCGGCTGCGTGGTATGTGAGCCATCGGGCATAAGGCGGCTCGAGATGGGTAGGAGTAGGGCCCCCTGGGAGCCGAGCTGAACCTCCGGTTCCATCACATCCATGGATCGTGATGGCAAACAAGCAGATGAAACTGGCTCCTCGCAAAATTGAGGCACACTGCAGCTACTGCACATGGCTGCAGAACTGATTCAAGCAAACAAATTCCCCATTAGCCAAGCGTCGTCCAAAGTTTGATTTTTACGGGATCCATGGATGTTTTTTTCTCCTGTTGGCTCCATCCTCTTACAGCTTGCAGAAGCAGCTATCCCGCTGGCGGTTAGTGCTATTGGGAGCCAACAAGCCAACCAGGGGTGATGGAGGGCAGCAATCACCACAAACGTCGCCCCCAAAGTCACCCGCTCAACCTCTGTAGTAGACGGCCAGACGGCCCCAGCCAGCTTACCATGGGGCCCGGGGGTGCTGAGAGCCGCTGGAGCCCGCTGAGACCAGCCACCATGGCACTACACCTGTGCCACTACACCACTGCAGCTCGGGCTGGCAGTGCGCTAAAAGCCCACGGTTAACGCCACGGCAGCCGTCACGTGTGCCGTGTGGCCTCCTCGGCCAGTCCTTTTGGCTGGCGAGCCCGGCAACCTGACCAGCGCATAGCCTAAAGAGTCTCCGCATCCTCTCCACTCGCTTCATTTTGACCACAACAACGCAACTCTCTGCCCTTGCAACAGCCGGGCACCCATGCAGTGGCCCCGTTGACCAGACCGCTTTCCAGTGCTATTACTGCACACCAGCCGACTGCCTGCAGCAGGCCGTCACATCTTTTTTCAAAGTCCAGCTTTTCTCCTCTTTCTGTCCATCCTCCTTTCACCCCTCTCACCAAGCATCAGTTCTTGCGACCGTCATGGTTTGGTGAAGAGACGGGCAGAGAATTCCTCACCATCTTTTTATGCTTTAGCCATCGCTACTAACCTTGCGACGGATCCTTTTCGACGCCGTCGTCGCTGCATCACTATCTCCACTCCACAATGAACGTGTTGCTATCGCCACAGTTACCGCTTTTCCCTCATCAACACGAAAACCCCCATCTCTCCCAGCGAAGCAGTAAGTTCTTTCCAACAGAAAAACAACCTCACAGAGTCGCTCTGTCATAGCTGGCCTCTCCGGTCCTCGAACGAATGTCACAGCATATGTTATCGGGCTAACTCATCCGCTCAGTCTCCCCCCTAAATAACATGGGCAACCGGAAGCGAAAGGCCGATGAAGATGGCGACGAATCCATGTCTCTACAGAGCTCTCCAGCCGTATCCTCGCGACCACTGGTCCGTCCCTCCAAGAAGGTTCGCTCGAATGAACTGATCGGACGACCACTCTCCCTCCCACGACTCCTAGAGACCCTCGATACATTTCAACTACGCACTGTTTTAGAGCGAATTTGCGAGCGACACCCAGACATCGGTCAAGAGGTTATTTCTGGGGCACCCCGTCCGACAGTTGCATCAGCAATGGATGTTTTGCAGAGATATCAGGAAAAATTGAATGCTACCGTCCCCTACGGCGAAAGTAGCGCCGAATATACCTACTATCGAGTCAAGGATCCCCTCGTCGCTCTGATAGATGCACTCTCCGACTTCACTCCTCAGTTCCTACCGCCTATAGAGACCCAGCCGTCGAAGTCGTTGGAATTTCTCGACGGTGCAACGAAGTTCATTCACGATCTGCCAAACTGGGAGCCTCAAGCTTATAGGCATCACAAGGAGAATGCATACGAAGACATCTCCAAGGCTTGGGCCTTGGTGATTAATGAGGCAGCGAAACGAGGAGGAGGTTTCAACCTGCATTCGGGCGGATGGGACCAAAAGCTTTCACGACACAACGACCAATCTGGAGGAAGGCTAGGAACTGCCATTTCGGCCATGGCGACCAGCGTTGGGTGGATGGGGCCGAATGAAAGTGGGAACTCGTCGGAGCAGAATTCGATTTTGAACCAATTGATGTCGGGTGCCTATGGGTCACCCGTACGGGTGGGACCATGGTAATGCTGTTTTTGAAACACACCTGGGCCGTTGCATTTTCATGGATGCGATGACCATTCAGATATCACTGGACATATCACGACACATTTCATGACGACTCTCTTTTTGCATCGATGGGTTACTATAGACTTCGGCACTCCTTCATGCACAGCTAGGTGGAACGGCGTTTTGTCTGCGATTCTTGATATCCTTCCCTACCTCTTATAGGGCAGTAGGGAATCCGCAGTGTGGAATTTTTGTTGACTCTAAATGTCATGTTTTTTTTTTTGTGTACGGACCTGGCTTCACCACTTGTAAATATCAATATATCATAACTCCTCTGGTGGAGGCCAACATATGTCTCATCCTTCAGCTGCTTGTGGTTTGCAACAATTGTAATTGCACATCGCTAATGATTTGTATGCCAACCATGTTCTCTAGAATTCTGACCTTGATACGGAAGGCCTAGCGCAGAGAGGTAAAAGCTGGCGTCAGAGTTTACGCAAGCCAGCTGACTCGAATCCTGCCATTGCGGACCTCTAGTCCGGCGGAGGCTGAGGCGAAATGCAAAGGGTGCCTACCTAGACCTAGGTTGGTACCTTGACTTCAGAACCAAAGACCCACAAAACCTCTTAACGGCAAAGTCACGTGATCTCCCGTTGACATTAGCAGACGCGCTTCCGTCTCAGGTGCATGCACGCGACATGGCGAGCAATGGATAAGTCCATCGACATCTTACCGTCAACAATATTCCGATAGATATTTTACGTGCTTATTCTGAGCTGCCCAGCTACACCTAATCTTGTTCATATTCATGAGGGGCTAATTACACGTTGGCCAATATGCCTGCGTATGTTTACAACTTTTATACTTGGATCGTGTATGATGTTTATTAACACAAACTTCACAGCCCAGGCGCGCAGCATCAGTCTTGGGCTAACCCCTACGAGGAAGCGAAGCCCCGGATAGCAGAATGGTCGGCTATCGAGATTGCCACGATCGCAGCAAGGCTCGATAAACAACTCGGCCCCGAATATATTTCCTCACGAGCTGGGCCCGGTGGCTCCAAGGTCCATTACCTCACGGCAGAAAAGTGTATTGGTCTCGCCAACGAAGTCTTTGGTTTCAATGGATGGTCATCCTCCATTCAAAACATTCAAGTCGACTTTGCAGACGAAAACCCTCAGACGCATCGTGTGAGCATAGGATTATCCGTCATCCTTCGAATCACACTTCGAGATGGCACGTTCCACGAAGATATTGGCTACGGCTCCATAGAGAATGCCAAAGGGAAGGCAATGGCTTTTGAGAAGGCGAAAAAAGAGGGAACTACTGATGCGCTAAAGCGAACTCTCCGGAATTTTGGCAACGTGCTGGGGAATTGCATCTACGACCAGGACTTTGTGAGGCAGGTTACGAAGGTGAAGGCTCATCTAGTCAGGAAGTTTGACCCAGAAAATCTTCATCGCCATCAAGACTTTACAAAGAAGGAGTCAGGAAAGGATGATATCCTAAGCAACAACATCAACAACAACCACAATAATGCAGCAAATACTAACGCTACTACAACGGCTACAGCTCCTGGGGCCGTCAAGACAGAACCAATAGACTCATTTGATGATTTCCTCGGAGGTATGTTATCCTCATATTGTTCTGATGGGGTTGCAGCTAATGTATATAGAACTTGACGAGGCGGACTTTTGTGTGCCAGGAGACGGTCACCCAGATGAGATTATCGTACCAAACCCGGCCCCAACGACCAACGAAAAGACCGGCCCGAACAATGCACAAATGGCACACCCTCAAACTGGCGCTTCAGTCAGACCCGTACCAGTGAACAACGCCAATCGACAACCACATACACCTAGGCAAGGGCAATCTCATCCTCAACCGGTCGCACCAGTTCGCGAGCAACCGAATCAAGCTATGGCCCCACCACAACCTCCTCCCGGAGAACCTGTAGCGTTCTTCTCCGCTAGATCAGCATTGTCCGAGTCGAACGCATCTAATAAAGAAACAAATCCTGCTACTCAACCAAAACTGCTGTTTAATCCCAAAGCAGAAAGTCCCTCGATTCGTAAGACCCCCGGTATCGACCACTCAAGCTCCAAGCCCTTAGCAAGGAATGGTCAACATATTCCACCTACCAGTAGTCAGTCATCGGCTGCACCGGCTGGGAACACGGGCGGCTTCACACCAGTTCGACAAGCTGCCAGCAGCCCTCAAGTCAGGGGGAGCACACTGAACCCAGCGTTAGATCACACCCGCAGAATAGGAGCACCGGGAGGTCCAGGTAGCCCCTTAGGCAATAGAGGCCAATACAAACCACCCACAATGAAACGAACTTTGCCAAGCGAAGGAACGAATGGATCGAGAACACCACTAGTGGATATACCAACCAATGCAACCAACGCAGGGAGCGCACCAGATGGCTTAGACGCTAAACGACAACGGGTAACTTAGCGCATAGATTATCGGGAGATTCAATGTCCACTTGCAAGGTGTACGGAGTTTTTAGTGACTTTTCTTTTACTAGATTGTTTGATACGTGGATTAGCTATTGAGCAGCAAGTTTGGCCTGAGGTCAAGAACGGGTAATGATGAATGTATTTAAACAAATAAATTACGGCATTTAACCGAGTGACTTCCATTCTAGATCTATATGAAGTATAGATATACCAAACTTTGGTCACGGAGGAAAACCTTACGCATGGTCTAGATTCATTCATATTGAAGTAAGTTTCGGCATAGCTGTATAATCATCTTAGCGTAATTATATACTTCACGGCAAGATCAAATAATTTCTGCAAGGGGCACGAGAAACTATCGTGATTTGGAATGGCAGACATAATGGCGCAGGTACTAGTTCGTGTAAAAGCGGTTAGTATCGGTAACGTCAACCGGGGAACTTACTCATTCAGGGTTCAGAGAAATTGGGAACTATTACCAGCGATTGCGACAAAATCATCGAAAGCATTTGAGATTACTTTTTTTTGGGCATAGGTATATAGTAGTGATTTGTGTTGGCATCCAACATCTCCACTAAGGCGGAGTGCCAGAGTGGTTAATGGGTATGACTAGAAATCATATGGCTTCGGCCTCGCAGGTTCGAATCCTGTCTCCGTCGGATTTTCTTTTTTGGTATTTTTGCCCATTTGCGATTTCCGTCTTTTGTGTGTAAGGAACAAGGATTGGGCAAGGGATATATATTCGGTTTACGTGTTGCTGATGTATATATGTGGTGAGATTCATATTAGATAGATGTTCTGCTACAAAGCCTAGCATTTTATAGCGGTAAACTCCGTAAAAGATTATGAAATAATAAATTGAAATCAAGCGATTGTATACTATACATCGATTTCTCCCCTTATAGGTGGAGTAAATATTTATGTTGATATATATTTTATATGTGTTGTAAACCCGCAGTCGTGCATTGAACACGCGGCTAGAGATGGTTGTATTTTGCTCAGCAGTGCAACGAGAGTTACATCTTTGCCTAATGTACAGTGGAGATTCGTCATGATATAGTTAGGTATTACAAACAGCACAATTATTCCTCAAATAACCTAGCCATGGTCTATCCTTTCTAACTCTGCCCTACGACACGAAAATGATGCCAAGTGATTAAACCGTTGCTGCTGCCGTAGAGGTCAGTCTTGCAAGGCCCGCTTGCGCCTGTTTGATGCCATCCTGGAAATCCATCTCATTACTCATTTCGATGCACTTCATGTATTTTGTCTTTGCCAGATCAGTCTTGCCCAGCATTGCTGCAACATCGCCCCAGTTGCAAAGCGCAACGGCACAAGCCTCGTCGCATTCAGGGGTTCGTTCCTCGCCTTTTACGTCCTGTGCGTGCAGATATGCATTTTTGGCCCAGTTGAGGCCAGCTTCAAGGGAATCCTTTCTTGTTGTGGGCATGGAAGGATCCATCAATTCCTTGAGACCGTCTGCAAGCTCTGATGAGCTGGGGCTGAAGAGCGGTTGTTGCGCAAAAGCAGCAGCGAGGTTATTCATGATGACTGCGCGATGGCATGGACTCTCGCAAAGTCGAAGGGCTTGAAAGAACAAAGGGACCGCAAGCTGAAATTGGGACCGGCGCTCGTAATCTCGGCCCAAGGCCTCCATCGATCCACCAAGTTCTTCTGGACTTAACCATTTGTCCTCACCAGGATTGGGTCCATCCGTCTTTCGTCGCTGGAATTCTTTCAGTGAAGTTTCAACTGCCCATACTAGGTGCTTGTGGGACTTTTCTGGGTTAAGAACGTGCTCGTCTGCATATAGTTCTCCTAGCTTCACACTTGTAGCAACAGCCTTGGAAAGCAGCCTTTCCCGTTTCCGCCATAGTGTTTCGGGGGGCTCAAGAGGAATGAGGCCTTCTTGTTCATTCGTTTTTTCGTCAGAGTCACTGTTAAGCTTCTTCTCTGGTGGAGTTGCTGCCGGCGCTTCGCTCTTGTATCTCCCCTTATCATCCACCTTGCCATCCTTAACGGATTGCTCCATAACATCAATCCACTTCCTACAGTCTCCAAGGACTGATTCTAGCACGTCAATTGCAGCTTTGTAGCTGTTAATCTTCTGGAGCCAAAATGAGACCTGGATCCGGATCCCCAGGACCTCATCAGAGAATGGATCCAACCCAAGCTCTGTACATTGCTCCATTGCCTTTTTGTAGTATCTGAGGGCAAGCTCAGGGTCTGGTTTGATATTTGTGTAGTAGATAGCTCGGCGCAAGGTGTTGGCGACAGGCTCTGGATATCTGCTGAACTGGGAGTTGTAGAAGGTATTGATGTATGATCGTATGGCGACTGCAGAGAATATGAATGTGAATAACAATCTGCAAATTTCAACTGTGAGCAAAAATCCTAAAAAAACCTTTGTAGTAGGACTCTTACAAGAGAATATTCATTGTAGTCAATGCTGGGTTCTCCCGGTAAGCTTGCCTTATTCCTCGAGGACTCATAGCCACAACAAGGTTGCGCAGACTAACTCCGAGCGCCCGTCCAAAAAATTGTCTAAAGGTTATCTGAGGCTTTTCGGGCTTTGAATCTTCAGGCTGGACTTCCTTTGACGTGGATTGGTATCTTCGTTGCCCCGGCTGTAGAGCGACGACTGCGCGCAGCTGGATAGTGGTCGATCGCGACTGGACCTGCACGGAGAGCAACCCCGTTTTTGCATAGCGGAGACATCGCCCATGCAATGGCCGCAGCGAGGCAATCGCCGAGACTGACATGGTGTGTATTGCTATGCGCTTGGAGGACAAAAGGGGTGGATTCCAGCAGTCGTGAAGGTGTCGTCTGGTGTATCTCGAAACTATTTTGCTATGACGAATTGCTAGTGGGAGCTTGTCGTGGCGGGACATGGCCCGTGCGTCCTCTACCCACTCCAGTTTAGACCGAGGCCAGGTGGGGTCTTTGTTCGCAGTGTTTGTCCCGAGCTGTCGCCATATCGACCTTTGACTTGTCAACCCCAAGTCATCGTCGCCAAAATCAATCAAAATGTCTGGAAAATTTGAGCCTAAAACTCCTGTTCAGCTAGATCCTCCAAAGAGTGATCCGATCTCCCTTGAACAACTGGCTGCGGCAAACGGTATGTTGCTTGACCCTCTTAAACCCCGCCGTCACAAGCTTATGGCATGCTTCCTTGAATACATTTGCGAGATCTTGTTGGAAGATGTGGGCAATATGAAGCTTGTCTATTCAACTCTCAACTAAAGCCAATCTAATCAAGCCGGTTCCGAGTCAGGAGTGTGCGACCTATGAGAGGATCCGCCGACAAGGCCTTGCCTTAGTACTGCGTATATGCACATCTTACAACAATCGGCTAACACAGATCCTGTATAGGTGTTGATGGTGCAAAATGCTACGTCGCTATCAAGGTATGTCATGTATTACCTCGACTCGAGGCCTCATTACTGACTATGCTTGAAAAGGGCAAGGTGTATGATGTAACCGGCAACAAGGCCTACCAGCCTGGCGGTTCATACCACGGTGAGCAATACCCGCATTTATACCATTGAGACGCACTCAAATAAACAAGCCTTGCTGTTTAAGTAGCTAACTCGAGCAATCAGTATTCGCTGGCAAGGACGCTTCCAGGGCATTGGGGAAGACGTCCACCAAACCCGAGGATGTCAGACCAGATTGGGAGGATCTCGATGAGAAGGAGAAAGGTACACTTGAGGATTGGGTGACTTTCTTCTCCAAGCGTTACAATGTCGTGGGGCTCGTTGAAGGTGCTACAAACCTGTAAGGATTTACCTAGGCATCAACTTTCATGACAAAGGTGTCACTCAACCCTACTTCAGGGTCAAATGAACTAGTCTGTTGTTCTGTGACCCAATCTCATATCAACATATGCTATTATCTAAGTTAGATTGGAAATGTTTAAGCTAATTCAGGAGCCCTGTTGATAGTGCTGGATCATCTGGCCAGCAAGAAAGCTTGCCTATAAGCAGTAGCCAGCCCCCTAGGCTCTAGGGCCGTAGAACGGCTATATCAAAAATAGGGGTGGGGTGGGTTTAATTGCACAAAGTGTATCGAAGAAGGGTGCTTTGTAAGATTATTGAGAGATGTGTTTATCGCCAACATGCCGCTTGGTTGAGATGGTAAAATACTGGACGACCTCTGTGCAGGTCCTATCGTTCTATCAAACGACTTTAATGCTTAGGTGTCAAGCTATGCACCGAAAACCGGAGTTGGTATTGTGACATCTCTGAATAATGAAATATAGAGTCCTTGTCCGGACGTATCTATAGTTTAGCTCTAAACGGCCCCCAGGAGTGACTCTCACGTCCGCATATTTTAAGGGTGACTGTTAAGGGTGCAGATCGGATATATCATTAATCACCCAGCGCATCAGAGAGAAGTGAATTCGGTCAGATAATCATGGCTTCCTCATACACACAAGTTTTAAGAGTACTTGAAACATAAGAAATAATCACGAGCTAAAGTGATGGTATTTCTGAATCAAACTTTAAGCGGTTCGCGAACATGACAAACAGCAGCAGGTTGAAAGCATTGCTGACTAGTCATTTGAGATATTGATGTTTTTTTTCCAATTTGAATTTCACATGTACACATATTTTAACTAATATTTTTCTGAGGCAAATAAGACGAAATAGAACTCGTCAGCAACTTTCAACATCACATCAACGCACCCAACACCAGAGCATGACTCAACTGGTAGGCTGAGACGACAAATACCTTTCACACGATTTTCTTCAACTCCTTAACACCATTAGATTTTACATCCTACAAGTAGAGCTATTAGGTTCCCGATGTTTTCGAAATAATGACAGCTATCGTAGCAGGGTACAGTATGAGAAGGTCTCAAATCCTTTGTATGTTCCACAGAAGTAAACTGAGATTAATACATTCTTCTCATCCGATACTGAGCATTTAGAGTCTGCAGTTTTATGCGCGAAGGGTACATACCGATGTTGTGTAAGGTAAGAAATCCTACAGTTACTACCGGGATCGATCCCGGGTTACATTGACGCCGCTTCGGCTTCTTACAGCAGTCAAGCACTGGCCTCCATACGGATTTGTCGACCCTTGTCCCGCGAAATGGGGCATTGACGCATCTCATTTTGGGTAGTTTATGAAAGTATTGTTGAACAAGGAGAGGATAAGATCGAGAATGGGACATTTAGGCGATGAATTTGTTAAGTGGGATTAAGCTCGGATGTTTTCACATGGTAATATGAGGGAATACAAGCATCATGGGAATGAAAGGATGTTTTCAGTCCGGTGATCTTTGTCTCGAGTCTGGGAGGGATGTGAATATGATAATCGGCTCTTAATCGAAAGTTGTGAATGAGAATTTGCATAGCACTGCTCTATAATTAAATAGCTTGAGACTAGAAAAAGCACCTTTGATTCTGCTATTGCGATTCTTTTTTAATTATTTTAACAGCTACGATGATATCACGACCTGATCTTATATCTCAACCCAGTGTTTTCTTATTTAGAACGCCAGAACATAAAGCCAAATTTATCCACTCCTCCGTTGATACACCCCTTCTCTATGCCCCGAGTGTAGAATTCTCATAGCTTGTGCCCTTGTGATGCAGTCTTCGCATGGGACGTTTTGTCGCCATGAGTTGCGTAGAACCTTAACTCCAAGACAACCGTGGCGTGGGTCATTTCGAGCAAAGTGGCAGTATGACTTGAGTCGTACTTGGGAGTGGTTGCAAGTGAATAGAAACTCCTCGAAGTCACACATGTCGGACGATGATAATGGAAGTTTTTAGTTCTAGATGAATGAAAGATCAGCAATATGATACGAAGCTAAAGCGATGAGGATTTCTTACGTTTGACTATCGGGCTATCGATAAAACTAACGTTTTACAATAGCCAAAAAGGGCGAGATTAATCCGCCAGAAATGAGAATGATAGATAACTAGTGCTTAATAGAAGAAAACAAAACTCCAAGAATGATATTTAGCTATGGGTTGGGGTTAAGCCGGCTTTATGATTTTCTTTAGAGGAACTAACAGAGTCATCGAATTGTAGCAATATAACTAGCCATCTGTCAAACCCGTTTTGCGTTTTTATCCGACAGCCTCGATGAACTTCGTTCTATTTACATGTATATAGCCTACCTAGGTAGTGTCGTCCAATGAATTTTCACGAAGTGTATCTATCTTGCACTACCACTAAATTGCAATAGGTCCCCTATCCTCTCTGCTAATACAATTCCTATCCGAAGACTTGTGCATATAAAGTAGTAGCTTACCTCTAGTATTTCTGAGGGTGAACTAAATACCATAGCATGCTGCTTTCTATGAGTTCAGGGGGCAGATGCCAATAGCCGGCGGGGGACAGATTGAAGGATAATGACACATAAACATTTGAGGCCCTGAATCAGGGTTTTTTTTTTTTTTTTTTTTTGCATTTTCTTTCTTCCACTATAGTTAGAACAAATGGAATGAAATGACAGTTCTCAATAGAAATTCCTCAACAGTTCTTCATCTGAGGACAAATCACGCTTAAAATTTCCATTTGAGGCCTCATTGAATTGCATATGCCTGGCCATGCCACACAATATGAGGCTGAAGCCATTATCCCTACTTCAGCATCACATAACTTCCCGGAAACAGAATATGTCAAAATACATGAACCGCATCCCTGTATCAGATATTGTTGACTCGGATAGGGTACTAAGAATGCGTAGATATCACCTAGAAGTGACTTATGATAGATGGATGAACTTGATTTCCTTGGCAGACATGTACAAGGGGTGATTTAAAACTTCTTGTCTACTTTCCAATGCCAAGTAGTATACGTAGTGAATGCACGCACAGTTTCACTGATTATGGACTCACAGTAACTACATGCAGGATGAATGAATAAGTTGATAATTAGATACTACTATGTGATAGCCCCGACCACGCAGCAAGGGACCAAGTTGTCTGCTTTAAGACAGATGACGCCGTCAGATGAGAAAACACAAAATATTCAGAGATGATTTCCTAGGATCCACCATTGAGCATTGCTACTCATCACATTTGTCATGGCAATATTACGGAGTTACGACGTTAGGTATCGGAGAAGCTACACATCAAGACAATTGAGGAGAGAGAGAACATCTGATGGATCCCTGAGTAGCTGGAAAGATGCTTCGTAGGTGAACAGACCCTTGCCTGAGGAAATATCAGACTATAGAATCGAATACACCGTGGCTGCTTGCGGGTAACTGCTTGATCGAAGCAGCTGGCCTGCACCAGACCCGACCCTTGTCTGTGGCGTAAGGGGTTTCAACTACCAGGTTCTTAATTGCTGTTGTTTGAATATCTCCTACCCCGAGCGGTAAAGACAAGGCACAGGACTGGCAAACATTTTTCTAATGTCTCAAGTTTGGGCCATGTTTGCTTCAGCCGGCTTAGCAAGTCTCCACGGGTTCAGACCGGGCAAGAAGAACAGGTACAAAAGCAAAAAGTCAAGGATATGGAATCGGATATGTGACGAAAGTTTTTGGGAAACCAGATTGGCGAAGGGATTCATTCCTTGATTTGCTCGCCGGGGTGGGAAAGGCAACTCGATAGGCTCAGGTAGCGATGTTTTCTCATGACGCTGAGACGGGGAAAAGAAGACGAGATGAGGTATCAAATTATTCTGCGTTGGATTGGTGGGCTTTTTGCAATGAATGCAGCGCCATGGAGACTGGGACGGAGTACGAGAGTGGATACTCAGATGAATGCCTACATTAGCAGCATGTCGAATCTCTGGGAATTGAGATTGGGATACCAGGGCCAGGGTCAGTGTATGCGGCTGAAAGGGGAGGGGGGATATGGGTAGTCGATGGAGTCAACGGTTAGAAACGCATCATAATTCTTAATTATTGTTCATTATTTATTACCGAGCCGTTGCTGGCATTGGTGTGAATGGACAACTATGGATGGGCTGAGATGGCCTGCCGTGATTTTCCAAAAAAAAAAAAAAAAAAAAAAAAAATGAAAAATAAGCTAAAATAAAATTAAATAAAATACGTCAATGAATTCTTGGGCTTCGGGTCAGGTCGGGGTTGCGGTTGGAGTTGCGGTTGCTGGTGATTGGGTCGCGGGCTGCGATGGTTGCCTCGTGACGGTTGCCTTATTTTTCTTGTTGCCTTGCGACGTGATTCGATAATGAGAAGGAGCGCTTCTTGGGCTTTCCGCGTCGAATTCTTGGGAAACACGTGCGCCATCGGAGGGTAGCGCCGCTCTGATTGGACAGAACCACAGGCTCCCTGCGTACTTGATGCTGCGCCCTGACAGCACCTCACCGAAGCAGTACTGCAGAGTGAGAGTGAGGCGAACCACCACCACCACCGCTACCAAAGGTGACGATATCGCATCATGTCGCATAATCTCGCTATCTGCCCCTCGCCGTCTCTATCCCCATCTCCAGCCTAACAATCTCCGTCTTCCATATTTGCTACCGATCTAGATTCGTGTATCTGCGGCTCACGCAATCCAAACCCAATCCCGCAGAGACAACTACCTACATAGGCCAGGGCACACAGAGGATGCAGATGCATCGCATGTCGTGGCATCGAATTTGTGGAAGCATCGCTGCGCTAGAACTCCTCCTCTTGTTCAATATTTGACCTGCTGCCTCCTTGGCTGCCTTCTTTTACTGCCTTCTCCCTATCTCTCCCCTCTCCCCTCTCCCCTCTCTCTGAACTCTCCGTCGCGCGCTTTCGGTGACGGTATTGATCTGAGGTTGCCTTCATTCGCTAGCCTACCGTCGGCTTTTGCTTCGCCGGCCTGTCTCCGCCAATTGTCGCTATCACCCGCAAGCGCACAGCCTGGTCACCTGCGCCAGGACTCGAGTTCCGGACGAACGGCGCTTCGTGGTCAACTGCAAAGGACTGCCCTCTGGGCGCGGTCTTATTCAGTGCAGATTCCCATCCACAGACTTGCGCAGAGACTGAGAAGGGCAGTCATCGCCAGCGTGACTCGTTAGGCTTCGTTTCAAAGCCTACAGACTGCCAGTGCATTTCCCACATTTCAGCCCTATCACTCTTGGTGTTGGATCTGCCTGTTATCTTTGCGTTGGTCGCAGTTAAAATATTTACTTGCGCTTCACATCACGACACAACGGCCAAGACAATCATGCTCCCCCAGCACGGTTCTCGCCAACGTGGCAACCAACCGCCACAGGCGACGTGGAATATTTACCAATTCGAATCCTCAGCCGGTCCATGGGTCCCTATTCAGTCCGGCTTGACAAATACTCAACCCGGTTCATCTTTGGCAGTCTTCAACAATCCTGCCGCGTACGAGTTTCACGACTATCGAAGCGTCGGCCTGCCGTCTGAATGCGGCACCATTCCTGGCGACTCGGGCTATGGGAGTAGTCGCACAACCTACAGTATCATAGAAACTTCATCATCGATTCACGATGACGACGCCAGCGAACGATTTGCAGACCAACATGTATCCCAGCTCATCAACGACTTACAAGTCAACAATGACAACCTAGCATTCACTTCCAATTCGGCCCAGATCCCAAGATTGCAAAAATCCCAACATTACTGTTCCGATTGTAAGACTTATCTCAAGACAAGGTCTGAATTCAAGTAAGTTTAAAAGGCGTCTCATTATCCAGCCACAGGCAGCGGCTGATTTCAAAAAGAAAGCATACTCAGCGCCATGTCAAGCCGTTTAAATGTCATTACGACCAGTGCCCTAGGGTGCAAGGATTCAGCACGCCAAATGATCTTGCCAGACACAAAAAGACAGTGCACGGCGAGCTTCAAGGGAACGGGCCCATCTATAAATGTCGCCATGAACCTTGCACTACTAAAAAGCCCAAGACCTGGCCCAGAGCCGACAACTTCCGCAGTCATCTATTCCGCGCGCATAGTATTAAATTAAAAGCAGATGACGATCTTAAGTGTTATCTTCATCAGTGGGTCCCCCTCTGTGCTTAGATTATCGACGGTTGCTGACATCCTGTCCAAACAGACCAGCTCCTCCTGAGGCTCACGATCTTCAAGGTGTCGGGTCAAAACTAGCAGAGATTGATGCCGATGCTCGACCCAGGCAACTTCAAGACTCTCCTGGTTTGCGCAATGATCGAACTTTTGATCATTCTTTGCCAGAATGCAATGGCACTAGTCACATACAACGGGAATTTCCTCAGCACATGAATCCACCCGATGACTTTCTTACTTCCGGAGACGATGAAACACAGTACATAAAACCTGATGTTTTAAGTGGAATTACAGATGCTTCGGCGTCCGTCTCCATGCCTCTTGATCACGCCAATCATATACTCGCCATTGAAAATATGCATCAGGATATAGATGCCTCTCTTGCGGCTAATGAAAGCCCGATCGATCTAGAGGATGAAGTGATGGAGGATGCCGAGGGCGAGGACGAGTGCGAAACTATGACACAGACACAGCAGCAACGTGACTTCGCAGACTCTCCCGAGACTGACACTGACGAATGCCAAAACCAACCATCAGATATCTATGTTTCTGAATCTCCACCGACCAGCAATAGCTCCAGTCAGACTCCACCGACAGATTCATTGCACATTGCTATATCTGCACTGCACCATGGAAACCCGGAGCTTCTAGAGGTTCTTAAATCGCTTCCTAGAAACATTCTGGAAACTGCTCTGAATGGTGAGGCGAAAGAAGGAAATGGCAGGGTGATGCTTAATTGCACCCAGTGCTCCAAAAAGTTTGCTCGGCAATGTGAACTCAAGTAAGCAACTCCCTAATAATGCCCATTCAGCACTAGAAGCTTATGTTTTTGTGCAGGAAACACATGAAGAGACACGAAAAACCCTACGGCTGCACATACCGACGATGCACTAAATACTTCGGCAGCAAGAATGACTGGAAGCGACATGAGACTAGTCAGCATTTTCTCCTTGAAACATGGAACTGCGACTTCCCCGAATGCCCCATGGTCTACTCCCGACGAGACATGCTCAAGAGTCACCTCCAACAGACTCACAAGCTGGAAAATGGCCCCCTGTTGGAAGAGAGACTCGAGGGCTGTCGATTGGGTCGTCACTGCGATCTTCGATTCTGGTGTGGATTCTGCGTTGAAACCAAAGAGATTGAAGAACCTGGAGGCAACTCGTGGACAAAGAGATGCGACCACATTGACAATCACCTATTTGGCAAGGGTGGGCTAGAGCAGAAGCCAATGAGTGAGTGGCGGTACCTAGAGGATGAAGTCGAGAAGGGAGAGTCTACACCATCCGGAGGTAACGCCTTGGCATCAACGTGCAACAACAAGCCCCCCAGTGCTACTGAACCTAGCCAAAAAGGCAGCAGTAAAAGGAAGCGCGAAACCCAGTCCAAGATACAGGACATCATGTGGGAATGCGTAAGTCTTTCACGGTCCCAAGTCATATTCTTTGCCAGTTCAATTCAAAATCATCGTCTAACAATTTTTGTTCTTTCTTCTAGTGCCATTGTTCCCAGTACATGAACTACACAACCTCATCCCGCTGCATCGAATGCCATCACGAAAAATGCGCAAATTGCCGCTTGGAGAGGGTATCTAGTCACGAAGATCTTGAGCCAGCGCAGAAGCGAGACAAGACGTCATGACGTCTATGTCTATGTCTACGTCTATGTCTACGTCTATGTCTATGCCTATGTCTATGAAACGAAAAACAACAAAGAAGGAAAAAAAAGGAAGAAACAAAAAGAAACCATATCAAAAGAGATGGAGAAATTGTGGGAATGCCCTGCGTTTATTTCACTTCACGGCCTTATGATGAACCTGTAATTATGAAGATGTATTTGTTCTTTTTTTCTTCTTCTATTTATATGTCGTCATATGACTTTTTTTTTTGGGAAATGATGTACAGAATTCACGGCCTTTTTTACGAGTTTACGAGTTATTCAGCCTATGACTATCAATGAATGTTTATGTACGGATATATGTGTATATACGCCAGATCAAGGCAGGCAGTGTACCTAGTGTACCTAGGTACCTACACAGCAAGAGATAACCAAATATGTACGAGAAGGATTTTCATAGCTCCATAATTCCATACCTGTTATGCTTTTCTTTTTCTTTTTAGAAATCTATGAATCAGAGCATTATATCCCGTCGTATCTTTCTTTATTTGGCGTTTACCCTACAGATTCAAAACGCACATCGCCTGCAGTGGTTGCCAATTTAAGAAATCAGTCAAAGACGCTTCTGCCCCCCAAAAGAAAGCTAGGGGGATGGAGCGAGGTGGGTTGGTTGGACAGTTAGTGGGTGGGCAAGCACGGATCTGCAAATCCTGCCCTGCCACAGGGCTGACTGCAGCAGCGGTAAATGCATGCCCGTCGCATCGTGATATAAACAGTAAAAAGCAAGTAAGATAGGGCAGCGTGCGGCAAGCAAGCAAGGGTGGGCTAGACAAGACTAAGACCAAGACCGAGACCAAGACCAAGACAAGCCAAGCCAAGGCAAGGTTTGGAAAACTACTAGAAGACTTTGACGTGGTACAGTAGGCGCTGCCAAGGGGAAGAAAGCGAGACAAGTTATGCGCGGCTCGAAGGCCGAGACGCTGACTGGCCCTCCTAGAGGGCTGGTTACAAGTTGTGTGTGTGCGTGTGTGTGCGCGTGTGTGCGCGTGTTACCAGTAAATACTGTAGGTGGTGTGTGTGTATGCGTGAGTGAGTGAGTGAGTGAGTGAGTGAGTGAGTGTTCTCTCCGTCTGTCCCATCCATGGATCCTTGTTAGGGTCGGCCCCCGCCAACTAATTCCACTAAGGTAATTATCATGGGGGGAGGGAAATTTCCATGAATAGAACCAGCCAAGCTAGGTTCATGATTCGAGCACCATATGGATGACAACTAAGAAAGAAGGGAAAAAACAGAAGAATCCGAGTAATATACAAAATCAATTAAAGCAGTCATTTCGTTTCATCTGCTGCGCCAAAATGCCTATAATTACCACGTGCGAATCCAGTGTCACCCACAAATAGGCAAA
This sequence comes from Sphaerostilbella broomeana, assembly GCA_930272545.1. Lineage (NCBI taxonomy): Eukaryota > Fungi > Ascomycota > Sordariomycetes > Hypocreales > Hypocreaceae > Sphaerostilbella > Sphaerostilbella broomeana. The sequence goes on from CAKNET010000001.1 coordinate 805,028, forward strand.
TCTAGACCAAAGACTCAGATAGATTTGTTTCAAAAATCTGCAGCATGTTCAGTCTGGCTGTGGAAGCACTCCTGTCTACAAAGATAGAAACAAATAGATTAACGCACTTCCTCTTTCGTCCTGCTGTCGATTTGGTTAGAAGTAGAGGGGGGGGGGAGCATTAGGCGGTAGGCAGTAGGCAGCAGGCAGCAGAGCCACACATGTGGTGGATGCTGGCAGGGGATCATTACGTACGTACCCACCAGTGCGAGATGATTGAGTGTGCCGTCTGTGTTCGCATCGCGTCTGTGTTGTGATTACATACGAGAAGAGCGAGCAAAATAGCGAGAAGCGCGAGACCGCTAAGCGCCTCTTGCACCAAGTGCTGGCCTGCTTTGTAGCCAAGAAAGCAAGTGATGCGCCTAGTCATCGCCCCCTTAACCTTGGCCAGACCCTAGCAAGGGCAGCTGATTGGTATCCTGTGCATCCTGACGCGCTGAAGACGGATACCAAATAAAGAGACGGTAGTTGATCTGCTCGACTACCTACGTGCACATGCACCGTAGTCCGACGAACATATTAGTTCTAAGCTCCATGTGAGGTATCAGCAAAGGTTATCATTGGTAGTTGCCGTTGCCGTTGCCGTTGCCGTTGCCGTTGCCATTGCGAAATGTTTGTTGGTACGTACCCCATACGATGATGTCCTCTACCTTGGCAAGGGAGACATGGGCTCATGGCTCATGGCTCATGGCTCATGGAATACGCGGATAACCCAACACTGCACACTTAGGTATGAGCATCTAACCATGCGCTACAGATGCTCCAACGTTCACTCTGTAGGCACACTAGGACCGCCTTAGGCTCATTTTAAACCACCATCAATTGATGCTATGCCTTCTCCAGATTGGTACGTGCTCAATCATACCGTAGACATCGCCGACTGTACGGCATCTTGAGCGGCATTCAGAACAACAATGCAAATCAAAGCAGGGAGAGCAGGGTCAATCGAGCGGACATTTATTGTCTCAACCCGCCCCCCCCAGCTGGGTGTAGATATTCTCCTCGAGGCACGCAATTAGAGCTCAACTCAGAAATAGAGGCAGTATTGGCATCATGCAGTCTCGGCCTATGAGATATTGACGCCCTCGCCTGGACTTCAGGGGTGATTCGTTTTCGGGGGCAATGACTTGTGTCGTTCTGCGACGCGAATCCGCCCTCTTTCACATTCAAGTGAATAATATTCTATGAGACAACGTCTTCCTGCTCCAAAATTGCAGCAACAGCATGCGATCTCTGTTGGCGTATTGAGGGTTTCTCCCCTGTCAATTAGGGACTCCTCTCATGGGGTGGGAGCATAATCACCAGAGTGTGCAGTGAACCACCGAAAGAAAAGCTCGTTTAGCACTGCTGCGCAGGTCTGTGATTAAGGCGGAGCGAAATGTGGGAGGCCGACCAGACCCATCTTCTGGCATTCCGGCCGTTTCATTAGTCTGCCGAAATCTCGTGTCCCCGGCCGCTTTTCGGACCCGAATTGAGGCGCTAGAAGCGCAAATTCAAAGACAGCCTTTCATAAAAAGAAATAAGGTTGAGAAGGGGGAAGACGCCGGGATTAGCTTGAAGAGCTGGTTAAATGATGCTCGTTGAAGACTCTTAAGAGTAGAGAGTCGTCTTATATCACACCTCTACTGGAGGTAGTCCACCCTCGGCTCGAACAGAACCAGTAAAGGCGACATGGAAGCAAAAGTAAACAAAAAAAAAAGGGTTAAAGTGACTAGAAAAGGGTGATGCCGTGTTTCTCCTTGTCTAGTCACTAGCAGAGTCTACGGATGAGCATTCATTGTGCGGTGGTTTGGGCGGTACAGTGCTAGTTGAGTGGCTCAGCATTGATCACAGCCTGACCATGGAGCTATCTCGAATGAGAAACGCAATGCTATGGAGAAAGAATATTAGACGGGTAGTTGAACCGATTGAATACATACAAACATTGACAGTCTGTCAAGGAGCCGGCTAAGATGTCGATCAGCAGGATGGTATGGAATTCATTCTCATCTAGGATGGCGTGGGGATGCCGATGCAGCATGCTGTGGAGATGAGCAGGGTTGACCGAAAAAGCCCGTGACGGTGAACTCTGACGCCAACCGCCTCGGTCCGATAGACCGTAGCCAATTCTCCCGTTGATATCATGAAGAAATGCGTAAAGAGTCATCGGTGATTCGTATAGTGTCTGCCGGGCTTTTGAGCTAGAGACTTGACTGCGAATCTAGGACCTCCCCGTCTTACCGCGGCGGCCGGCAATAACGCTGGCCCTCGCTGGCAGATGACCCAATTAGCGCATGAAATGTACCCTAAATGAGGTAGATCGACTCAGAATAGGACAAATTGCCAACTGGCCGCGCCAATGAGCTCACGGTGGTGGACGATTCTGTGTAAGTGCTGAACACAATTCTAATGATCCGGGTTCCGGGGATTTCCTAATTGGGCAAAACTTGCTAATGCAAGGCGACCCATGCACTGCCAGACTCGGTACGCTTTCTGGAAGACGTACCCCTTCACCTTGCTCGTTGGAATACGACATACGAGCTCCAATGCAACATCAGCGTCTCCGAAACCCTGGGGAAAAGGTGAACTTTCTTTTGGAGGCTCTGTGCAAGGCAAAATTCGGCATTCTCTTCGAGGCCGACATGTTTTTACATATCCGACCTCAAACTAAAAAACAAACGGCGGGCAAATTGTTGTTCCTCATGGCCATGTCGCACACCCCATGCTGGTTTGCTTACTTTCGTATCCATCTAGGACTTTCCGGCAGTCGTAGTCTCCAGGCTAATCGGGATGTGTCGAGATCTACAAGGCTGACAAGATCTAATTGCGGAAACATGGGGTCTCTGTGCATAGCGTCCACGAGTATGGAATAGCATGAGGAATGTATCGGAAACATATCACCTAGGGATCAAAACTGACAGAGCCTTGCTGGCTTTATTTTGGAACGGTAGTTGTCCGACTGGCCAAAAGCAATTGCCTTCTCGGCCGACAGTGAAGACTCGGCGGACACGATCGGACTTGGAGGAATCCGCCGGTGCCTCATGATTAGCCCACGCAGTAGCAGTAATAGAGGGAAACGAATATACATGGTCAAGAAGGCACAGGACACTGAGCGCAAAATTCGCTGCATTCATTCTTTCTGATAACAGCAACGCTAACATGGGACATTGAATCACTAGATAATAGCAGGGGGACCTTTTGTTCGGAGATCATCATGTCGCGCTATAATTTCGACCCATGTTGCGCCCATGACGTATCGGGTATTCTGAGGTTCTGACAACGTTCCGACTAAATTAGCTTCAGCTCGCTAGCGGCGGCCATGGTTTACCTCCAGATTAGAGAGACCAAACAAGGGGAGAAACGACAACCTGGTTGGCTGGTGGCTACCTGTGGGCCATCGTGGCAGTGAGACGAACCACCAGTCAACGCTGCCACCAGAGCGGGTAGGGCTGGACATTGCCGAGCTTGCTCTGTCCAAGTGCTGACGGGCTGCGTCGTGGAATTGAGTGATTCACTGGGTCGTCCCGTCGTGTGAGCGTTGAGTAGCGCTGCAAGCTATGACAGCAGGAGCACACAGACAGAGGCTAAAGAAATACAGCCCTTTTATTTGTTTTGTTTCAGTTTTGCATTCGCATCGAATGACGGTCGTTGAAGGCGGGCCGTTGTGTTCGGGAGATGCTAGACGGCGGCATTAACCATAGTGAGGACACAATCACGGAGCAGATAGATGGCAGTGGTTTCATGGCGTGGGGGAGTATTTTGTGTTGATGCTTTGCAATGGAGACGAAGGACATGATGGTGGTGGGAGGAGAGATGGTGGTGGACAGATGGTTGGGGGCGAAGCGGCGAAAGTTGCCATGGTTTGATGAAGCGAAAGACTTGCAAGTGTACCATAGGTACCAGGTATTAGGTAGCGAACCTAAGAGGTACCTTAGGTACCTAGGGGTAACTGCTAATTTTGCAGTGGTCTACTTGTGGTTCAGTTACGGGCAGGAGCCCTCCACAAGAGGAAAAAAACCAGGGGGATGAACGTGGCAAGAGGGTCTCCAGATATGCACCGTGTGTACTCTAGACAGTAACAGGTAGCGTGGGGAGCCAAATGAAACAGGCATAGCGAAGGATCAAGTGTACTGCCAGCACGAGTTACAACTCGATGCGAAGGGGCGGGTGCCTCTATCAGCATCAATCATTAGCATCAGCATCAGCATCGTCACCACTACCACCACCACCATCCTACGCCTCTTCCTCTTCCTCATGCTGGTGAGGTTATTTACTGCAGACTGTCTGTATTCAGACTAGGTACCGATCCTCCGGGGATGGCTGTCAGGTACCTGGACCCCTCCATTGGCTTCTGCGCCGGGGACCTCTCGCCCCCTCCAAGTCGCCTCAGGACCCCCTCCCAGATGGCATTAAGGCCTTCAGTGGACGTATAGTTATGAGCCCCCTATAGCCAGAGCCGTTACAGTGGGCATCCTCCACCCTGCCGGCTCCAGGAATTCCTCCAGGACTCCCGTCTTGACCAAGACGCAGCACTCTGGGGTCCAGCTCGCGTCAGCAACTACGACGGTACTTCGCCAAGTGGGCAACATATAGCACGAGAGCGGACTTGCCGAGAAGTTGGCGCAATGGCTTGCTGCAACTTCCATCCACTCAGCGGCCAGAACCGCCTGTATTCTCTTCTCGTCTCCGTGTCCCTCCCTCAACCGCAACATCAACGTTCGTCGCCAAATGATCCCCGAAGCGGAACGACAGTCACAAGTTCCATCCTTCCGAAGTGGCATCGGCTTCTCTTCTTTCTCCGTCGTCGTTGTCGTCGTCGTCTTCGTCTTCGTCATGGTGCGTGCCTTCGTAATGCAAACGTGCAGCCAACGACATCAGAGCAAGACAGGCGAATGAATTACGACGTGCCAGAGATCAGCCCTCGCAGCAAGGCCAATGATCATGACAGCCACACCCCACCCAGACACAGGCAGGCAAACAGCAATCCAAGACTCCGCCGTCCACACAGTAGCATCGAGCGTCACGTCCACACTTTCGAAGCCCGCCAGTTCGGACACGCTTCTTCACCAAAGAGTCGACATTCCCTCTATACAGATGGCGGAGCGCGGGCTGTTGCACAGCATGCTGTCGCTCCCTTGACCAGAAAGGAGCTGGGGTCTCGGGCCAGCCATATCGACGCCTGGCATTTATTAGTATGCAGCAGTTATTTCTTACCCACCCACTCACGCAGACGCACAATTACGCTAGCACGTTTTATTCTAGCTCGTGGGAATCGCTCTCAGCACCATTCAAGGACCCCAAATATCTGCCTGGCAAATGGGCTGAACCGGCATGCCTACCTGTCTTAACTCATCAATTTGGATAGATTAAGGTGCCCGAGCAACTTGATGAGCATTGCAATAAGCACCGCAGAACCAGACCATATCCTCCCTCCATTGGTCGGATCGTGGTGCTTCTTAGTGGATCTAGGTATCTCAAGATTGCCGCTCCCGGTCTCTTTGCCCAGCCCTTAAGGCTCTTCATCCAAGTTGGTCGGCGAAGTACATACAGACATGGCATGCCTTGTGGCAGTCCCCAGTCTGAGCTCCCAGCTCCCAGAAAACAAAGTTTGCGCGGGTCGGTAAACTTATCGGGCTTCAGTTTGGTCAATGCCATGCTCCACCACCCTCGGATGATCTCCCAGCACTTTAACCCAGCCTAGCAGGGGCCATTCTCACTCCGAGTGACGCAAGGTTGTTGATGGTGCGCGTCTATCGGCGAACATCCGCTTGTCACCATTCCACCCTTTCAGCATGCTGCTGCGAGTCCTACGTGCGTTTTTGACCATAAAATGGAACCATTTGGGATCTTAGGCCCTTGCGTGGGGCCTCGACAACGGGTGCTAGCTTTAAACGCCCCTTGTTCCTCCCGTCGCCACTCCATCTGTCTTGCGATTAGCACCCCTCCCCTTCTCTCCATCAGTCAATCAGTCAATTGAGAGCGATCCCATGGACAGTCATGGGCAAGTTTGATGGTCAACAACACACCCGTCCAATATCCGGCTGTGATTGATACTCAAAGCCGTCAACACTTACTGCTGCTAGTTTCTCAATTGCCTTATGCTCAGAAGAGGCACATGGCCAGTCTCCCTGTATGACAATAAGTCTATGTGCATCTCTACCAGCTTATCATCGTCCGCCGCCAGGAGGTTTCGGCTTGCGGTAAAACATACGCTTCAACTATGAGAGGCGCATGAAAGCATCGAAGTGATGATACCTCGTGATTGCCTAACCCGAGAAACGTCGCAGAGCTCCTTTGACTCCTCTGGGCAACTTCTCTGACAAAAAGGTACGGAACAGTAGCTCCTAGAGTGAGACCAACCCGAAGTAGTCTCTGCAAGCAGGCTGGCGTGACTAACACCTAAAAACAAACGCTTGTAAAGGAAACCACTGTACTTGTTCAAAGACACTGCCGCTGCTGGTGGGGATGAGACACTGGGTCGCGCACCATCGCGGCTGTCTAGTACAGTCAGTCGTGAGTCCTCGACGAGACACGGGTGGGTACGAAGTCCGGATACAAGCTGCTGGCACAAAGTTGTTCTCTGGCATCACCATCACCCAGCGCGCTCTGCCACCCAGGTACCTTTTCCTTCTCTCCATGCTCCGCCCCGAGGCTGAGCGCTAGAACGCGCCAGAGCAGGGCACTTACAGCACGCCAGGACACATCCACTGCGGGCCAGAAGTCGCCCAGCTGCACGCCCAGGGTGGGGATTAAAAGCCTTCTAACTATGGCACGCCCACCCCCCTCCCCCCTTTTACCCCCGTCATGTCCTCCAGGTAGGTCAAGGATCACTCATCTCGCTGGTAGGTGTAGATAGATGTGCTTTCGTGCCACAGAGCATGAGGCTCTGTTACCCATGCTGCCAGCCATAGAGGGTGTGTTGTGGGTTTGGCCTGGTGACGCTGGCCATCTCGATTTTCTCAGACTGACAGTTCTTCCTATAACAAGCACGGGCTCTCCCACCTCCAATGCTGGCGGATCTCGTCTGCTCTCAACAATACCCAGATCTCTCGCAACACTGTATGTTCTTGCAAGAAGTTTCCTCCCTCTTTATAAGCTTATTCCACACCTAAGCCACGACAAAAGAAACACCTACCTGCCTAGCTTCCTTGGCTGCGCCGACGATTTTCCTACCGCAAGTCCCAATGCCAGCTTAGCTTGTATATCTGCCCTTACGCGCTCAAGAGGGACTGCAGATCGATACAGACTTCTATATATTTGTTCTTTTTTCTGCTCCTCTTTCTTCGGTAGTATCTTCTCATAACAATTGCCATCGTGGTCGGCTCGCACCGCCGTCAGAACTTGGTCAACATGAATGTTTGCAAGCCCTCTGGTCTTTGCATCAACGAACCATTCGATGCCGAAGAGCTTGCGGCAGCTTATCCAACTGGCTCATTGTCCGAGACAATCCCTCGAGGCGAGTTCTGTGAGCCCATAGACCCTAATCTCCTTGGAGACATATCCCAACTAGGATACAGCCAACCCAGCTGGCTCAACCCCCAGATGAGCCAATATCAACAACAGTCGACTGGCAAGCATACTCTCGGTTCAGCCTTTGGACAGGATTTCAGCAACAGGTCTGTTACAAGCATCACGCATTACTCGGCAGATATGTGGCGAAATACCCCGCCGCTTTCCAACCACAATTCTCCTGAGTACCGTTATTCGGCGAGCCCGTCCATAGAGAGCGATATGAACTACGACGTTGCAGCTGGTCCTGCCACGCCCCCAGAAGGGTCGCTTTCTCTCTATTCTATGACTGGGTCATTCGATTCTGCTGCAGATTGTCCCCATGGTGGCGTATATATTGACCACTCAAGCATCAATCCCTGCCACCCAATGCATTGCGACGATGTCGGTTCTGTAGCGGATCCGTCATTCTTTGGCATGGACATGGCCGTCGCCGATGCATATCCCTATAGCTCAGCCACGAGCAGCCCTTCGCTTCTGCCTAGCACTTTGAGCACAGATATTGGAACCGACATTCGATCTTACACTCCCATTACCCCCCCATACTATGATCCCAGGCAAAGTTCAGGAGACCTTAGGCGCCCTAGTCGAAGCGATCCAAAGTCTTCGATGACGGAAAATATTCTGGTGAGCCAGATTCGTCAAAAGAACCCTCTTTATCGAGCACGCGGTTCAAGGTACTCTACAGGCAGCATTACCAGCAAGCGTGCTTCTCCCGATCACGATCGGCCCCTGCCCGTGGAGAAGAAACGAAAACTCGTCAGCTCCTGTTCCAAGTGCAAAGCACCTTTTGCGGACCGTTCGGCCCTTGACGAGCATATGAGGGCGGAGCATCCGCGCCCGTACATCTGCGTGTTCCATTATGCTGGTTGCACTTCTAGGTTTGACGCCAAGAACGAGTGGAAGCGCCACGTTGCGACCAAGCATCTGGGATTGAGATACTGGCTTTGCACCGAGGGCAGCTGCGCCCAAGCTCGCGGACCGTCGACCCACCAAAGAGCTCCATCACTGCCCGAGTTTGGAAGCATCTTCAACCGCAAGGACCTGTATACACAGCATGTCAGACGCATGCACCCAGATGCCGTTGGCCAGTGCCCTGTGGACCACAAGAAAGCCAAGGTGGACTCAGACGGCCGGTTGAAGAATATGCAAGAAAAGGCCATGCGAGTGAGGTGTGAGTTGCCGAAATACATGCCCTGTCCTGTGCGGCACTGCAAAATTGAGTTTAGCGGTGCCACTGCCTGGGACGATCGCATGGAGCATGTTGCCCAACAGCACTTTGAAAACGCGGCTGCCGGCAGGGAGCCACCTGTTGAGTTTGGCGGATCCAACGACTACGTCTTGACCAACTGGGCACAGCAAGATGATGTTCAGATTGTCAAGCGAACAGCAAGAGGGTGGGAGCTTTGCGACCCTCTAAAAGGCAGTGGTGGTCTCAAGAGGTCGAATACGGAATCCTTTGAAGATGATGCCGAGGGAGAGGATCAGATATAATTCTGATTCTTTCTACAGTATCCTTGACACTTTTTTCTTCTTCACTTGCCCTTACTGCTCTTCCAATATACTCCCTATATCTTTTTAATTGTATGTTATTGATTGTTTAATGATATACAAGGGGTAACGTGGTATATATATTCTTGTATAATTAGCCAGTTGGTCTTGGATGCTTTTTTTGTTTTGTCGAATGAGATTTTTAGGGCAGGGGATAGGGAATAGAATTTAGCTTCCAATGTAGGAAGCATCTTGATGTTATTCATGATTACAGAGATCATTTTTGGGAAAGATTGGATGGATAGAATTTCACGACTGGGTTATGAATGAATATGATTTCAGACCACCCTTTTTTTGCAACGTCCTGCCTTTCTACAAAATGCGTGAAGTCTAGAAATAAACATATAGACGAAAATAGGAGAGACGATATGGTTAAACTAGGATGCCTTTCTCGCTACAGCAAGCTTCGTCCAAGGACCTTTCGCTCCCCCCACCTAGTTCCGTCTTGTGAAGACAGAGCCTCAACTCAATAATGCAAGCAGCCCATGATCCGCCGCGGCTTGCTTGATAGGCCATGCTATGGCTGTGTGCTGCAGGCCAAAAGAGGCGGACGGCGATCTGATAAAGCTACTGAGAGCTGACGCCCGAGTGTGCGGCCATCTCGACGCCCCTACCCTCCCCTTCATTTGTGAATGAGCGCGTATACTGGTAGAATTACATGGAGTGGCAGATGAGGAGTGGGGGGAGGCTAATTGGGCTTGGTATGAAAGTTGCAGCAAGTAGCAGCACATCATGATTTCGGAGACGTGGATTTGTCATGGAGAATAGGTATGTATGTACCCTTTGGTGAGAGAAGGATACCGAGGCAAGCTTACGAAATGGGCGGCTAGACTATCCCCCCCCCCCCCCCCCCTCGAATAAAGAAACCAAATGTATGTACTAGATGGTTATGTTCTTTTGGAGAACGGACCACGCAGTGTGGTGGGGCATTAGTGTCAACATTCCGGGAAGTTGGTGATGCCGATGGACGATGGACTTTGAAACTTTGGTAGTGGGAGTTGTGTTCAGCCCTGTAGGGGTAGAGGCCTGGTGTAGATGGAAGAGATTAATAACATAAGGCCATGAAGAAGAGAATTGGGGGCTACACACGGGCGTGTGGGATGGGATGGCAGAAAGACAAGAGAGAGAGGGAGGGAGAGGTAGAGCGAGGGGGGGTGGGAGTGTGGCAGTGGGTGAGGTTGGTTGGTTGCCAGTATGGTATGGTATGCATGTATCAAGGTATTGGGGGGGGGTTTTGGAGTACATGTATAGTATAGGTGGACATGGGCACAGTACAGTACCTAGAAGATAGGACGTACCTAGAATGGCGTGCACCCTTCCCCCAAGGCACCCAAGGTACCTAGGTACTCCGTCCACACATGTGAACCCTTTTTTTTCTCTTTCATTTTACTTCTTTTTTTTTTCTCATTGGGGGTTTCTATATTTGGGTTGCTGGTGTGTCTTGGCGTCTCGGGATGGAAGTTGGGTCAGAGGAAAAGGCTGCGCAGATGATTCTTGCTTGAGTCGCAGATATCTCTTAATTTTTATTTTTATTTTTGCCTTTCTTTTTGCCTTTCTAGTGGCTTTATTATTATTATTATTATTATTATTATTATTATTATTCGACTTGGATATATGTATGCCTGCTTGAGAGGATATCACAAAAGCACATTCATTAGAGCTGTATTTTCTCTTTCGTCATTTATATACACACTCTCTCTGCCTTATGCAGCTGACTGCCTGATGACTGACTAACAGACTAATAACAGAGTGCCCGTCTTGGCGTTTTTCTTTTCTTTTTGCTTCCCCCCCCCCCCTTCTTCAGTGTGTGATTGCGCGGGGGGTTGTGAATTCTTGGGATACAGTTAAGAGCGAGAAAATAGCGAATAGCGAAGACAGGGAAGCGGACCAAGGTAGAAGTTGCTGGTAGAAGATGCTGGTAGAAGATGTTGGTAGAAGATGCTGGTTGTGGATTTTTTTTTTTTTTGATTTATTTATTTATTTTGCCTTTTTTTTTTTTTTTTTTGTATTTGCGCAGCATACAGATATTATATTATCCATGTTGATAATGGTGATGATGTGAATGATGTGAGAGGGATGGATGAATGATGGAATAGCGATGACTAACATGCGCCGCCAATGATAGAGACGCACGTAGGAGGTACCTAAGGTACTAGGTAGTATTATTGGCAGCTGGATGTGCCTCAGTCGCTATTAACTGATCAGTCGTATATCAAGAAATAACAGTCCAACAATGATATAATGCAGCGGGCATATCCCGCCAGGGTTTTCATTTTTTACTATTATTTTATTCTACATGGCTCGCTCGCTCACTAGCATCAATTCATTCTACCTACCATCTATAACGAGTACTTCATCTTCATCACCATAATCCAACCCAGTATTTCTCTACATTCAGCTCAGCACATCACCTCTTTTTTGCAACCATTCCCCAAGACTGTCTCTGCTCTCTCTCTACCCCAGACCATCCATTCTCTTCACACGAGTCATGCACTCTCCAATTCTCCCCATCCACCGCATCATACATACCCTCACTACCTACTCTGTACATCAAATCGACACCACCTCACTTCGGCAACTCCATCACCCCAAAATGAGATGAGATCACCGCACTTTACCCATCACGACCCGCCCCCAAATCACCATTGCCTAAATGAGCATATAGTGCGTACATAGGTACCTATGTACCTACCTATGTACCTATGTACCTTAGGTACCTACCGTCACAGGGTTCCCCAATGAAGCCGGGGAAGAAGATAAAAAAAAAAAGAGGACCCCAAAAAGAACCCCGAACCTCTTTGCTACATCCCCAATATTATTATATATCCCCATCCAACGTTTTACATATCCCAAAAAAATGGGCATTTCGCACCTCCTGCAAGGCAGGCAGTCAAGCAGTCAAGCAGTCAAGCAGTCAAGCAGTCAAGCAGTCAAGCAGTCAAGCAGTCAAGCAGTCAAGCAGTATCCCAGAGAGAGACACACACCCCACAAACCAAACCCAAACCAAACCCAAACCAAACACAACTTGTCAACACCGAAAACCCTCGGGATCTCGCCTCATCTATCTTATTCCCTCCGCCTTGAAAACTCAACTCCCAACTCCCAACCCCCAACCCCCCCAACGACACCGAAAAATAAAAATAAAAGACAAAGACCCCTCGCATTCCAAATTCCAAATTCCAAGGGGGTTTCTTACGCGTAGCATAAAATTTCTGTAGCAGAACAAACGTGTCAGATGTTGGCTCTCTCTCCATCTCTTCAGGGGGCTCATCCCCTAGATTTTTCGGGGAACCAGTAAAGGCGGCCGTTTTGTTTGCCTCGCTTTATAAGGCGACCAAATCATTTGCCTTGTCTGCCTTCTTTAGGGTCAACAGTGCGAATGTGGTGAAAACGGTGTTTTTACATTTTACTCGCCATTGTGAAAATTCAATCAGAAGCTTAGTAGAAAGAAAAAAAAACTTACGAAATATATATCGTGTATAATCTCCATCTATCAACTATACATATCAAGCTACCTAAGCCTTCTTACATCACCATATCCTCTATAATCCACTATACGACAACAAAAGACCGTACAACTCAACCAGCCTCCTCCAGCACTGTACATCTCCCATCACAACCAATCAACCAACCAACCACCAAACTAATCCCAAAAACCAACTACCCTGCGCCGCCGCCACCACCCGCGCCTATGCAGATATACTTCAATACATTTATTAACACGACCTCCATTTCAACTATTATTTCCCCCCATCCGTCTACTAAAATCAAGTTAAAAATAAAGTACAAAACCACGCCTCAAACAATCAGGAGGGAAAGAGAGAGAGAGAGAGAAAAAACATATACTTGCTCAGTACTAACCACTCTGTCATGCCATGGATCATCGTCCTCTCTCTTCCCCGACGCTATGTATATACAAAATACAATGCAGGTCTCAGCCATGCGTCAGATAGTGAGACCGGCCTGCCTTCTTCACACCCACCACATACACACACACACACACACACACACACACACACACAAACACCTTCGCCGGCTGGCATCTGACGGATTGCCGAAAATAGCCTTCAGCAGCGACACTCGAGTCCTTCTCCTGCCGAGCCCTCGTGCTGTCAAAGTTCACGCCCCGTCCACACTCGGTTCTTGGTCCGGGACACATCACCCGTCAGACCTCGTGGCTACAGAGTTCTGACAACTATCCGATCCCTTCCTTCCGGCCCTTTACCCAGTATGTCTTCTGTTCCGATCTCAAACTGAAAACATCACGGGTGTCAGTCGCCCAGACACAGTTTCGGACTATCCCGCCATAGCATCAAAAGACCCAGAGATAGACCCAAGCTCGTGTTTACATACGCATACAGTTACAGCTGAACAGCATGGAGCCTGGCTAGTTTCATAAGCATATGGTAACACAAACACTCCCTTCACCAAAAGCAGTCATCATCTTGGCTCCTCCTCCTCCTTCTCCTTCTCCTCTCCTCCTAGCCAAGCCAACCTTCGTATACTCGCCATAAAGCATGCAAATCATAATTCCCATAACCTCTTCCAAGACACTTCAATGCCGCCACAGTTTGCTTGCTTACCCTCCACCACCAACATCTGTGTTCAGAAAGCAATATCAAATTATTCTTCAGGGGTCATCCTGGGGCGACAGGCAATAATTATAGTGCAGAGAAAAGCCCCCTCATCGATACGTTTGATAGGTTGTTGTTTTATTTAGTCTTTTCCATTCGTTAATGTCCGGGATGGGCCAATCATCATGTTGTAAAAAGGTCCAAACGACCGTGTAAATCGCTTTTTGAAAAGTTGGAAGTAGAAGATGAAAAAGTGATCAAATCTGGGTGCTGGCTCCACAAACTCCCCGAGTGCTGTTCCGTCCAAGTCTTGATGATCAACTTTAAACTCTTCAAAAAGCGTCGTCAACAGACATACTTCATGCTTAGTGACAACGCTCAGAAACAGTAATACAAGAATTATCGTGTCAAAAGAATATACAAATTCAAGAAACTCCAGGCCTATAATGCCTTAGACAACCGAACAAAAACACATTGCCGGCTGAAACAGACTCATCAAAGCAAGCTTGGCCAGGTCCTAAAATTGGCACTGCATCCACAGCGCTTATCATGCCGCTGAAGCTACTGCAGACTTGTTGTCTTGTTGCAAGGTGGACGCATGGTCCACCGGACTCCTCTGAGCTCGCCGCTGTTGTCTAAGGCGACACTCCAAGGCATAACCTGGCTCGTTTGCCTTACGCCACTCAATCCACGCCTCGTACGCCTGCTGATCTCCTGGGTCTGGACGGCGAGGTTTTGGAACGGGTTGTGGCCGAACAACCGTCCTCATGAGCGGCAATGGATGCGAGGGCGCCACGATACTAGGATCAATGGGCCCGACTAAAGGAAGAGCTGAATTCAAAAGCGTTGTTGCTGGAATTCTCAAGATATTCCCCGCTATAGGTTGAAGCACCGGCTGAGGCACAAGCCCGGCAGCCCGTGGCAGCACCATCTCCGCGGCCAGCCGCTGGTTTAGGAACTGGCCAGCGAAAAGAGAATGTTCATTGCTCGTAAACAGGTTGCTCATGCCAACGGGTAGGGTGGTTCCACTGTCATCCATTGGCGTGATGCCACAAGGGGGTGCGGGTTCCATATTGAAATTATTCAACGGTGGCTTCTCCTGAAGATACGGGGAGACCAGACCGCCATTTCCAGTAAAAGCCTCCAATGTCAACGGCTTACTAGACTGAGTTTGAGAATCCAATAGATGAGTCCCTTCGTTGTGGATGAAGGATAGGAATTCCCTAGCCATGGGATTCAGTGTTTTGAATTTTCTGCCATCTTCTAAGTGAACACCAGAGTCGGCAGTGTCTTCCTTCTTGTGGCCACTCTTTGAACTAGAGTTTTGAGCCTTTTCCGGTTCGGATTTAATCCCCATTCGCCTTTTAACGCCATGAATGGGGTGTCGTAGATCAGAAATTACCTCGGGTGCCTGCATTGTAGCTACCCCTGAATTTTCTTCATAACCACTATCTCTTTGGCCGCGAACCATGGCACGATGATTTGGAATAAATCTTGTTGAGAGCCTCTGAAGCATCTTTTGGAAAGCATTTTCCTTTTCTATTTGACTGGCTGTTCGGGCACGTGGCGCATGGGTCGGTCTAGGAGACTGGCTAGAAGATCTGCGAAACTTGCTGGAATTTTCTAAATGCTTCTTCTGAATTTTGAAGTTTTCATGGTACAAATTGCTTCCAGTAGATACATTAGACTGACCACTGGAGTTTAGGTGCATTCGAACTTTGCGAGGCGTCGAGTCGGCAGCATGAAGTGCTGCACTTAGCTGCTCGTCTTGGCCATTGTCCAAGATTCCATCCGTCAATTCCGACCCCTTTCGAAGCGACCGAACTCGTACAACTGTCGAAGATGAACTAGCATTGTTCTTAATACTATGAGGAGCAAGTTGGATGAGACTCAGGGGCTGGTCGTTCTTCATCAACGCATTGAGGTAGAGATGCTTCACGACCTCATAACACACCCCTTCGCTCGACTGATCTGTTGACGACACAAAATAATCAAAGCCTTCGTGGCCAATCTCCGATTCAGTGCGTACAGTGTCGCAAGGGGATACGTTTGCCTGTTCCAAATCACCAGCATGAGTGTCTCCTCCATTTGTTTCAACAAGTGGCGTGTCACTTCTCCTCCACTGTCTCCCGAGTGAGATGTGCCTACGAACTGTCGATTCACTACTATTATGTTGAGAGTAACGCTGGCGGCTTCGACGGATCCTCCAGTCGTGGTTGTTCAAAGCCTGTGCTTGAAATTTCTTCAGCTGTTGGTATTCATACGGTATCTCGACGGCTACTGAGCTGGCTTGTCCTGCTGGGGCTGGACCATCGGCGTTATCCGATGAATTTTGCTTCGATCTTGATCGGTTGGTTGATTTCGGCATTTTCGCTTCGTTTTCTTTTTCAACGCGTGAGCCAAGGTTCCCAGAAATATCCACAGAAACTCAAGATACTACTACTTACTCTTAACTTGATGACGGCGTCTATATTGATGATTAACCTAGGTCAAGTTTGTAGACAGCCCGCCTTAATGGCGCGTCACAGTTGAAACGACTTGCAAGTAGACAACCGCACTAGATAGCTGCATCTTTGATTAGTGCCGTGGAAAAGACAGATCGGGTGACGAGATTCTCTAATCTACACACCAGTCCGTAACCAAAGCACGATTCCAAGTAGGAGCTAGACGCTTCTGTTGAGTTAGTCGTAATCCCCAATTATCAAACTGATCAAGGGATGGCTGTCGTTGAATTTTAGCCTAGTCACAGATTCTCAATCGATACCATGGCACCTCTCAGTCAGCAGAACCTAGTAGTATCCTTAGTCAAACCAATATGCCTCGAGCCCATAACGCAAACCGGCCTAGGAATACCAAGATGCCAAGCAGAAAATGGTAGAAAAAAAAGGAACAGTCGTTTAGGTAGCTGTGGAAGCCCTCCCAGGTGACTGGCAACTGACCGACTGCTCGGGCCAAGAAAATTTCCGCGATTTTAAAGTCGCTGTGTTAGAAAAACGCTCGAAGATTCGTTGATAAGGCGGTGACCGAAATCGTTGCGGGGAATCTTTTTTTTTTTTTAGATACAATAGCAAGAAGAAGAAGAAGAAGAAGAAGAAGAAGAAGAAACAGACGTCGCAAAAGGGGTAGTTAGTGGACGAGTATACAAAGTCTGTGAAGGCTGCTTGATCGTTTCTTGTGTCGTCAAGTATCGAGAGATAAAGGGGAGGTTTGATATTTGTTGGTCTATAAACAGGACAGCCTCTAAAAAAATAAAAGAAGGTAATGCCTATGAGCACCTGAAATTTTTAAGATACGTGAGTGAAACGCACTTGGCTTTTTTAGCCCATTTGATGAGGTTGCATGCAGGCATGATTTTCGAAGCCACGATGGGGCACTTTATCACTCGCTCCTTCATTCAACTGGGCTCTTGGTGTTCACTAGTTGGTATCCATGACACCCTTATCTACTATTGGATATCCCGTGAGAGCGAGTCACTGGGGGGAGGAGAATATACGAAGAAGTGATTTCCAATTGCTATACCTAAATCCAAAAAGAAATAACACCAAACCTCCAGAACAGATGAAAACGCCAAGGCTTCATACTACGTAGCTACACACACTCCCACAATAAACAATAAAGCCCCCCACTCAACTCTCTAAATTCGAAAACAACAAGGACATGTAGTCTCAGTGATCTTGCTAATGGAATGGGAGTACCTAGCCCATAGGGAGACTGCTGAGGAAGGCGCTAAATCCTTTCTAAACATGGTGTTAGCTAGACGCATAGTTTTGACATGACAGATAGAAGGGACCTACAGGGTTTCTAGTCTGCATGAAGACAGTGCCAGGCCCGGAGAACTTGCACACGAGGCCTTCTCCTGATGCAACCCCAGAAATAATGCCGCCAGATGCCACTCTCTCCAGTACATAAGTGCAGTTCCATGCAACAAGATGGCCGTTGTCCACAATATACTTTTCGCCCTGAGCGAGCTGTTGATCATGTCAGCAAAATATGTTTTAGTATTTTCTGCGGTGTCCATCAAACTCACGTCTTTCCTGATGATGGCGCCAAAACTTGAGACCCAAAGTAACCCGACGCCGCTCATTTTGTACACAAACAGACCTTCACCACTAAATATGGCCTTGGAGAGACCTTGTCGCTTATAGTCTTTAACCACAGCCTGGGTAGAAGCCAAGTAGGAAGAGTGTCCCACTTGCCATTCCTCCTTTCCGGTCAACCGAATGCTCGTAATGTCACCGAGAGAAAAGGGGGCAAAGATGATTTCGCCAGGACCCGTGTAGTGAGAGTGGCCCATTTCGCCTCCGGCAATCATCTTCTTCACGCCAAATTTGAAGTTGCCCTTGAGTGTGATTGTAGGGGACATGGCAATCATAACGCCTACGTATTTTGTTAGGTAAGGGAGAGTTTCTGTTTAGCATTCGCTAGCAGCTTACCTGGCTTTGAATGCATTGGGGCACCCATTGCTAACTGAATGGTCAAGATAGTATTGCTGTCTCTGTGACTAATGCGGTAACTCCCCCCATTGAACGTTCCCACATCGTCAGTTGTCGCGACAGCTCCTACGAAGTGAGCTGGTGGTGGTGCTCCTCCGCTCAAGTTCGCCGGGTCATTCAGATTGTTCTGAGCCGTCTTCTCTGAGGGGTACGCAGCGTCCGTGTGAGGGAATGGCGGAGGTGAAAATTGTGGCTGTTGATGCTGCTGCTGCTGCTGCTGCTGTTGTTGTTGTTGTTGCTGTATATAGTCTGGCGTCTGGGGAGGACGCATAGCCAGCGTGCTCTGGGATGATTGCTGGCGCTGATGCTGTGGCGGTGGGTGGTTAGATGGAGGTGGAGGATACGACTTCTGGGATTGAGGCGAAGGCGTTTGTTGAGGAGCTCCATGGCTTGCTGATTGACCTGGTGAAGCTTGTGGAGGCGGATAGTGTCCTGCCTGTCCCGGCGCACCCTGTGGAGGGGGAGGGTAATTGGAAGGCGTTGAGCTTTGCGGCGGAGGGGCATAACTTGGGGACGTCGAAGTTTGCGGTGGTGGAGGATAGTTGGATGGCGTTGAAACTTGCGGCGGCGGCGGAGCATAGAACTGAGTGTTGTTCGCAGGAGGAGACGTCGGTGGCGGCGCATATTGCTGCTGTGGAGGAGTAGGATACTGCTGCTGCTGGGGAGCTATTTCACGCAGTCAGTCAGATGGTGATGCAGAACTGGGAATCCATCCCATAACGGTCTGTCCCAACGCACCTGGTCCAGCCCCCGCACCAGGCGGAGCTACGATGCTATCAGCAAGTATTCATGGCTTAACTGTTGAGATGGAATGGAGGACTCACGAGGATAGAACTGCTGCTGGCCAGACATGATCGATGCCCTGGAGCTTTTGCGGTTTCGACGAAGTGTCAAGCGGGATTTCTTTGCTCACACAGCTTGGTGGCAGGTAGCCGAGGCGGAAAAAAAAGACTGGGAATGCTAGCTGCTGGAGGACGATGGAGCTTGTACGATGTCGGCTGCTTCTCTTCTTATTGTAAGCTGCCCCGCTATCACGGCGCGCGGGCGTTGGGTCACGATGCTAAGCCAAAACGATAGTTGAGGATATTCAAAGCGAAGGTTAGAGAGGCGAATTGGACATCCGCAAGATCCGGAGATGGACTAAGGAGAGAAACAGAATCAGAGAGAGAGGAAGAAAAGGGATGAAAGGGGATGAAAGGGGATGAAAGGAAAAAAAAAAGAGGCCGCTGGCCGCGAGTCACTTCAACCGCTGCATCCAAAATGGCATCTGCATCAGCACGCGCGCTGCAAGGTCGCGCCAAGCTCCAACCCCGCATGAGGGCCAATAGGTCGTTTGGAGAGCCCCTCAGCACCCCCGCTCCGAGATCTCCATTGGACGGATCGTTGATGCCAGCGCCGTCCAGGGCGCTTATTCCAGAGCGTGTTGCAAAGCGGCGCATTTGGCGGAGGGAGATGATGCTGTGGCTGTTGGGCGAGAGACACGGGGGGGCTTCCCAGGGGTTGCTCCTATCAAGCCCTTCCGTGGATCAATGCAGGTTCCCGAGCCGTCCACTGGATCCCAGGTCTCAATGGCTGCGACGGCCAAAGGCTTTTTTTTTCGCTTGGGTTGTGGACCAAGATGTGACTGGGGGGATTATAATTGGGTGAGAGGCAGCAGCATAGAATACTGCTTAGCAGCGTTCTCGAAGCCATACACAGATATAGAGGCATTGTCGGACGGCAAAGCCCCAAGCATTCATGTCTTGGCGTGAGCCGAGGAAGTTATCCTCTCTCAGAGTAGAATACATAGTGAGTTGCATGAATAGAAAAGCCTCTGCCATATGATTCGTCGTTAAATTAGAGTGATGGACCATGGTGATGACTATGCTGATGACTATGCTGATGACCCTGGATTCAACGTACGAAACTCAACTAACTAAACCAAGATCATATCACATACGCATTCGAGTTGCTTCAGACCAAGTTACTTGCCGCAGAGGTGCATCAACAAATTCTCGTTTCCCAAGACCGCGCCAATAATATACATGTATCCGCTACATGTATCACCGCCAACTTCAACCTCGGGGAGCGAATTCCAAATTGAGAGAGGTTATACATGTCCATTGTTAGCATATTATAGTTACAATAATTAAATGACAACAATAGAGATCAAAATAAATGCAGTGTAACGCATGGGGGAAAGTATTTGGCGCCGTGAAGGCCCCCATCATCTCATTATACTTCAACATCTATTTAGAGTTGACAGCGACATTGAGTTGACATCGCACAACGCCTACAACTCAAACGTCGCGTAGGGTTCGTGTGTTTTCACCAAAATATAAATTTCAGAGGAGACAAACTCAAACCAAGTTACGGAAATGGGCTTTCTGACTGATGCTATAAGAATACGGTCTCTCCCCTTTCCCCGTCCTTGACTGAACTCCTTCTTCATCAACTTCAACGCCAGTATCAACACTAGCATCATTCCTCAATAGCTGCCTTTGTTGAATATCTTCATTAAACTACTCCAAGAAATCACATCCATGTGCTGCTAGCAAAGATCACGTTTCTAGATCACTCTCATAATATCTTTCTCTATACGCATCCTCAGCAGTTACACCTCTACTAACACTAGAATCCATCCATTCTAATCATGTCTCTCACCATGCAAGCACTCCGGGCTATCATATGCTTCCTCTTTGCCGCATTGGCATGTGGCTTTCCAATAGATGTAGTGGATAATCGTACAATTATTGTCAACGACACCATGAGTAAACGTATGCCCATCCGAGACCCTGCGCTTGATGACGATACCTGGATCATCCTGGTCAACGCAACTCCATACCGCTGGAAAAAGGGCTACATCCACGAATATCAGATGAAGAAATGGATGGATGATTGGCCAGAGTACATTTGGCCCGGACAAGCTGCAGCCGTCTGGGTCCATCCCTCATCAGGCTGGTACGACTGGGCCGATTCTGCAGCCGAGGTCGAGTACCACCTTCAAGGCAGCATCTCCAAACCTACATCTCTCATGGTAAAGTTCAAAAATCGGTACCCGAGCAGCACCAAGGTTGAGTTCCGTGGCGAGCTATCGTCACTTAACAATGCGCCGCATTCTGAACATGACCTCGGGTTCGAGAAGATTCCTGGAGGCTCTGGATTTATCCTCGCTGGCAAAGAGGGACACTTCATTACGAATGACCCGCCAATCTCTTGGATGCAGGCACTGCTTCCGCACTTGGGGGAGTTCCCTCTGCGAGAGATCATTCTACCTCGATCTCACCATGCCGGCCTGTGGAAGAACGTTAAAAGGGTTGGCTTCGGAATACCAGAAAATACTCAAACGCAGACTATCTCTTTGCCAGACCAGCTTGGCAACGGCGGCATTCGCGTTATAGACTTACGGCCAGTTAGGGACGACGACGAATTTCGAGAAAGCCACGGAACCAAGATTGCCAATCTCTACCATGGCATGTTGGGTGCATCACTGGGAGAGATGATTGACTTTGTCAATGATTTCAACAAAGAGTATCCGGGCGAACTCATCATCTGGGACGTCCACGCCACAGACGCATTGAACGGCAATGACAACTACCGCCCCCTCGACCGCGAAGATCGGGAACTGCTATACAGCCAATTCCAGAAATTAGAGCACCGAGTGAACATTTCCTCGCTGGAAACAGACGTCACTAAATGGACACTAAACAAACTCATCGGAAATAAGACTTCCGCCGTCATCATCAACTTTGACGAATCCTGGAGACAGTTCGACGACGGCGAGACCTTCCTCGGAGGCAAAGAAGGCTTCGTGACTTCCCGAGAATTTCCTCTTACACACCACTGGTCCAATAGCGACGATCCTAATTGGATGGCCAAAGATCAAATCAGACACTTCCGGCAAGCTCGGCCATCTCGGGACAACCCGATCCACGTGTCGGACTGGCTCCTCACCCAGCAAGGAGTAGGTGTAGTATTTCCCGTAGAGTCAATCACAGAACTGGCACGGGGAGCGTGGCAAACGCTCTTTACGGATCTGTGGCGGGCGTCGACGAGTGAGTCCTATCCGAATTGGGTGGCGGTGGATAACGTTCATGGGAACCAGCACAAGAGCCTTGTCATGGCGATGAATTACTGTCTGGTTGCGAAGCAGTGCGGCGGTCTCGGTGATAAAGTGAAGGGGTATAAGCCCATTGGTGAGAAGAGGGAAACAATGCTCGAAGGATTTGGAGAGGAGTTGAACGGTACAGTGGTTTAATAACATTGAAGCAAACGAGGGTCATGGCATATCACGTACTATGATGGCTTGCAAGTTCAGCGATTCGTTTTTGTATACTTTCTGTTTATTTTAGTTTCTCAGCGAATCAAAATACCATATTAGGTGAAATATCTGGCCTTCTCACTGTACGCTTGTGACAAGATGTTATCTGAGCTGCGAGGTTCTCCATTCCAAGAGCGCTCTATAATTCCCAACAATCAGTGGCCCTCGTCAAGACAAGGGAGTGCAGCGGTCATGACATCCATAGTAAATTTTCTTGGTTGATAAATAATAACTTACGTTTTATTTGTTATCGTCAGTATTCCTCTTGAAGACCTTTTAGCACGCGAAGCATAGGAGCAAACTCTCCACACCACTCACGCAGATAACGATCAGCTTTCAGTTTATTACAAAAACGAGTGGGCAACAATCTTAGGGACCTTGTTATTCTGGCACTCGTTATTACTTTCTTCTGAATATGTACGTTGCATTCTTAGCAAAAATCGTACATTTGATGCGTGGCTCAACGTCGTACCGGGTAACTAAACCTTGAAAAATGAACTATATGTGCATACTTGATCATGGAATCTACAGCAATGAAATTTAATCGATATTATGATCCTCCAGGGTATTCGATTTGTTATTTACAATTGGGAATAACTATGTTCACGTTGCTCCTCATACGGTGCATGAACAAACGAAGAAGTGAAGTCATTATGCGAAATTAAATGAAAAACGCCCGACCGTGATAGTCTCATGGATCTGGGAAAAGAATAGCGTCACAATATGACTAACTAGGTATGTCTCGATCGCCAAAC
Source organism: Sphaerostilbella broomeana (assembly GCA_930272545.1). Lineage (NCBI taxonomy): Eukaryota > Fungi > Ascomycota > Sordariomycetes > Hypocreales > Hypocreaceae > Sphaerostilbella > Sphaerostilbella broomeana. The sequence continues at coordinate 828,228 of CAKNET010000001.1, forward strand.
CCCGACAAAATATTGTCGAATCGAAGTCATTGCTAATACCAACCTAGAATTTATATTGCGTCTACCTATCCTATAGCCAAGACCATCGTCTACTCGCCGCCCCCTTTTTACCTGATTTCGCGACCCATTTCCTGGAGATTGAGCACCGCCATTGCTACATATACCCCTGCGGATACTGCATGTACGTACATATCCATCACCGTCATTGCGAGCGATGGAGCTGGATGCATCCTGCACGGTGCTGGGACATCCAACCACGTGTGAGTGAGCATTGGAAGGATCGCGCATTGCCATCAAGCCAAGCACGCCGCTCCTACACCAGGCTGTCATCACGAAGTCTCATCGATGGGTGATCATGTAAGTACGTCTCATAAGAAATATTCTTATCTAAACTCCGCCTGCGTCGTGATGAGGTTGCTTTGACAGTGGACGCAGGCTTAAGGATGCGCCGGAACAGCAATGAAGATTTAATAGTAGAGGGTTGATGCGCGACTAGGGAGGATCTGCCGCCGTGCTGTAGTGAGATTTGTCGACATCTATCAGGGCAACTACATGTTGCCCTGAAGATCTCAGACCACAAGTTGTGAAACACCCGGTCGAATGTCGAAGTCTGTGAGCGCAGGCGTTGCACGACTAGATACCACGATTAAGTGTTGCTCGAGCAGTCCACTAGATGGAACGCTTGTGGTGGTTGATTATTGCAGAAAGGATAGATGTAGTTTCCGGCTTGACCTACTTGTTGTGATGACATCTATCCATCATCCATCATCCATCCACACAGCCCGTTCCCGGATTCCTGGAGCTGGACGAGAAACAATTGGGACGGTTTCCATGCGCTAGTGCACTGCGACGATCTCCTTTTTCCTTCCAGAAACATCAAACCTTCACCATATTCAGTGTCCACCCACATCACGTTTCATTGGGCGTTGAATTGGGGGCCAACAGAAGCACTAGGCTTGCTTAGCGTTATGCACGCTGCACGCTGCACGTTGGAACGACGAGGCAAACTCGAAAGGGGGGCCAAAAAGAAAAGATCAGACCATCTTCCAGAGGTCTGGTCGGCCACGTTTCGGCGCAGAATTGAAGTTGTCAGAAGGCTCGTCGTATCTGGCGTTTGCGTCCTTGCGCGTGCGTGCATAGTGAGTTGTTCGCTGGCTCGTTGCTAGGAGGCAGTGCCCTATGCTTTTTTGCTTCAATACATGGAATTTCTCCGCGCCCAGTCCCGATTCGGGTTTCGTTGCGAGACTCCGTGGAATAAGAGGATTTCTTGGGTTGCGTACGTGCCCAGATAGACAGACAGGGCTAGGATGCTTCGAGTTTCAGACTTAAAAGCCGCAAGATCTTGAACGATTATTGTCGGGCGCTGAGTTTCGGCAGAAGGCCGATACAAGGATGATGACTGCTGGGTCAGGGAATTTGGCGTCCGTTGCAAGCAAGCAAGGATGATGACTTCTGGGTTCTTGAAGTGGAAGAACAGGGGAGAGATCCAGCTGTGGTCGTGGATCCGCATCATCAAGAACACTTGCTGGATCGCCGAGAGAAATCCGATTTTGAATACGGAGTATTCCGTAATATATTGCCGGTTGTTCTACGGACCAGAGTCGCCGTATCAGATGGTAGGCAATAGAGATCGTGTACCATAAGCTCGATCATGACGTCCTTGATAGCGTTTATAATGTATTAGAGAAATCCCTACCTCTAATTGATCTACATTCGATTGGTGTGTGTTTCCAGTTGAAAAGGTAGTCGTCTTCAGTTCAACAGTGGAAGACAGTGCCGTGAAAGCTCATTGCCGGAAAATTGAAATTCCCCTCTCCAAAGAATAATTAATTTACATAGTACTCCGTACAGCCACATACAAACGACGCCACATGTCCTACGCCTTCCAAAGGGTGTTGTAGTGCGCGCGTGCTGCACGACACCAATTTTGGCTAGTCAGCGAGCCACTCCGTCTCGTTCATAACGTCAAGGACGAGTTAAATGCCTTTCCACGGATCTGTTCGGGGCCCTGTTGCCTGCGTAATCAAGTTCCGCCCCTTTGGCAACCTCAACGGTTAAGCAGAGACGCACCAGAAAATATGCCACCGAGTCGATATTGTTCAATTGCGGGGTTGAGACGGGCTATTCGCCTTATCGGGGTGAGAGACAAGGGCCATCACCAAGGGGGGCAGCTGTTAACTGGGGGTCACCACCTTGTTACCATCGCCAGAAAGCTCTCTTCTTCCCTGCTCGTCCACTCCCTGTATCACCCCATGGCATGTGGGTCATGGACTGATGGTAAGCCACGTTTGTTTCGCGGCCATTTACTGGTCGGCCAATACGACAGATGGATAGATTCTCACATCTTAGCAGGGGGAAGAGCTCTCTATTGAATGCTCCACAAGGTCTATTGGTAACAATGACAAAGAAATTTGTGGACAACCACAGAACACCTAGTCCATATGGCGAATTTTAACTTCAAGGAAAAGCAAAATACCGTTCTACCGGCACTACCAGGCAATAGTACGCATATATATGAGGATATCCTTGATGAAGCATACAATTTCGCGGTCCATGTCAGATTGATTGGCGTTGGTCAAAGCCCAGCTGGCAGCGGCAACTACCGACATGACATGACACAACAACACCCAATAAAGCCTCTGCCGGCGACTCGGTTCCTGCTGTGTCACCCTAATAATCCTCAATCACACGTGGTTTAGTGACAACGGTGGAGGATATGTTGTCGATTTGTGTCACAAAACACAACGGCTGCAAAGGAAGGACTGAATATCTTGGCTCTGTACCACCAGTCATTATTCATCTCAGACAGGGCTTTGAGAATTGCCAAAACGACACTGTTCTGTTAGTGGTCGCGATTCGGACAATTTCAAGTCTCACCTCGTTAATGCCGAAAATATAGTGTGTTGCTTTGCGTCGCAATTCGAACGGGATACGACGGTCTAGCGTCCTTTGCTGTAGTTTGTCGCATCGTACTCCGTAAAGTGGACTGCTCTTGCAAGGTACAGAACATGACTGTTTCATCCGAGACAAATTCGGAGCACCATCATGCTTCTTTGCTCCCAGGCATTCGGTGCCAGGGCAAGATCTGACAGCAGGGATCCAGTCGAACACATTAGCCTCTGCTGTGAAAGGAATGACGACAGCTGATATCTGTCCCTGGGCTACGACATCCCTTCGACAAAGAGAGAAAAATAAAGCTAAGAAGGAGAGGGGAAACAGTCAAGAAATACGATGTGCGCACGGAAGCCGGGCAAAATGTGCGACAATGTCTCGATCCGTCGTTCACACTACGAACCGTCCTGTCTTGAATTGGGCATATATTGGTAGCGGATGAATAGGAGTCCGATCTCGCCAAGTTTCATAAATTGTCGGAATATTTTCATTTGGTTTTGGGGTTTTATTTATTTTCGTTTGTTCTACCAATTAATCTTACGACCTGGTCCAGGAGCGAGATTGTGACAGAAGAACTAGGATTGACTGCAGAGATCAGGGAGCGGGAACGGGAGGGAGCGGGGAGCGAGAACGAGGTGGAGGTCACTGACAAGGCGGAGATCACTTGCTCGATTTGGCGCCGAAACGAGAATCGTCCTCTTATACCCACGGCTCTGGTGAACTTGAATGGTGAGATGTCATATCTTGTAGTGTAGAACCCCAGAGATTACTGTCGTGACTGTACTCGACCTCAGCGATGTTCGAGGAGCATCTGGACGATATTCATTACCGAGCGCTGGCCGCTCTGGCAACCGCCGCCTTGGTAAGTTCCCCCGTTTGAAGGTGCAGAGCTGAGCTGATGGTAGCGTACCAGTCCATTTGCGGCAATGCTCACTAGACCATGCCTCGGCTTGTTTAAGAATCGTAGGGCGCTGAATACATAGCTGGGCCCTCTCGGTGAACGTCCTTGCCAGCTTATTAGCATACTATACACGTATGAAGAGGTGTAAGCTCACGGTTGATGGATGGTGGATCAAAACTCCAGACTCTCTCATAACCAACACACGTCAGTGACGCCGACCAACAACGTCGCTGAGCCGGTGCTCTGGACTGGGTAGCGGGATGGCCCACGTACCCGAGGGCAGTACGGAGTACATGTCTAGCCTAGTCTCCCCAGTCCCAACACATAATACCTTACATACCATACCTCTCTGACCAACACTGTATTATGTGTAGCACGTCACATAAGGGCGCGTCGTACGTCGGGAAGGCCTGAAAACGTTAAGACACTGGGGAGGCTTATTGGATCACAATACGGGGAACGTTGACCTCACCTTGCTTCGGCCGAGAGTCTTGAATAACTCCGCCAGATGCTTCCCACGTTGCTACGAATAGGTCAAGATGGGTAGGAGGAAGAGAAGCTAGGGGTGGATATGAAATAAGGCTTGGCGGACCATATCCATGGTAGTGGAAGATGCCGCAAGTTTATTAATGACAACTCATTCAGTCATTCCCTGCAGTGGATTCAAGCGTGAGGAGGTTGCCCCTGGATCCGAGAAGCTGGGTTCAACGTTGAGCGACGGGATGGATCTACCACTGCCTGCTCTTTTTACTTGAAGACAAGGCGGAATTTTTACCGCGCCACGCGACGATGCCTGCCTCAACACCTCAAGGGAGGATTTACAGGGCCGCGGACTACCCAGGTACTATGCTTGTATGCGCACCGCTTGGCTGGTAATAATAAGAATACATACTACCTAGTAGTCAGCAACGGGGCGATGGAGCCCGACTCACTTCGGCTGCTGATTCCAAAAGCCGGCTTCAAATTTTTAATTTTTTTTGGCGTTTATGAAGGCGCATTGTATTGTATCACATCAGGACGAGTCCGGGTGTACTTACGTAACGTACCTAATGTGGTGTGTGCCAAGGTACCTTAGGTACCTAATCCATTGTCCTCCTTCTGCCATTGAAGGATCTGCCAATATTCTTCGTCAATGCGGCAGCAGCGCACTGGATCCAGTTTATTCCCACAGCGAATGCACTCATGTCCCAAAGCTCCGCGCCTGCAGACACGCTAATGTGTTTCAACTCCACCGGATCTGCTTCCAAGCTCACGGCCGGGAAACTCTACAGTACATCCGAGCATGCAGGCGCTCTGCAGGACTGTGACATTGCATGAGATTAGGCTTAGAAGCCTGAGTCTCTTCGGAGAGAGTCGCCTCACCTCACAGAGGGACAGAGAGAGAGACACACACATACGGAGAGAGGGAAATAGAGAGGTTCTCAAATGCGAGGAGCTTCCCTGGGCCGCCGCCAACGGCCAGTTTGGCCTCCCGTTCTGGGGTTCCAAGTCAGAGGTCTCACACATGTTTCCTCCTACCTGGTCGCAGCGAGGGATCCATGGATCGCTTGCCAGCTCGGTTGCACCAACAGGCGCCTGTCAGCGCTGGAACTGGTCCACTGGAATTGAGGGATCAGCGGCGCTCATCACTAGGCATCGCCATATACTGTGCTCAGTGCTCCGTAGGGGGTTCAACGCGCGCTTCAGACGTTGGTTCGGTATTCGCCAACAACATGGCGATGCGAAATACCTACTACTTAGGACGGGAAGCGAAATGGACTGCTTGTAGATTTTTCACAGTGAAGAGAGAAGAGGCAATCCGATGCGTCCGTACAATAGGTTTGATCTGATACAGTGACATTGCTCCGACTCCGCCAGCACACCCGCGCGCGCTGTAATATTCATCAATAGCCTAATGCATCAATTAACTAATATTTCGCCTATCAGCTATAATCCCAAGGAAACACATGTTCTGACTCGCTCGCATGGGTTCTACTTATTAATATCCCGACTACAAGGGCAAGTAAAGGGAAAATAAGCTCTCTGTCTCTCTCCACGGGCTCCCAGGTTTGGCTCGTTCTCGGGTTCCCGCGCCTTCGTCACCTGGCACCCATCTCCCGGAACCCGTCTCCGCTCTAACCCTTGTTTGGCCATTGGCAAGCTGGCTAGGCGATCCCGTACCGAATCCAGCAGTCCATGGGTGCTCGTGCCGAGGGGTGCCTGGCCTTGTCTCTGGGCCGTTTGGCCACCCGAATGGTCCAGCATCCCAGCACTCGGGCAACTTCAGGGCTGGTACTGCCCCCCTCTGCCCCCTCCCCTGGCACCTGAACAGGCTGCTGCTAGTCCCAGCACCGTCTCCAGCGCCCCAGCACTAGGCGAACCACGGCCGCTGGGAGGTGGCATTGGCAGCCATTAGCAGCCATTGGGTACCTGCTAGGCGGCAAGTTGGCAACATTTGCCCCTACTAGCGTGCTCACCATCTTCCCGTTGACGGATCATGTTTGCCTTTGCAATATTAACCAGACTGCTCGCACACCCAATCGCCTTTATCCAGCGCTGCTCGTCTTTCCGGCTACTATCCATCATCTTCTCACAACCGAGACTCACAATCCTTCACTCACTCAACACAATCACCTGCTCTAAACTCACGCCGCGTAATAAGAAGTCGCCGCTACAACTCTCACAAAAATTTCCATCGCGCCATCTGATATTCCGGAATCTATTCGGTGGAGGACGTGGAACCTCACTTTCTGGCTAGTAACCCGTGACTAAGGCCGAGCCTCCGCAGATGGGCGAGTGAACGCCCTCAATACACATGGCAGAGTTGATATCACCAATATGGAGTCCTCACGCACCTCACCACGCGAGGTGCCTCCTGGAGTCAACGAAATACCCATGTTGCCAGAACTGTCCGGTATAGACGCACTGCCGGTCATCGATGCACATCCAATCTCAGAACACCGGCCAAACCCGAGATTTCGAACATCACGGCGCCAAAGCAGCCACAGCCATCTTCTCATGGAACTGCTCTCACGACGGCTGAGCCGTCAGTCACTCCGGCAACAACATCAATCTCGCACTACCTCTAACCCTTCATCACTTGCTTATGAGAGCGGAACATCAATACCCTTCTCTGCGACATACAAGCCCCCGCCGACTGTTCCGACTAATGCGACATCTGACTATCAACTACATCATGGCGACAGTCAAAGTATGGAAATCGATGCCGACGAGAATGTTGAATCTGATTTCCCTGTTTCAACACCTCATGCCCCTTCTGTCCCATCTCACAGCTACCAAGGCCTCCGACAAACTGAACTTGAATCAACTGAAACGAACATGGATGTGTCTGTCGCCGATAGGGTGATGGCAAGGTTGCAAAACAATACGCATACTAACTCAGCCATACCTATGTCACCAAGCTTAGCGGATTCCTCGATCATTGAAATTGATCCTGCTGCAAAAGCAGACATGGATCTCGAGGCAGACGAGGGATTCGATGAGACGGACGATGGCTATGCATGGGTAGAGAAGCAAGACCCTTCGGGCCCCAGTCTCTCAAGTGTCTTGAGAACACAGGGCCTCCTTAAATACAAAACTTCTTCTGAGGCAGCAATGCGCTGCCCAAAACTGGTGCGAAACGTTCCTCGCATGCGAAAGCGACAGCACAAGAAGAAAGAGCACAGACTCCGAGCTGCGAACGAGAGCACCGACATGAGTGGCCAATCTCTTGAATAGATGGCAGATAGTGGCCCTAGTGGTCCATTATCATGAGCTGATTATTTTCTGGCAACTGTTGGATTTGGAATTCTTACGATTGGCTTGGGACAATGATTCATACACGACATTACGCGGCGTTTTAGGCATGGGTCGGGAATTGCACACTACATTCACAGCGCGGGCAGACCGATTTTATCTCGAGTTTTGCTGTTCCTTTCAGTTGGCTTAAAGATGTTGAGGCTTCCGCATACATCCAGGCGTTTTTTATATTTTTATGTCTTTTACAGGATTTTTTAGAGGATACGACCTCACGGCGATTTCGTCTTCTGAGCTTTGTTCAGGATTGAACCAACCTTTTTTTGGGTGTTTGGATTGGCAGGCAGCCAGGATTGATTTTGACTTGTGTGATAACTGGCGCATGGTAAAGGAAAAGATCATGTCAGCATTTCAATTCTCGCGCATTCAAGAAGGCAAAGGTGAATATCTGTTTTGATAAGATGCCGCTTAGACATGCATTTGGCTTTGGGAAGTCTGTTGGATGGCCATACAGCGGTGACGCTGTTTGTCTTGCATTATTGTTTCTTGTTGGGGCGTGATGCCTCGGGGCCGGATAGCCCCTTGAACATGTACATATAGTTTTTTAGTTAAAGGGTGGTTCACAGACCCCAGTCTGTGTGTACAAATGACATCTCTTCGGCTATGGAGAAACTGAAGCTGAGGCCCGTATGGGATACTTACTGTATGCAACGTTCTTGTCCACGTGGTGAAGCGATTGTTCCAACCAACATGTAGACGGGGGGTTCGGCTTCATGGTCATCCGCTGCTAAAGGATGTGTCGATGGCGGAACGGCGTAATGTGCCCAAGGAGCCATGAGGTAGAACGAACCGCGTGCTTTTGGCAGAGGCGTTCTCAGCGCTGGTAACGAGGTGCAAAATTCTGCCAAAATACCTAATGCCTGGTAGTTGATATAGGACCTACCAGAGTGGTTTGCTATCCAAGGCGGTGAATCTGGTGATCTCAAAACTCGCAACCGCATCAACGCACCATGCCTGCCACTCCACAACTCCTCGTTTCAACGTTTGCTTCCTCCCCTCGTGACGATTAGTCTGTTTGCACACCAGAGCTGCATCTCAAGCATGGCCAGTAGCAACGATGGTGGTCCAAGCCAAGCTAGTTGGGAGTCTTTTCGCCAACACATTTCAAACCAGCCTCGAACGCGCCAAAACACTGGCCGATAACACTCACGGGCCGCCTATGCTAGGTTCATGTGCTTATATTCATGCAGCACAGGTTCAACTCTGGCGCTGTCGTCCTCGTAACTGCCAATCATTCTCCTCTTCACCACGTGCTGGACACGTTTCTAGACCGCCTTGCCGCTGCCAATACTTAGGTTGATGGTTCGAGTGGCTTCTCTCTGACGGGAAGCGACACCGTCGTACGTGATATCCAAGTTGGACGAGGGTGGATGAGGTCACCTAACGGTGGATTAGCAACGGCAGGTCTGCCACCTATTAATGAAGACCTGGAGCATCGACCTCTACCCAGATTTTTAACAATCCGGATCAAAGACAACGATATGGAATAAAAAAAAGGGGCATAGTTCCATGCGTGCCTGGATACAGAGCCATTCTTTGCCCTGGCCAAGACTATCGCTCTCTCTTTGTGGCGGGCGTCTGTCCGGATAGCTCTCCGTAGAGCGCGGGCGGTTGACTTGGCAATGGCATTCGTCGCTGAAACACTCTGCCTTCAACTGTGGCCCTCGCCATTATGGTCCGTGATGCTGGATCGGGAACTACAGCTGAATAAGCGAGGAAAGGATGAATTGATCGGCATTGTCGAATAAAAAAAATATGTTGGTTCGCAAATGTGTAAAGCTAAATCACGCCGACAAGTCTATGCTGCTGCATGGCATCGTTGGGGTGCAGGGAGCCGCGAGGATGGCGACGACCACGAGGCGCCCACGATTTACCCAGTGGCCAGTGTCACGATACAGTGGACAATGCTTCGTTTCAAGTTCTTTTATTTGATAATCAACTGGGGCTATGGAGAAGCTGAGCTCGTAGGCTGCCCGTGGCGACATGTCTATCATCCAACATTTTTTTGCCCTTCCTAGTTGCTTTTGCTTCGGTCTTGGAGGCGCAAGAAGCTAAGGCGAGCGCATCATCATCCCCCACACACTTGGGCCATCTTATAAGCGAATCACGGCGAGATCTTCTTTGTTCCAGATTGATTTTCACGCTACGACCGCTCTCTGCGATTGCCTCTTTAACTTTTCGATGCGGATGAGTGGGCCGTTGTGGAAGCGGCGTAAATGATATCGACGGCTCCAAGCTGGGGGGGTTCCCTTAAGGCCGGACTGGGCGATGGAATGCGTCGCTATAGCCCGTGCATTCCACCTCCACATGGGCGGAATCAACAAGGAACGAGCATCTACGGTTGCTGTGATACCTTGAGATGCTAGTATTTCCATTGCGGCTTGGTCTTTTAATATGAGTGAGCAAATGATTGATGAAGCTGCTTGCTGCTCTGTGTTGGAGGATCTCAACTGACGACGGCTTTTCTCTCTCTTTCTCCTCCAGCCTCCTCAGCACCACCACCACCACCACTACCACACACACACACCTTCATTTAAAGTTTCAGTATATCGTCGAATGCGGCCGTCGATATACTCCAACCAAGTGGTAATCAATCTTTAGGCCCAGTATTGTCATGAACGACTTGATTTACTAGCCGCATCCGTCACTTATAAGCCAACCCCTCCCGAATTCGATTGCTCGCCACTGAGCTCTTCAAGCAATGGCTTTCTGGACACCACCGTATAGGATCGATCCGGCCATGGACAGGGACCCAGGCATCTATTGGCAAGGTGTGGAAGGAATGGCCGCAGACGATTCCTCAAACGAACTGTTTGGACAGTTTGTAGATTTCGACGGAGAAGGCATTGCAACGGGTTCAGACGATACCCACAGTGGAAACCCAACCACAACTTGCCTACCGGACTCGTTCTTCATGAACCAACCAGCGATGGGTACCGCCTCTTCAGTAGTCTCATCAGCCGACGAGTTTGATTTTCTGTCAAGCAGCTCCCAAGTCGGCCCAGTCATGTCAACTGCGAGTCATGAGATGGATACCCAAGAGCTTGCCTATGAGGGAGGTGCTGAGCCCACTTCGGACGGATCTTATCATTTTGACTATTTCGGTCGAGGATCCATGTCCGACAGCGAACTCAAGAGGCTAGAGGAAATATCTATTCATTCACCTCAAAAAATCTCATCCATCTCTCATCCACCTTCTCCTACTCCCCCAAACACTACCAAGAAGCATCCAAATCGGTTTGTCGAGGCTCTGTCCTCGACCATCCGCAAAGCGACTACCCTTCGAAAAACTAAGAAGGCAGCCTCTATAGAGCGGCCATCATCCCCGACACTCGACCACCCTCCTATGGCCATTAAACCACGATCGGATCGAATGACCAGTATTCCTCAAGCCACAGCTAGCAGTATCTCTCACGAATCGCCTTCTCCTGCAACTGTGTACGACCCAAATTCTGTGTCCTTCATCCACGGCTATTGCGACGACCCTTTTTCTGAGCTGCCACCTACACATCCTACTGCCAACATGCGGTACTATAGCCAAGGCGGAGTAGACACCGCACAAATGCAGTCTCCTAATCGTCGGATCAAGAGTGAACAGCAGGTGTATTCGAATATTTCTGCTGCTGAATCAGCGGGTGCTCTCGCCACTGATACAGATATCCAGGCACATCCACCACCTGATGTCTGGCAACAACATCAAATGCCGCCTGGTTCTGGATCAGAGCAATGGTCGGGTACTGAATATGTGGCGGGCCAAGATTCACAGTGGTGGGATCTCACCATGTTCTCTGACCCCAAGAATGCCAGTGTCAATCAAGTGATGCATTCGCAACAGGCAGAGCTACCATATGAATATGCACCGATGTCTGACACGAACACCACAGGGCTCATGATACAGATGCCACAAGCTCGATCATCACAGCCCGAGCTCGTCAACGACTTAACACTTAACTCACAGACCTATCTACCCCCTCCCCCGCCAATTCCAACCACGGAACGATGCAATCGACCGCCTCGTGCTCCATCCTCCGGCGCTAGACACCGGAATATGTCCACTTCACCAATGCGTAAGACTCGCGGTCCATCTGCTTCTCCTACTCCAGGGCAACCGCAGCAGCGGAACCAGTCTCGGCACAGTTCTACAGGCTCTATCTCATCCGTGCGAAGCGCCTCTGGCCGAACTGGTGGCTCCATACCCAACACTCCAGGAGGCGTGCGCAAGCGCCGATCAAGGGATGCTGGCAGCGGCGGCGGCAGCTTGGCCAACGACGACAACATCGGCTTCGTCAACTTCACACCAAACGATGGCAACGTTCTCATGACTGGCGTAGCTCCAAGCGGCAGCTCCAAGACCAAGGCTCGTCGCGAAAAAGAAGCACAGGAGCGCCGGAGGAGACTGAGCGAGGCCGCAATGAAAGCCGTGGCTGCTGCTGGCGGCGACGTGGATAAGTTAATACAAGAAGGATTCGTCTTCTAGTATTAAATTAGCTTTCCAGTCTATTCTACCACTCGTCTTCATTCCTTTCAGCAAGGGCATCACTGAGCCCTGTTTATTGGACATGAAGGCTTCTAGAGAAGAACCATGGAAACATCGCCAAATACACTCACATGTACAACACTACAGCATGCCCCTCTTTATATCTCATCTTACACACTAGTTTACCTATCTTTGCCTCAGACTAATGTCAGGGCTATGCCAACAATCTAGCTGGCTTTTTTATACCGTGCACCGTTATCAATTTTCTTTGTGTAGCAAATTTTACTGATTTCTCCGCGCGGCCTGTCATTTTTTTCGTTTTTTTTTTTGCTTTGTTAGGAGCACCATGGCGAAGGAAATAAAAGGGTACTTTCTCGGCTGTTCTGGCCCGTCTTCTTTTTGTATTCATCAACTCTGTCAAACAGACGAAAGACCAAGGTAGGTTTGCGATACGATGGTCTCGCAGGAATTTCGAGGGGGACAAAATAATGCAATGTATACATAACATACACATTCAAGAGTCCGGACTCTCCCTCCTTTCTTCTCATTAGTTTTGTCATCTTTGCTTTTGCTTTATTACCATCCTTCTTCAAATGCTTCAATAGTCCGATACAGGTAGACTAGGTATCAAAAATATTTTGTGTCAAGACTTGGACGACAAGTCTGGTTGCAAAATCCTTAATACAGAAATTTTAAAATGCCATTTTTTTTGCTTGTTGTATATCGTCTACTTTACATTCTTTACTGAAGATGGCTCATAATAGAAGAATTTAGAAAGCAGTCTATTGCTCAATCATTTATCTTCATTAACCAATTCAACGACAGGGAAAATAAGATGAAATTCATCTATATTAGAAATTTGTTCGCAAATGCAAAAGCAATAGCAAAAAAAAAAAACCAGACCGATTGGACTGGTTAGTGGTGAGTGTTGCTCCCGGCAGGGCTTGAACCTGCGACCTCCGCATTACCAACGTTTAGAGTCGAAGGACTCTGAATATTAGTACGAAGCTCTAACCAACTGAGCTACGGAAGCTTTTGATTGGTGGACTACGAAGATGATGGCCTCAATAAAGGAATGCTCCTATGCTCCAACACCATTTCACTTCATCAGAATTCAATTTCTTGATTAATTAAATATCAGGCCATGTCACTTTCGATATCTAATGCAACCATTGTGTTATCTTCCTAATCTGCGGTCCATAGTCCCCGAAAACGGAACTTGCATTCCATCACTTATTAGTCATGTTAGTGTCCTTGTCTGAGACATTGCATGACGGCTTTGCGGCCTTAGTATAAGTGAGTTGAATGTTGCACATTGGCGCCAACCAGACGACAACCTTCCATTGTGTGGCTTCATGTAGTTAAATCGATGGATTTATGATACCTAGAACTGCACAAGGCCAGCTAGATCACTGGCGGTTGAACTAGATATCGGACCAGATATCGATTGTGATTGAAACTAAATTTGAAGACTGGATCTAATGTTAGCTTGGCACGGCTCACTAACCCCCTCAATGGCGAGATGTAAAGGTGCGCTGCGACCCTCCTAGTAAAGACCAGGCAGATGACCTTCAATATGATTAATTGTAGAAGCAATACTCTGCCATTCCAGGAATAAGCAAGGGTTTTGCTTTGGTAGGCTTTAACAAAGCCAATTTATGCTACCTATTGAAAAACAATATCGAAGAAGCAGAGATTGGCCTCAAAGGCTCGGCTTGCATTTATGGAGATGAAGAAAAGTGGGACTCGGCCAACTCGGCATGGCATTTGATGGTCTATTGCTTTTCTATATTGCCTTGGGGTCGAAATGGACGGCTCATGCAAGCCATATCGCTAAAAGGAATATAGAATTAGATTAGTTACGGTTGGCGATAAGTACACTTGATATAACTCAAGTTCTAAATATCTAATGTATGCCAGGTAGAAGGACACCACCATTGCAATGGATGCTCTTGGTGAGTTGATGCATCTCTTATCTCTCTCTCTCTTATCCACGGCTGAACGTCGGGCTTCTCGTCCTAATCGGCCGTCATGTCACTCCCCTCCCCCACCAATCCCTGGGTGCTTCGCCATTTCCTCAGAGCTTCATATGCATCCATCGCATGCTGCTAGAGACTGTGGGCGTTCGAATTTTCCTTCCTGTATTTCGCATTGCAACTATAGAAGATTCATAGTTGGGTCGGGGTTTCTTTCGAGCATGACGATCACCGAACGATAGAGCAAACAGCACCCCCAAGACCTGTCGACTGCCCCGCCAGTCTGGCCAACTTTGCAGCCGCGCACAACCATCCAGGATCCATTGCATTCTGCTTCGTGAATACGGCCTGCCAGCCATGGATGAGGTTAAGAATCTCTTGAGCAGCTTCAGCCGGGCTTTGGAATCACAAGTGCCATCTAAACAATACGATACGGCCGCTCGGAACCACGCTGCAGCTGTCCTGAAACTGCCTGAGGCTGCTCAAGAGACAATCCTGCGAAACACAGTTGAATGTCTTCAGGTATACCGTCCTTAAAGCGTCTGAGGTTTTGAAAAGCTCTAATTGTTCTTTGAAGATGCTTGATCCCGCCGTAGACTCCATTGGATATCTCGCACTCCTCGAACTCCTACTCGAAGCCACAACAGCTTCACCAGCCGTCATAGACGCAGTCGTCTTACGCGATAGCGTCATTCAGTTCTTGCTAAAGTTTGACGCCGTTCAAGTCCGATATGCTGGATATTCATTTCGAAATCTAGTGGAGAAGATCGCTGCCCTATTCTCGGTATGCATGTTGCCTGGGCATTCTTAACATCCTTCAGAAGCTAACATAACGGTCATAGCCCACGGTCGCTGTTGAGTTACTAGCGAATGCGATACTTCGAATTGACCCGAGCGGATCCGTGTTCACCTCCATACATCCGATTCTAGCCAGATTAGCTTATGATGCAAACTGTCTTGAACCAGCGCTAAAGGTCATCGATCACGATATCATCTTTTATCCCAACTCCCAACATTCCCGCTTCACAGAAGCGAAAAGGTTATGTGACTCAGATACTGAGCCTTCATATTTCATATCAGCAATGGGACTGGCCGACGGAGTCAAGAGTAATGTTGTCCTCGAATATCACCTACTCCGAGGCTTGATTTACATGTCAAGACGCGATTGGCCCAAGGCTCAAATTGCACTGGAGCAAGTTATTTCATATCCCACAAAGGACAAAGGCGTGAGTAAGATCATGGCCGAGAGCCATAAGAAATGGGTATTAGTAGGGTTGCTTAATGAGGGCAAAGCTCCAAGCTTCCCTCAGTCCCTCAAAGGTTTCGTCAAGTCTACATATAATGGTATCAACGGCCCTTACATCAACATTGCCTCATTATTCGTTACAAACGATGCTTCGAAATTAAAGGACGAGATCGAAAAAGAACAAAAGACTTGGGAAGATGACGGAAATGCAGCTCTAGTAGAGGAGGTGATTAGCGCCTACCAAAAATGGCAGGTTGTCAATCTACGGCGGGTATATCGACAGGTCTCCATTTCCCAGATACGAAACACCACGCTGAGTG
Organism: Sphaerostilbella broomeana; assembly: GCA_930272545.1. Lineage (NCBI taxonomy): Eukaryota > Fungi > Ascomycota > Sordariomycetes > Hypocreales > Hypocreaceae > Sphaerostilbella > Sphaerostilbella broomeana. The sequence goes on from CAKNET010000001.1 coordinate 843,835, forward strand.
CCCGAACTGGTGGGGCATTGGCAAATGAACAGGAGACTCTCACACTCGTCAGTGACATGATACAGTCAGGCATGCTAAAGGGCGAGCTGCAGGTCGGGGCAACCGCCGAAGAGAGTTATGTCACGTTTCACGAAGAGTACGATTTGATGACCGAGACTGAGTTTGCCGAGGAGATTGCCCGAAGCCATCGCAGTATAGTAGAATTGAGCAAACAATACCGAATAACAGGCGAACGACTGAGCGCTAACAAAGACTACGCGCGGTACCTGATTCGCGAACAGAGGCGGTTGGACAAGGACAGTACGGACGCGGGAATAGGCTTCGACGCACAAATCGAGGATGAAGACTTGATGACTGGTGTTCTGAGTCATGCCTAGCTTCCGGCATATTCCTGAATGTACTTTTGGGGGGATATTGGGTCCTAGAGATAACGCAAGAAACCTAGCGCGGTTTCCATTGTACACAAAGTATCATCATTCTCAAACTTTGAAGATAGGAACAACTAAGTTTATGCGAGGCCACAGTCCGATTACACTATGGAAACTATAGTATCTATCTCTTAATATGCTGTCTTACTGAAATGGTTCCGGTACAGTTCATATCAGGCAGGTTGGTGGCTACAATCACAGCATATCGGTTTCAAGGCGATAAAGCATCATGATGTTATTGAATTCAAAGTCTATATATTTCCCAAGCTATTTCTAGAAGCTATGCTCATGGCAAACCATTCTCTCCTTAAATGCTCCAAAAAAAGTCAAGAACCAAGTCGCCAACTCCAATCCCACGGTTTCATCTTATGACCAGCAAGATGTTGGAAGAAAAAAAAGGAAAGCTTAATAAGGACACCTGGACCATATATAACCGCAAAACAGTTGGTAAGCAGCACGTAGTTTATGACGAGACTCTGTTCCTCCGACGCACGAATTTAGGCATGGACAAAGTATGCCGCTTCTCATTCGTGTAATTGGTACCCGTTTCTGACGACGTAGCCTCCGCCATGTCCTGAACAATGTCTGGCTCCACCCCCCTCGAATCTGGTCTACAGCAGCATCCCATGGCAGCATGCAGAATGAAAGCCAAGTCTGCCAGCACAGCACCAATCCACATAAAGGCAAACATCTTGACGCCGATTTCGGCACTGATATTGAGCTGGTCCTGGGCCGTAAGAGCAATCTTGGCAGCCACGGTGATGATGGTGGCGATGATGGCTGCCACGGTGATGACGATGCCCGAGATAGCGGCGAGGATGGAGATGAAGAGGCTGGCCCAACGGGTCTTGATGACAAGTGGGGTGAGCAGGAGGAGGACGAAGTTGAGGACGGTGCCGCTCATGAAGAAGGCGTACATGATTTGCGAGCCGAGCTTGAGGAGGTGGAGAACGGTGACGACCTGGGAGGGGAGGGCGATACGGGCGCCGGCGAGGAGTTCGCTGACGAGGACCTCGACGGGGTTGAACCAGTAAAAGGTTTTGGGGTCGGAGCAAAACGTGATGCCTCTGGATGTAAAGTGTTAGCAAAAAAAAAATCCAAGGAAACTAGCTAGTCAAGGTAAAACGCACTCATCATCGTAGCCCTCGCAGAAATTCCACACGCCAACCTGGTAAAAATCATGAAGGCCCAGACTCCGAGCAACTGAGTTTAGCAAGTTGGAATTCTCGACAGAAATAGGAATAATATGCGAGACGTCGAGCTTGAAGAAGTATATGTCGGAGAGGATGGAATTCTGGCGAGTGTTGCCGACGAGGACGAGGATAAGAAACGGGATGGTGATGAGGTAGAAGACCGCTGCGATGATGGTGATGTTGCGGCGGGCGGCCATGGTGGGCGGATGGGGGGGAGGGCGTAGAAGCCCTGGTGGTTCTTGATGAAGCTATTCGGGAGGAGGAAGAATGAAAGAAATAAATAAAGAAGAAGAGAGACAACGAAGGGGAAACGATTGGCAGGTTGAATATTATGGGCAATTTGGTATGTTCATGAAGCAAAGAAATCGTTAGACTGTCTCTCATCGGACGGACGGGCGGACAGCGGTCATCGTACCAGATAGAAAACCGGGGACGATAAGAGAGAAATAGAGGGCATTACGGCAGAGAGCTAAGCTCCGGCAGCCAGCGGGTCGGCAGCCACCTAGCCAGCAGCAGCAGGGTGACTGGGGGCCATCCATGTCATCGTTCATCCACTGGCGCCAGCGAATTGGCAGCGCCTAAAGCAGAGCTTGTTTTATCCACTAGAACGGGCAGTGGCACGTCGTTTTGAAGACAGCCCTGGAGTGGCAGCGGTACGGATACAGTGGGAAGAGGGGGGGGGCCCACACTGGATCTGCCTTGATTTTAGGGTTCGCGGCGGCGGCGGCGCAGCCCCCAACAAGCAGTGGAGGCCTTGCCTGATTGCCTGACTCAGGATTCCAGTGGACAGCAGAAGGGGTTCAAGGGTTGTTTTGGGTTGAGGGTGAGGCGTGCTTGATGATCGGCTGTTGTTGAATCTTGCGTAATCGACTATCTTTGTAATGTAACCTCGAGGCGTTCGTAGATACATGTCAAAAAGCGAAGCGCTTAGGGAATGAGATGTGATGGTTTTTTTTTTATTCATCTTTTATTTTTAAAACCATCTCCAGTGAATTCTTTGAAAGAAGTACATCCATATGTCTTTCTAGAAGCTCACTACCTAGGTTATTAAGTTGCTTGTTTCAAAGCATCAGCAGCCAAACAAACCCGCTTAGCTTTAGAAAACTACAGGATAGACAATGACACCTACACTCTCAATACGACCTGCATAGTGAGCCAAAAGATCCATATTATACATGTCAGTATATACGTAGTATGTATATGTATGTATTTCATCCCAGAAACTGATAGACCACACCGCTGAGCTATTTCCCCAACAGGCAATGTTGGGCGGGACGAATACCCGGAGATTCTGGTATGAATAGTGGGATGGACGTCAGGAAGACAATGCTGATCGGCATTTTGGGGAGGGTTGTGGAGGGATTACCGGTGCAACAGGGTCAGAGTAGAGGAAATAATAAGAAACAAAACAAAAAAAATACATGAGGTGAAAATAAAATCAAGTGAATTGTTATCTCGAAAGGATCCATGGATCGTAAACGTCGTATTTTTTTTGCGCGCACGTAGGTGGCTTTTTGGCCAAGAACGGCTAAACGGGTGCTTACCAACCATCCGAACCTCACGGCTGTGCTGTTGCTTTGGGCGGTTACTGCTGCAGGTGGCTTGAACCCCGTGAGCGACTTTGGACGGTCCGTTGACGCTTCACCTGTCGTTCGTTTCCTTGTGGCTGACTTCATCTCGCTAAATTCGTCTCGTAGCCGCGCTGTCTTTACTGCATAATCGTAAGTAGGTACATTATTATCATTATATCTGTTGGGCGGCAAAGCCATCACGAGCAGATACGTAATACTACATATTCCCCTACACTACATTTAAAAAATAAAAAAAAGAAGTTTTACTTTCCGTGACTGAGACACCTTTTCTCATTCGACTCCAGTTCTTGCTCATCAATCATCTTCATTCTCCACCACCCTTGGCCCGTTTCCTCCCTCCAGTGTCACCTTAACTGTATGTACATTGACATCTTCTACCTCCTCTCTCACCTCACTGCGGGCGGAGCAGAATCTTCAAAAGAAAAAAAAAAGGCCCCTTGTTTGGTGCAGCATCTTGTCTTGCCAGCGATCTACACTCAAAGTTCCGAAGAAAATTGGGGCATCTGCTAGACAAGCAAACAAGGTTCCTCTTTTTTTCTGTTCTGTCTTTCCTCGTCTTTATCTTGATGACGACGCCGAGGGGGCTTTGAGAGCTTCGAGCAAATACGGGACGCCTGCTGCTATCAACAAGTCGATTGTGGAAGCGATCGTGGCTGAGTGTATACTCTTTCTGTCTTCTCTCCGCCAGCACGTCTCCCGTTTCGGTAGCTTGCTGTTGATTGTTTTGTTTCATCATTTTTCCCCTTGGTTTTTTACATTTTTGTCGTCTGGTTTTCTTTGGGAATTGTTTTGTTTTAAAAAAGTTGAGGGCTGAAAAAAATTATCTGTCTCGATATTAGCTATTTGGTTTTTGGGTTGCACAGAGGGAGGACACTCGCCCAGCATGAGGGCTTCACACGCAGCTCTCAGTGCCCTGGCACTGCTGGCTCACAACGTCATTGCTCAAACCGTCTCATTCTCCGACTCGTCAGGCTTGACGTTTTTTCAAGGAACCAAAACACGAGGCCAAGGTGCACAGGTCGGTCCCCCAACCGGCGCATACACGACCTACCGCTCCAAAGTCACCTTGACGGGCATCACGCAGACTACAGATACAGCTGCTTCGATCAGCTTCTCGACTACCGTCACCAACGCCGGAAACCTCACAGCGACAACATCGACAGCGCCGAAGCCGACCAACACACAAGCTTGCAACAACTGGGTCGAGTTTTGCCCTCGAAAGTACAGCAACGTCACATATGTCGGCTGCCACAATTCCCCGTTTGTTCGGCCTGGCAACTCGGCGTCTAACCAGGCGCTGCCCGTCAACGTACAGCTTGATGACGGTATTCGCTTCCTCCAGGCGCAGATTCAGTGGCCTACCAATGGCACGGTTCCGCATTTCTGCCACACGTCGTGCGACATCTTTGATGCTGGGCCCATTACCAACTGGCTGGGCCAAGTCAAGCAGTGGGTAGATGCTCACCCGTACGACGTCGTCACCATCTTGCTGGGCAACGGCAACTACTCCGATCCCTCCTTATACGCCCCTTTCATTGAAGAGACGGGTATCTTGAAATATGCCTACGAGCCAAACGTCTTTCCCATGAGCCTGGATGACTGGCCGACGCTCGAGACGATGATTATCCACGGCAAGCGAGTCGTCATGTTCCTGGACTACAAGGCCAACCAAACCGCCTACCCCTGGCTGCTCGACGAGTTCTCCCAGGTGTGGGAGACGCCATTTGACCCAACCGACGATACCTTTCCCTGCTCAGTCCAGCGTCCGCCAGATCTCTCCAACGACTCCGCCAAGGACCGCATGTACCTCATGAACCACAACCTCAACGCCGAGTTCAACGTCTTCAGCGCCCAGCTGCTCGTGCCAGCCGTCTCGGAGATCAACAACACAAACGCCGCCGAAGGACCTGGCAGCGTAGGGCTCGCCGCCAACAACTGCCGCTCCGACTGGGGTCGCGCCCCTAATTTCCTCAACGTCGACTACTACAACTATGGGTCGCCGCCGGGGTCGGTGTTTCAAGCCGCTGCTAGAATCAACAATGTGACTTATAACCGGACCTGCTGCGGCCAGGTGGTTCTGGGTGGTGCCCCGGCAGCGTTGGCTGGAGGAGCCGTGTTCTACTGGGCCGGAATGGCCTCCTTGTTTGTTTCAGCGTGGCTCGTCGTATAGAGCGTCTTTCCATGTTAGAAGTTGGCATTATTTATTATTAGAATATGCTTTTTTCGTCTTTGGTCTTAATTTGGGATATAGCGGCCACGTTGATATTTACTTGTTCATCAATATTAATTGGAGTCATGGGGATTCTGGACGAGAAAAGAACCATTAGAGAATTTGGGAAGCCGGATTGGATTTCACTTCGAGCACATCGGAAAAATAGAAAGCTACGTTTGTCCGTGTCCGGTGCCGCACACACCATCTTCCGTTCCATGTTGTATGTCGTCTTTTTTCTCGGACGGTTTAATCGTGCCAACGGCGGCGGCTCTCTGCATAAGCACAAGAGCCAAAGCTGATCATACCTATATATATGTATATCATAATCGGAAGTCCACCTTACACTAACCACTAGCTGCCGGAGTTTGATCGCTAATTGTCTCGCGATTTCTTGCAGCCAGATGTGATGTACCGCCACCACCGGCACCGGCACCTGCACCTCGGCACCAACATCCAAACCCCCCAAAAAAACACGCTTCTAGGCTACCTCGAAACCAATGCAGCCCCATCAGCGGCTCCAGGCGGCTCCAGGCGGCGGTCATGATATCGCTCATTTAAATCATCGTCACCAAAAACGACAGGCTAGGGATTTTTAAACATCACAAACGTGGTAAGACGGCTCTGGCCGTGATCGTCAGCCGCCCGCGGTAACCCGCATCCACCACGAGCACCACCATCACCACTTTTAGGACCTCCAGATCCCCTTCTTAGACAAACGTCTAAATATATCACGCCCAGAATCGAGCACATGTGCATGATTTAATGTACGGGTAGCCAATCAGCAGCGCAGTGCCTTGTCGGGGTAGCATCGCGCCAGGGGACTTGGCGTAGGCAAGCGCCGACCAATAAACAGACCACATACAATACGTCTGCTCAGCCCATCCGAAGCGACATCGCGGGAGGCCCCAGCCAGCCAGTTTAGCTAGGCAGGCAGGCAAGCAGCCACAGCAGGTATTCCCGCCGCGTGCGAGAAAAACAATAGATCCTAGAGCGCCTTTTTTTTTCACTTGCAGAACGCTCCTAACTTTGAAGGGGGCTTGTTTATGGCTGGTTTAGGTAGACTAAGCCATCAGTCCTACCACAGCCATGGGGAAGGGATCGTCGTCTGCGTGCGAGCGCTGTACGGTAGGAGGGGTCTTTCTCGGCTATGTTCTTCTTCAACTGGACGGGAAAAAACACAGCTGAAAGTCTTTTGGCTTGGCTGCAAAACTATCTTCTCATTCTTCCTCTTCCATCAGCGCAAAGACCACACTTCTGACAGCTTCTAGTTTTGTTTCTTCTTCTGTCTTTCCCTCCATTCTGAGAAAGCTTGCCGTATTTATCAGCTTACGCCTGTGTCCTTGGTGCGGGTTCTTGCTTTGCGATATATCCAATTCTACAGCGTCGCTTGTACAGCTACACCACGCCAACCCGCCGTCGCTACCAACGCTCTCCCTCAACATCACAGTAACACAGGATAGCGAAGAAAGTCGCGTTCGCCATGGTGGTGGGCCGGCTTCAACATGGCATATAACAATAACCAGGGCAGGGAGCCGTTTCGGGATCCTTGGGCAGGACCTGCGCCGCACCAGCAACTCGCTCACAGAATCTCCAACATCTCGGAAATCAGCGACATCGACAACCCGTACGACCCGGCTGACCCGGCCCACTCCCTCCGTGGACGTGAGTCTATCGTCTCGATTGACTCGGAATATGATCGTCGCGATTCTATTGCAAATTCTCCTTACGCTTCTCGTAACTATTCGCCGCAGTCGTCGTGGTCAGGGTCATTCTCCTATGCGAGCAATGGTGGGGGATACACGCCAGTGTCTGTGCAAGGCAGTGGTGGCGGCGGCCCCCCGCAGAGAACCCTATCGAGAGGGAGTCGTAAAGTCAGTTATGCGTCTGTGAGGCAGACATTTCCGGAAGCCATTCAAGAGGAGGACTCGTATGACTTGTCGCTCCTGCGTTCTGCGGCGCCCATGGGGTCGGGGCCCGGCAGGTATGAAGCCATTCGTGAAGAGGTGGGGATGTCGGAGGAAGAGCACGCCTTCGTGCCTGCATTCGACCTTACATCGACTCTGGGACCAATGGCTTCGCAGGATGAGGCGTTTATTCATAAGCTGCAAGAACAAGAGGCAAGAGGGAATTTGACGGGCGGACTCGGTCAGGGATTCAGGGCCGAGGCTCGTGTTCGCGGAGAAGACATTCTTTCATCGCCAGTTTCCCTTCAACGCAGCCTCTCAAAATCATTTTCGCGACGAATGGCCAAACGGGAGCTGAGCCGTGCCGAAACTTTGCGAAGCATGGGTCAAGAGGAAGCAAATCGACGAGGCGAGGTCATCGAAGTAATCATGGAGGACGAGCCAGCCCCCGCAGATCTAAGCAACATGGAAGGTCTTGATGTCGAACCCGGCACGATACGACACTCAAACTTGCCCTCCAAGGAGATTGCAAAGCAAGTGTTTTATCCCCAGCCAAACTGGAAGCCATTCCCTATGCGGTGGCCATACCTCATTAGTCTGATCCTTTTATCGGCAGGTCTGGCTGCTCTGCAGGAACTCCTATATCAGCAGCACAAGGACCGGCCAGTGATTACATTTAAAAAACCCAACGAAGTCAAGCCGGGATTATACTTTGTTGTTAAGTTTGTGCCGACGCTTGCTGCGGTTGTTTTCGGTGTTCTATGGCAATTTACAGACTTTGAAGTCCGCAGACTGGAAGCCTTTTACCAGCTATCCAAACCCGGTGGAGCTTTGGCTGCGTCGTCCATTAATATGGACTATACAACTAGCTTCAACTTCTTCCGGCCGTTTCTAGCGCTAAGAAAGGGTCATTATGCCGTGTGTGTCTCATCCATCGCTACCCTTCTTGCTGTTTCCCTCGTGCCGACATTTGCTGCCGCGTCAGTTGTGCTGAACCCGAGTCGAGACGAGCGGATGGCTCATCCGGACGAGGAAAAGACGCTCAACTTTGCGTTGGTCTGGTCCCGTCTGCTAACATCGACCTTGGCATTGTGTGGATTCCTTGGTTGTGTTTTATTCTACCTGCTCCAGTCTCGACGATCTGGTCTTTTAGCTGACGTCAGGGGCATTGCCGGCTTAGCATCCATGGCAGTAGTCAGTCATATCTTGATGGATTTCAAGGACATGGACACTGCTCCGCATGGAGATATCCACCATAGACTCAAGTACAACCGTTATGTGCTCCGAAACTCATCCCTTGCGCCGGATGATGAAAATCCAGCTTCTTCCAAGGAAAAGCAGCGATTCAACGACCACCACCTCCCCACCAATCCGCATCCCGTGATGCTGCGCCCGATCGGCATCCTTTTGATGATTGCCGGGCTGCTACTTTTCACGGGCTTCATCCCGGCGTTTTTATTCTCGTTCGCGGCTGTGGTGGCCGACAAGGTACCGTGGATTGTGACAGTATTTGCCGTCACCTTGAAGTTATGCTGGGGCGGCATGGAGTCTGCTTGCCGCATGATGGAGCCATACTATATCCTCTCCAGGCGGCACGCGCCTTCAAAGACACTGATGCTGGACTATACCGCCCTCCCGTTCGCTTACATGCCCATACGAGCCCTGATGAACGGCCACATCCTCATGTTCTTCATCGGCTTTGGCAGCGTCATGGCCGAGTTCCTCACCATCCTAGTCAGCGGACTGGCCACCGTCGACGGCAACGACTTCCTCCAGGAATACATGAAACCCAACGAGCAAATCAACTCGGGCACCGAAACCGTAACGTCATTCTACGTCTCCGTCGGGCTCTCCCTCTTCATCCTGCTCTACATGAGCATCGTGGCCATCATTGTCTTCTGCCGCCGTCGTCACCCTTTCTTACCGCGACAGCCCAACACCATTGCCTCGGTCCTGGCGTATCTTCACCAGAGCAAGATGCTGTACGACTTTGTAGGCACGGAGAAGTACACCACGGCGGAGATGCTGCGCAAGCTTGAGGGCGGCAAGACGTATGGGCTAGGGTGGTTTGTTGGGAGGGATGGGCAGAAGCATTGTGGTGTGGATTGGGAGGAGCTGATTAGTGGTTATAAGCACGGGATTGATTTCAAGCAAGGGATCCAGCCGTGGGATATGCAGTGGGATGTGTTGTGAGATGGGGATGGGGATGGGGTTTTCTTTTTTGTTTTCGGGTTGGGTTGACATCGTCATCGACCTACCCTGTAAGATGGCATGAGATTGCATGAAGTATATAGACTTAAAGCATGTACCTTTTTTGTTTTACGTTAAGAAACGCAGCGAATATAATTGCATTTTCATTATTGAGCCTCAAAGGCGTTTTTGGAACACTTCATCTAATACTGTTGCGTCTTGCAGTGGTGTTGTGTTGTGGTCATCACTGCTGCTCTGTGGACGTGTTCCTGTGTTGTATGAGGTCACGTATCAAAATAGTCCCCTACATTATTGGCAACACTGCCATTGAATCCCACTTTAGGATATGCCAAGAACCTTTGATCCTATAACAGCTAAGTAGTTAAACTAGAGATTATAATGAATTACATCGAATAGCACAGCTATCTACAAGAACATACACAGCAAGAAAACCCTTTCTCTCACATGCAGCGAACCAATCGACGAAGACAGCCGTATCATCATGTAATGGAAATGTTTCACGTCTTGAGATGAGGCGTGTGGTGCGCTTTGAACCGGTTCACACGCTTCAGATTGTTTCTACAAATTTAAGGCTCCTGTGAACGTAGGTCTGATACACATGTAGATACTACACATGTCACAAGTGTGGTATGGATCACCCAAAAATTCCAGTCAAAAAAAGGGTTCTGATATGTGCGGAAATAAGGAGCGTGATAAAAAAGATGGGTTATTGAAATGGAAGTAGAGCCTGTTTTTATTTTACGATTCTATAGCATCCGCGTCGTTTTTCAACAGGACGTTGAAATAAAAAGTTCTGGAAACTCGTTGTTACCCCATGTCGCAGGTTGCATCAATGCTCTTTTCGCACCCACACAATGCGGTCAGACGCCTTTTGCATATGGCATTGACGAGGATTTATTAGCCATGACAGCCTTGGAATTGTCGGAGGCTAATTATCTTCATCGGTATTTTTGAAATGACAACGGTTCGCGACGAGGTTCAAACAAGGAAGAAATACACTTTTGTCATAGCCCAGGTACTGGTAAACACCTACCGCCACCATTGGGCTTGGCTGCATTCCGAGCATCAGGAATGACGCTGACCAAACACGAGACCAGCAGTGTGTCTTGGTGCTGATGCCGCCTTGTTAGGCCATACCAACAAATCGTGATGAAGCTGAAAGCCCTGACACTGGGAAACATCGATTTTCGTTTCGCCTCGTTCCGATCGTAATATAGTTCTGGGTCTTGTTTAATTTTATTCCTTTTAACCACTGTCAAATCCGTTAATCAATCGGACCTGCGAATTCTTCTAGGACAGGCAAGCGGTGGCCCCCCTGTGACTACGGTGGTGTGGAGTGGACGCCTTTCCGTTAACTGGTTGGAGGCTGTGCAACGCCCCGTAATTTCACTGGCCGACACCACCGCTCACTCTCGCACTCACTGTTGCTGGTGGACGCGTTCGAGCCAAAGGGGTCACTAGCCCATCTTGGCTTTGTCTTGAAGGTGGCATTCAGCAGTCTCTTCTCTACGTAACTGATACGTTCGGCGTTATGAGAACCGAACTCAAACCGGCAAGCATGCTGTACGGATGTACTGTCTAGACGTATTAGTTTGTTTTCTGGTTGCGAATATGGATGGAAGAAGAACAAGAAGAAGAAACCCTCCCCTCCGGAGTAGATGCTGGTGTGTTTCGGTGCACATGCCAAAAATAAATGAATTGGCCCGACTCGTAAAGTTCGGGCAGTGATGAATGACGGCGGCAAAGTTCGTATTTGGTGTTGGACAAGCATGGATGCTGCTGCTGAGTTGGATGGATGACGTTCATGAGGGGGGACCGACCAGCCGGCCCATTTCGGATTCTGATTTTCTGTTGCGTCGTCGCTGGAAACGACGAAGTCGTCAGAGTGCAGAGACTCCGCTAGAAACGGGTTGGATCCTCGACGTCTCTACAGTCAGCAGTTGTCTCTGGAGGCTAATTCGCAACAGATCAGCGAGAGAGTGTGAGAGAGACCGGGTTTGGATCCGAAGCAAAAACAGGGCGTTGGCCTTGTCTGATCTGGAGTGGAGAGGTTGGGGCATGGGGGGATGAGAGGGTGGAGCTTGGAGATGGGGAGATTTGTGTAGCACCTGTTAGTGGTTTCTGCGGCACGTGATCTTTAGTTGCGGATGGGGCGGAAGGAGGTACATGTTGGATGGGCAGATGTAAATGCAACACAGATGTATCACACTATTGAGTCTGATCTCCACTGACCAAGCCGCACTAACAAGAAGATCCCAGCGCTCGTGACGTCGCGAACCGAATTCCAAGCTTTGGCCCTGGGAATGATTGGTCGGATTCTTACCTGCCCCTGCCGCGATGCTCACCCCCTGCAAGACGTCGATACGACTAAGCACCCGCTTCTGGGCAAGTGTGACATTCTGTCTCTGCAAGCGCTCACGCCTGTGGGCTCCAGCTGCAATCCGCTCTGTCTATTGTTGTTTTTTCCGTTGCTACCACCGGGGCTGCCACTGGAACTGCTGGTGATGCCGCTGAACCCGTCGCAGCATCACCACTAACCTGCTATGGGTGGTACGCTAAGTCCCTCCGTAGGTTAGGCCGTCGGTGGTGGCGCCCCCATCCCATTCCCACTCCTATCGTGTTGTTGCGCTTCATCCACCCCGAAACCAATTTTCCACCCTTCTACTGCTACTACCTCGTCTCATCACTACCCACAACAAGCCCCCCATGAGCGCAATTTTCTTGCCTCTTACCGATCGCTAATACCTCGTCGTTGTTTTCATCGCCATCTGCTTGGTGTTTCTTTCGTCCTTCTTCGCCTCCTCTCGCTCGTCTGCTTTCGTGGCAGAATCCGTTCGCTTCTACGCCGATTTAACGCTCTGGCTAACGCTACTCGTCTCGAACTCCCCCCCTGAACGATCATCACCGGGAACACCCCTCGCGACTTTCCATTGTTTCGTCATCGACGCTTCATCACGATACATCCAACGAAACTTCCCGCCAGCGGTCCTTGATCCCCGAGTCGCTATTTTGGGCAGCATTAGACACGATCGTGAGCCCTCGCCAAAGTTTTTTGCGTGACTAAACAGGACGCACGACGACGATTTCTCTCTTTTGCACCGCACGTCACCTAATCTGTTCCATCAGACCAGTCAAGGGCTGATCGCAGGACGACGAACCTAGTTCCGACTCTACCGTTGCTCGATAAATAACCCGATTGGAATTTTGTTGCAAGTCCAGCCATCAATCACCATGAGGTCCTTATTGAAGGCGCCGCTTCTACTCCTGGCCTCCATGGCCACCATGTTGGCGCCAGTCTCTGCCGAGAGGATGCTGTTGTCCAACTCCCTCAACAACTGCCAGCAAGACTCGAGTCTGCAGGCTAGTCTGTTCAACGTCGTCTATACCCCCAACAACAACTCTGCCAGCGTCAACATGGTCATCACCTCGTCCGTCCAGGGCAAGGTAGTCTTTGAGGTCGCTGCGTCTGCCTATGGCTACACTTTCCTTCGTTCGACTGTCGACCCGTGCAACATTGGTCTTGCAGGTCTCTGCCCCATGCATTCTGGCAACATTCCCTTTGGCTTCAACCTCCCTGTCGGGAAAGACGCTGCAAGCAAGATCCCCGGCATTGCTTATATGATTCCTGACCTCGATGCTACTGTCAGGATCAACGTCAACTTGACCTCCACCGGCCAGAGCGTTGCTTGTGTGGAAGCTGATATTTCCAACGGTAAAACAGTTAATCTGCTTGGCGTCAAATGGGCTACCGCCATCATCGCCGGCATCGCCCTTGTTGCCTCTGCCATCATCAACGGCCTTGGTCACTCCAACACCGCTGCCCACGTTGCCGCCAATTCCCTCTCCCTCTTTGGTTATTTCCAGGCTCAGGCTATTGTCGGCCTCACGGGCGTTCCGCTGCCTCCCATTGTCCAAGCATGGACTCAGGATTTCCAGTGGTCCATGGGCATCATTAAGCTAGGGTTCATGCAGGACGCCTTCACTTGGTACCAACGTGCTACTGGCGGCACTCCGTCCACCATTTTTGACTCCCTAACCACCGTCTCCGTCCAGGTCGAAAAGCGAAGCCTGCAGGTGGCACAAATTGGTCTCAGTTTGTTCAAGCGTAGTCTGGCCATGATGCCCAAGCCTGCTATTGCTCTTGTCAAGCGTGCCAATATCACCAGCGGCTCTGGCGCTTACGTCGTCTTTGGCATCCAACGTGTGGCGTTCAAGGCTGGTATCGAAACTACCAATCTGTTCATGACCGGTCTCATCTTTTTCTGGCTCTTTGGGCTCTTCACAGCTGGCGCTGTCGCCGCCTTCAGGGGCATCACTGAGCTTCTTGTGAGGAGAGGCGTACTACACCGCGACCGCTTCCTCGAGTTTCGCAACGGATGGATCACCATCCTCAAGGGCATCCTCTTCCGTGTTGCCCTCATTGGTTTCCCCCAGATGGCTATTCTCTGCTTGTGGGAGTTTACCCAGAGCGACTCACCCGCCGAAATTGTCCTTGCCGTATTCTTCTTCTTCGGAATTTTGCTCACTCTGAGCTGGGGTGCTAGCAAGGTTATTCGTATCGCCCGCCGCTCTGTTGCCATGCACAGGAACCCAGCCTACATCCTCTACTCTGACCCTCAGGCCTTGAATAAGTGGGGTTTCCTATACGTGCAGTTCCGAGCTTCTGCATACTACTTCATTGTCCCAATGCTTGGATACACTCTAGTCAAGTCCATGTTCGTTGCCTTGGCTCAGAGGAGCGGAACCACCCAAGCCATTGCCTTTATCATTCTCGAGGCTGCTGCCTTGATCGCTGGCTCGGTTCTTCGCCCCTGGATGGACAAGAGCACCAACTCTTTCAACGTTGCTATCTGTGTCATCAACTTCCTCAATGCCATCTTCCTTCTCGTCTTCACCAATGTGTTTGATGCCCCCCAACTGGTTGTCGGTATTGTCGGTGTCGTTCTATTCATCCTGAATGCAGCGTTCTCACTGATCTTGCTGATCATGGTCATTGTCTCAACCGTTATCTCCTTTATTCGCAAGAATCCTGATGCACGATACCAATTCATGGCCGATGACCGGGCCTCGTTCATGAAGTCTCAGTCACAATTGAACACGAATACCGAACTCGATGCACTGGCTGCAACTGCTCGAGGTGACAAGGCCGGGTACAAGTCCCAGCTTGATCTTGAGGACGACGAATCGCTGGCCTCTGGCAAGCGTGCTGAAAATTCTGCTGCCTACGGCGTGTCGGCTACAGACTCACAGAGCTCTTTCCAGCCCAACCCTGCTGTTCCTCTTTATCCCGCTCAACAGACGCGAGGCCAAAGCTCTCTCCGAACTGCCTCACCCAACCCATTCAATGGCTCTGTCGCGTCTTTGAACCGGCCGCAGACGGATAGCATTAGTGGTTATCGATCCCAAAACAATGCCAGGTAAGAAGTTTTGTTTCCCCCATTCAACCCCTGCTTCAACCTGCTAACTGAAAAAAACAAGTCCATGGCAACGTGGTGCAGGATATGACAATTGATTGTCCTTGTATACATACAACACTCGTGTCTCTTTTGATAGGCTCGTTACCTTGATTTTATGAAATGACAGCATCTGTCGGCGAAAAACTGTACAAAATCCAATATTACACCGCCCTGTCAATCATCTAGACTTTCGGTTTCAACGATGCTCTGGGTCGAGTTCGTGGCTATTGCATTTTCACGATTCGAAATCATGCTGCGACACCGCACTGCTGATAACCATACACACTTCTCGAACTAGTCAATCTTTTTTTTATTTCCCCAACTTTTGGAGCTGAGGACAAGGCGGCATATTTTAATGAGATTGGGCGTTACGGCAGCATGGAATTTGGAATCCCTTCCATGCTTTGAGGATAGGGTTTGGACTTTCCCCCCTGCTATTATTAGCTATTTGTATATACCTGCATCAATTATACGGGGTTGGGATTGGGAAGGGCGAGGATCACCATTCTTTGATTTTACTCTTTTGATAGGTCTGGATATGGGTTGGGTTTGCTACAAGCGGAGAGCAGTAGGGAAGAAATGAATGAATATACGAGGATGATGAGCATTCCAAGTCAGGGCATAGGAAGAATAAAAATATGCTTTCCTGAGTCGACAGTGTTAATCTTGGTGATTTGGTGAGTGCGAAATGGCTATTCTAACGGAAAACTAGACTTTAGCAGTAATGTAATAAGGAAAATTGCAATCTAGAAATAAGAGCTCAGGAAAACTATCTATTTGATAGTACTGTAGGCCTTGGAGCTACTTTTTCCCATTGGGTTTGCCCGTTTCTTCAAGTGGACAAAGGAGGCAAACCGCTTTGTAATATGCTGTAACTGGGATCTGCTCATAAAGCTGCCTACATTTATCACGTTCCGAAAGACGTCTTTAGTGCTTGATTTGAATATTTTAGTAGGAAGGTGCTCTGTCTTTGGAGTAAGGGTATATAGTTGAACGTGGGTGCGTGATTGAGATTATCTTGGAATTTGAATAGGTCTCATGATAAGAAATACTGGATTGTGAGAAGACTTGAGATATAAGATCAAAATGAGATATAGAAGAGGTTGTGTAATGTGTGTAAAATATATCATGTCCTATCATTTCAATCTAACTGCCAGTGTTGGTTCTATAGTAAATGAGTGCGTGGTCCATCAATACCGTCAACCGTCGTCGTCGTCATCATCGTCGTCATTTTACTTCTCCTCCTCCTTATCATGACATCACTTCCTATCTGACTTTGTTGTGTCCCTGAGTGCCGAAATTCACTACAGTTCCTCGATTGTATGTTCTGTTTCCGATACTATTGGCACTACTGCTCCATGGGGTGATGCTCGATGGCGATTTGTTAGGTGGTCCGATGGGTCCCCAGTCGAAGGTGGCGACAGGCTCCTTTGATAACTGAGTATGACGGTCTTCTATTGGAGTCACGAGTCAGCATCATGAACGATAATATAATAATTGACACAAATAGTAAGAGATAGTAGTTAGTTGGCGTACCTGAGTTTCCGTTGTACAGTCCACTCGGCGAGATAACCTCCCCTAGCACAGTTGTTGCTGTTGCTGTTGCTGTTGCTGTTGCTGTTCCCATCTTCCCCTTCTGCCAAACCTGACGATCCCTCATCGGAGAAACTGCCCCTTCACTCATACCCAGCCGCCTCTGGGTGTTATTCTTCGGCGACTGCTCAGCACTAGAGCTCGCTGCTCTCGAGGACTGCATCTTCAAGTCCTCCTGTCGCTTTTTCCACCAGCCCGGCAGGCCCTGGAAGAGTCCTAGCCCGCGCTGTGTCTCCTCGTCAAAGGGCATCTCGTGCTTGTATTTGCAACCTTGCTGGGTGAAGGCGCAGATGCCTTCGTGGACCCATTTGTCGCAGTAGATTTTCATCTTTTTGGGGCTTTTGGAGATGATGTGGTCGATTTTCTTCTGAGTTCAACCCGGTTAGACTATCGCGTTATTCACGATTTGTAACTCTTTTCTTTTTTTGGGTTTTTTCATCAATAGAAGGGAATTGAAAGCGTAATAACAGAGATATGAAAAGCAGTGAGGCATACCTGAAGAGAATCCGGTCCTTGACGTGGACCCTGTGGCGGGCCTCCCTGTACTTCTTAGAACACCATTTTCAACGTTTCCTATCATGGACTATTGTTTTCCTTACCTTTATCGTGATGGGGTGATTCATCTCCGTGATCCCCTTTGGTGGACTCGCCCTTAATGGCGGCAAAATCACCATGCCTCTCATCTCTAGCTCTCTTGGCGGGATCTCATTCAACGGCGGCAGCATATCAGCAGGAATCAGCCTCGTCAGCTCACCGTTCCCTCGATCCAGATAATACGCATATCCGTCTACTATGCTACTAGCTGGAGTAACTCCACTTCTGCTTTCAAGATGCCCAAAATTAGTCAAGCCATGGCTTGCTGTTATAGACGCTGACGTTGGCGAGGGAGTAAAAGGCGGAACATGCCAAGTCGGCGAGACGAGGCCTCTCTGCACTGCGGTCGTGGTCCCAATTGGCCTATTTAGTTGCTGCTGGTGCTGCTGGAAAATAGCCCGAGGCAAGTGTTGCTGTCCAACAACAAAATCACCACTACTAACGCCACCTCGCTCCGCATTCTGATAATGAGGGAAGTTGTAGAAAAGCTGACCACGGGCACTCATACCCCCAAACCTCCCACCAGCCGCCGTCATCCTATTCGCCTCGGACGAGCAATTGCGGAGATGAGGCGTCTGCTCTGGCGGCGACCACGGCTCGAATGATAGGCCACCGCCCTGTCTGGAACTAATTCCGTTTAGATGGTCCATCATAGCAAAAATGGAAGAAAACTCGGAAATGAGGGCTTGGGGAGGATTTTTTTCCTAGGGGGAAACAAACGACTGCAAACGGAAGTTTGAAACAAAGATAGTTCTTGAGAGAATATCGAGATATGTTTCTCGTAGACTGCCTTTTGTGTTTAGGAAAGCTTGAACTGATATAGAGGAGAATCACGAAACTCAGCTGAATCGATATTTTCACTAAATGGCACTGAACAAGTCAAGTCAAGTCAAGCCGAGCTGGAAGGAGTGGAAAGTCTGTGTTGTCACCCTCACCCTACATGTTTCTGTTGTCTTCGATTATCATGCTGTCCGCCTTGTCCGTTTGTCCTACCCCTGCCCCGGAATCCAAGTCTACTCCGGTTGGTTGCAGTTCTTGGGCCATAATCTTCAACAGCCGGGTATCATGGTCTGTACATTTATTAGTTCATAAGTCTCTACACAACATAACATCCATCTAGTCTTGATCGAGTTCTTTATTTTCCTAAGCTAGAAAGGTCATGCCGTTAAATGTATTCCCTATGCCAGAGATTGTATCCATGCCTCGTTCTAAAATGCTTTCTAAATCGCCTCAAACAGTTCATTTGTGTTCACTGCAAGTAAACAGCAAAGACCGACCGCCCCCCCCCGAGCACAGATATTGTGCAAGTTTTGAAGATGAAAAAAATAAAAAATGGATAAGAAACACACTTCACCGCTGCTGAGTCCCGTTTTGCATACCTATCTCCCTTACTCTATCCAGTAGTGCGGAAATATGATGCTGCTTCATCGTCGTATGTGCGTCTGACCAATGCACATCATCAATTACAAGCCGTACTTGTGCTTCAGATTGGAGTTGATTTATATAGCTCAGATTATTATCTGAAGGGATAGATGATTGAGTGTGAGACGAAGGATGATGATGAGGGAGATCAAAATCCGGCCCGTTCGGAGTGAGCTCATTCAGAGACTGTCTGCGGCGGCTGTCGATGTTGAGGTATCGCTGGTAATGCTGCATGGTTTGCTGGCGGGTTTCAGGTGTATCGTGGGTATATTTTGAACCTTTGGGGTAGCTACCATTTTTTGGGGTGGCTTTGTTGGAGTTTGGAGTTGCTCGCCTATCCGCCTTTGGCGGCCTACCCCTTGGACGGCGGATTTTGGTGTCAATGGGCTGCTCTTTCGGAAAGGCGAGGCTCTCGCGAGGTTTCGACTCTGATGGTTGGTGGATCGACTGGATTTCTGCTTGTTGCTCTGCTGAGCCTGGCTGTTAATATTGCGGCTCTTTACATTCTTGGATGGGGTTGCTGCTGGGGTCGTCAATTGGGTATGTGAGGTTTTGCGTCGTTTACCTTTCGTCGAAATACCTGCGTCATCGTCAGAATCATCCGGGGATTCAGCACCCGCGAAGTTGTCAGACGAATCAGAAGATTCTGCTCCCATATCATCTGGTAAAGGCATTTGCGTGCCAGTATTCGTCTTGTAGTTAATAGCCTAGAAAAGTGTCAGAAACATTGTGTCCTCTTAGAATGAAGTTGCAAAACACTCACCAATCGACGTCTAGCACCTCGGCCAAGCACTTCACGACTTGCCTCAGCTTCACGCCTCGATTCTTCTTCTCTGTGAGCAATAATCTCATCCCAGACGCTTGAGTTTATGGGTTCTGGAGCTTCTTCCTCTACAATGTCTTCGTTGTCCTCAAACCCAAGCTTGTCATTGGCCCACACTCGAGCATAGTTAAACTGCGCCTCTGCAGAACCTTCTTCATTAGTTGCTGTTTGTTCCATTTGCGAACGATCTAGAAGCTTGTCAACTGATGCGGAGTCATAACGAATTGCGGTTTTCTGATAGTCATCACTGAACAACGCCTGGGCACCATGCTTGAGGATAGACTCCAAGTCATCTCCGGCGAGCTCATCGTCATCCATGCTTTCAATTAGTGCGTGATCTAATGCCATTTTTTTTCGGCCGGCTTGCATAATCCGCTCCTCTACCGAGTCCTTGGTCATAAGCTGGAAGCAGAGCACCTTGTTTTTCTGGCCGATTCGATGGGCACGGGAAAGCGCCTGAATATCTTGGTGAGGGTTAAAATCAGGGTCCATGATTATGACTGTGTCTGCTGTTGCGAGATTGATTCCGACACCACCAGCTCTAGTTGAGAGCAAGAAGGCAAAAAGTTCGGATCCGGGTTCGTTGAAGGCATCGATGCGTCGTTGCTTCTCGAGACTGCTTATGGAGCCGTCCAGACGACGAAACTCAACGCCCATGCCGGTAAGGAAATCTTCCACAATGTCCAGCTGTTGCAAGAACTGACTGAATATAAGTACTCGATGGCCCATCGCTTTCAGTTTCGGTAGCATGATTTCCAACAAGATGAGTTTGGCAGATGCCTCCACGAGATTGCGATGAAGGACTGAGGAATCATGATGCCGCTCCTCAATTGCGTCAGAGTACACAAATGGGTGGCATAAACACTTGCGCAGTTGCATAAGAATGTTGTTGAGACTGCCACGTTCCTTTTTGTTCATCTTGCTGTTCGCAAATATAGCTTGTATAAGCTGAGGATTCTTTGCCATGATGCTCTTGGAAAGCTTTTCTTGGAGGATTGTCATGGTTACAGGTAAGATGATCTGTGCCATAGGTGGTAAGAACTTGAGGACCCCGGCCTTGGTTCGTCGCAAGAAATAGGGGCGGATTTTATCATGCAATTTTGGCAAATTGTGTTTATCGAGCAGTTCGAATTCCATGTCCAGTTTCTCTGCATTTTGCGCCTCATCTATGAAGTGTAAGAGATTGAATAACTCTCGTTTGTTGTTCTGCAAAGGTGTCCCGGTTAAAAGAAGGCGGAAAGGTATTTTCATTGCCTGTAGTGCAGTGTAGAGCAAATTTTGATCGTTCTTCAACCGTTGACCCTCGTCAACAACGAGACCTTGCCAATGAACCGACTTGAACAGAGCCGAGGTTCGTGGGTCCTGCGCAGAGTCATATGACATGATCACGACTTGCGCCTTCATTTCTGTTGACTGATTGGGAAATAGTTCATAATTGTAAGCAAGGTCCTGTGATTCCCTGCCTCCATGATATGCAACAACTCGAATGTCTGGAGCCCACTGCTTGAATTCTCGGCGCCAGTTTGAACATGTAGCGTTTGGGACCACAATTAGAAATGGCCAGCACTGACATGAAATTAGCGATTGCCCTAAAAGAAGGGATGAATTATGCACTTACTCTAGGCTTGTCCTTTATCAATGAAGTTACAAGACTGACAACCTGAACTGTTTTACCCAATCCCATTTCGTCTGCCAAAACAACACTTCTGCCTTGGTGAAAGTTCTGCAGCAGCCAATTCAGACCTTCGATTTGATAACCCATGAGCTTGCCGCGTTTCAGGCCAGCAGGCTGGGTATCTACCTCCCTGAATTTAGAATCTTTGTACGACTTGATACGTTCACGAATTTTGGAAAAGGGCTCGCTGCGAAAATGTTTTCCCTCGGCGTATTCATGATATGCGTCAACAAAAGCATTGAATATTTCCGGATTTTCTTTGGTGGGAGGCGAGTCCCAGACCACATCATCATAACCGAGACCTAGGTATTTGACATAGATTTTGCTGATTCTTGAGACATTTGCTACATCATCTGCCTTTGATTTTGGCCTAGCCGCCGTCGAATTCACTTTGATGTCAAAGATTATGTCAGGCATGATATAGTCATTCGGAATGGCATCCCTGTCGTCAAGCTTTAGAAGATCTTGCTCAGCGGCACGCTTCCCAAACGAGATTCGCATATTGGCAGCGGCAACACCAAACACCCATGCCCCTGTCATCCAAGAGCAGTGCACGTAAGACTTATCTATCCACTTGACGAGATATTCTCTGGCGTCCTCAGATGTGCCCTTGTAGGTTGAATGGGTTCCTTTCGGGTTGATGGGCCGCCATGCAACTAAACGATGTATGTTACACTTCGTGGAGCTGCATTCATTACATTGCCAATCAACCGAGTAGTCCTTTAGCCGTTCTGCCTTGAGATCTGTTCCTATCGAATCAGTTCCCGTCGAGGGAAGGTGGTCTTGATGCCAACCTCGGTGACAGCTGGTACAACGAAAGAGTACATTGTCACCGTTATTGACGAGCTTTGAATCAACTGGTGTGATAGGATCATCGCCATCATTTTCCTCTCGCAGCTTTTCCTCTTGCCGGGATGTCTTCCTTTGAGAAAAGGCAGAGCAGCTATTGCCAGGTTTCCGACATTCCTGACACATGCTATGGGCTGGGGCATTGATGTCCTTCTTCTTGGATATGTTTATACAGAATCTGCACTGGAGAACAAAGTTTTCGTCCCCAACTTTAGTCACCATGTGCTCACGGGCGCTGCGATAACCAATGCAGTTTTTGTGAAATGCCAAGCTACACCCTTGACAGTAGAGTATCTGACCTCGTTGTTTAGAGCTTCCGCAAACATGACAGGTCTGCATATGTACCGATCCAAAGGCTGAATCTGCGGAAATGGGCTGAAATACTTCTCTGATGGACATGATCTTTGGGACGGCAGGTGATTTATCATCAACGAGATAGAATGAATCCTCATCCATAAGAGCATCATCTAGCATATTAACCCTGTTTCGATTTGCTCGAGAAGAACGACGTGGTTGCTCAAACTCAATATCAGAATCTTCAGATAGCTTGCGCCCTTGCTTTGTCGGCTTTGCCAGATGTCTTGCCCTAGTCTTTTTCGTCTGCAATCGCCGAGACCGTTGAGTTGTTCTCGACGGACGCCCTTTCTTGGAAGTAATATCTGAAATTACGGGCATAAAGTCCTCATCTTCATCAGAAGCCTCAAGAGGCTCTGACGCCAGCTCATCTTGGTCTTGATCGGCTAGACTATTCTTAATAGTCATGTTGGTCAACTTTAATTGCCCCGATTGTCTTGTGCGTAGATTTCTTGTTGATTGAAAGGAAATGTCCCCATCATCCTCTAAATCCGAATGATGGCTGTTGGGTGTATGCTCAAGACTTGGCCGGTTGCTGGGTTCGCGAGAGCGTAGGACTCTTTTGGGCCGCGGGGAAGTACTTCGTGACGGTATTTCTTTTGGATCGTCGCCTAATTCCATGATATGAGATGCAACGCCATCTGAGTCCGAATCCCGATCACCACCAGGTCGCGTTTTGCGCTTGCGGCTGGTCCGAGTCATGTTCGAGTATTCGGTCTCGGTTCCTTCCTTGAAGCGACGTAGCGCAGCTTTTCCTCTGTCGTACTCGAGAAGGAGATCGAGGGGTATCTTCAGGTACGTTAGTCTGACAGGAAGATTGAAGTCGCAATTTCAAGAACATAGAAGAATTTTAGGGGAAAAAAAAAAAGGGGGGGGGGAGGGAAAAATGAGGGCAAAGCTGCCTGATAAAGTCAAATGCTTCCGAAGTCAGGCGTATGGGCTGAAGAGAGCGGCAGGCAACAGCACCTAGTGTTGTGAATATAAACCAGTTATAGATTGAGGTGTGATGTGAGAAGTGAATCTTATGAAAGCACGGGGTGATGGTAGAGAGAGGAATTATAATAGGTACCATCTGACAATTGCGTCAAAAGGCCCCAAGCATGAGCGAAGGCTGGGCGTAGATAGTAGACAAAAAAAAAAAAAATAGATAATGAGCAGACATACAGACTCAGCTCTACCATCCGTGAACTCGGCGTCATATTCCACTCGGTCTCCGCTGGAAAGAGAAGAAGCTCTGATCTGCTCAATGACATTGCTGCGGACTTCGGAATAGTCGTCGCGGAGGTCGTGTGGCATCTCGGGAATGGCAACCTCTACTCGTGTTGAGGTGGATAACGGCGAGTCGTTCTCTGCTAGGTCGCCTTCGATACTCCCCTTGGCTACCAAATCATCTCTTGGCTCTGAGGTGCCGACATTGCCATCTGTTACAGCCTCGATCTGGTGCTGGTTGGTGTCGTTGTCATCCGCGAGCTCGGGGATGTGGCCTATGACAGGTGGGAATATATCGGGCATCTGGTTGTCAGGGCCGAAAATATCGATGTCGCGGGTTGCCAGCATGGAAACATCCGGTGTCAAGCTTCTGGGTTCGGAATCACTGTGAGCGACTTCCACGGCATCGCCAAACAGGCCAGCATCGTCCATCTGTATAAAATATTCAGACTCTTCCATTCTAGGTCAAGAAATGACTAATGCGACAGCTTGTAGATGAGCAGGATTCCGAACCTCCTTATACCGTAGACATTAAGTCAGCCGCATGCATGAAAGAAAACCCGATCAAGAAGGTCGTGAGAACACCATGGGATGTTGTCGATAGAACTGCCAGCGAGATGATATTGAATAAAGAACGAGCTAATTGCTCTCCTCGTGGTACTGACAGCAGTTGCGCGGGATGGATTAATTGAGACGCGTCGCTGGATGGGCTTAGCGTGGCGGGACCCTTTAATTGGGCCCTATTTGGCATAGCGCCTTGTCTGATCTCTGGTTATGATCTCACCGCCTTAAGCAATCTCTATATTCAACCCCTGCAAAAGATGGCAGAAAAAAGTTTAGTGACTTCATCTTAGGCCAGATTTTACACACTACCTATCAAGTCGAGATTGTGAACTTGCAACATGCAAAGATACGAACATAGGGTTCTATTTTTCAACGCAATGGGACAGTGAATGATTCGCCTTAGCCAGCTATGTTACATGTTGGGAACCTGAGGGCTACCGGCTTGTGCCTTCGAGTTTCTAGCAGCACCATTCCGAAGTCTACCGGTCACTGTCTCATCAATAGCCGGTCATCTAGTCTTTCCGCGATTCATCGTGGGGTGCGACGGTCTGAACGAACTCAATTTGGAGATTGGTCGTCAAGAGGTCGACGTAATGTAGAAGAAGATCGCTATAGTCGACGGACTAGCAGGGCATTTGATGGAGCTGCGTCTCCCAGACAGCAGCATAAACTTCACAAGAAGCTCAGTCGGAAAGCTACTGACAAGGAGGAGGAGGAGTCTGGACGGCAAACCAGGCGAAAGCGATTTATTGACCCAGAGTCTTCCTTTGGAAAGAAAAGCTTTGTCTACCAAATCAAACATGGTTCATTCAAGAGCGAGGCAGCTGCTATGATGCCGCGGCCGGTAGAGCCACCGCCATTCCGGACCTCAAATCTAGAGCCTAAGACTTGGAGAAGCACGAAATCATCTCAATCAAGGCCTCCTCAGGAAAGGCCTCCCCAGGAAAGGCCTCCAACATGGTCTCCTCCAACAAGGTCCCCTCAAACAAGGTCTCCTCAAACAAGGTCTCCTACAACATGGTCTCTTAAAGAAAGGTCCCCTCAAGAAAGGTCTCCTCAGACATGGTCACCTCAGACAAGGTCTCCTCAAGAAAGGTCTCCTCAAAAATGGTCTCCTCAAACAAGGTCTCCTCAAAAATGGTCCCCTCAGGAAAGGTCCCCTCAAAAATGGTCTCCTCGGGAAAGGTCTCCTCAAACATGGTCACCTCAGACAAGGTCTCCTCAAGAAAGGTCTCCTCAAGAAAGGTCCCCTCAGGAAAGGTCGCCTCAAACATGGTCACCTCAAACATGGTCACCTCAAACAAGGTCTCCTCAAGAAAGGTCTCCTCGGGAAAGGTCTCCTCAAGAAAGGTCTCCTCAAACATGGTCCCCTCAGGAAAGCTCCCCTCAAAAATGGTCTCCTTGGGAAAGATCTCCTCAAACAGATGTCGATGACATCAAGTCTCGCCTCTTTGACCGAAATGAGGAGACACCCAGAGAAACTGAAACAGTGCCTTATAGCCGAAAACCACCATTGATGGCCATGAACATCAAGTATACGACGGCTGCATCTCAGTTCCTGTATGGGAAGTCTGTGGTCAAGGCAGCTTTAGAGCATGGCCAACGCAAGCTGTACCATCTCTACATATATGGGGGTGAAAATAGAAAAGACTCAAAGGACAACTATATTCTGAAGAGAATAGCAGAAAAACAAGGAATCCCCGTCACCATTGTTCCAACAGGGGAACAGCGCTTGATGGACAAGATGAGCATGGGCAGGCCACACAATGGCTTCGTGCTGGAGGCATCACCCTTACCACAGCTTCCAGTTACCTCACTGGGCAATCTAGTTGAGACACCGGGCAAACTTGGATTCCATGTTGATTTGGACTATCAATCGAAAGAGGAAGAAGAAATCAACGGCCAGGACACGTTTGTTGCACGCAAAACCGACGTGACTCCCAAACCATTCGTGCTGCTTCTCAACGAGATTCTAGACCCAGGTAATCTGGGGGGCTTACTTCGAACCGCAAGCTATCTAGGTATTGATGCGGTGGGCATCACAAATCGCACCTCGGCTAAACTCACGCCAGTCGTTCTGAAGGCCGCAGCTGGGGCGGTAGAAGAAGTCACAATGTTCACCGTTGACTCTCCTGTAAGTTTTATCGAGAACTCCAGGAAAGCCGGCTGGAAGACGTACGCTGCCGTGGCACCGCCAGAGCTCAAGCTCGCGCGCAAGCACGGCGACAAATTCATCTCTACCGACTTTATAGAACAGCAAAATCCTCTAAATAACGATCCTTGCATCCTGATCATGGGGAATGAAGGGTATGGTCTGTCCAAGCCTATCAAAGTCGCGGCTGATTATGAGCTGTCAATCCCTCGGTTCGTTCGGGATAGCTCCGTGGACAGCCTGAATGTCAGTGTCGCGGCCGGTCTTCTGTGTCATGCTTTTGTCAAAGCGCCACAAGTGGCAAGAAATGTGGCGGCAGAAATCAACAGAGATATTGTGCAGGAGAAAGAGGTGGTATCTCATGAGGAGGAAGCAAAGCACGTTGAGGAGCTTTTTTGATGATAGACGGGTTGAATTTAAAGAATTAGGGTTATTTTCAACATGGGCTATCCGTGTATGATAATGAATGTAAGAATATAGCATAGATGATGAAAGATAGCATGTACAATTGATACATACTATCCAATGAAGTAAATGCGGCTGGGCGAAGTGCTTCTCATCGACCGAAAGAGTAATATTCTGGAATCTACAGGGAGAAGTACATTGCTCGTGGGCCAGCCCACGCCAACGGCACTACGTAGACTGTCGCGAACGGTTGAGGTTAACATGAAGAAATAGGAAATTTGTGGATTTAAGCACTCTCAAGTAATTATGAATTTATTCTTCTTATTCTTGGAATTTTTTTTTTAAAGAGATACCTATCGTCAAAGGCATTGTTCTTCGGATTTCATCGACGAGTGTGGACGCACCATCGCTCACTTCATGATCCATGCCGCCGTTGGCACTAGCAAGGGTCAGCTGGTTTCCCCGGCTACCAGCTTGTTGCACTGCCAGCACATAGCTGGAATCTCCGAAACTGCCACCAGGAATTTGCTTCGCAACCCAAATCTGGTCAAGACAAGACGTTTAATTGAACGCTCGTTACGCCTTTTTTCTATCCAATACCTCTGGAAGCCTGTCAGGCTGAAGTCTGGTCATTGGCATAACTCTATCGGTATTGGCTTCATTCCAGCAATAGCTCAAGGGGTTTGACCGCTCTACATGATGGGATCTGCTTCAAGGATGCTCCTTCTGCCCGCGGCACTTCTCGCCCTGTTGTCTGAAGTTATCGCAGACCAACCTCCTCCTACTGCAATCAAGAAACAGGTGCCCGATGCAAATGAAAAGCTATTTCCTGACCACCTTGCCTTTGCGCCGCTACCAAGATCAAACGCCTATGAAGCCTTAGACATCTGGCTCGGTGAAGAAGACGACGACTCAAATTTCAACGCCACCTCGAAGCCCTATCGTCCTGCATTTGCATTGCACCGCGATGAACCAGAAGAGAACGTACTACGACGAGCCGCAGAGGTACTCGCCTTGTTACAAAAGAGGAACTCATGCCCCACCGGGATGAGCAGCTGTTCAGACATAGGATCGCCAAATCGATGCTGCCCGAGCGGTACATACTGTGCTCAGGTTTCAGACTCGGCAGCCTGCTGTCCTAATGGAGCAACCTGCGGAGGAGGTGTTGGCAATTGCCCTGGAAATGCAGTTAGCTGTGCAGCAGACATTGGTGGTGGTTGCTGTATTCCCGGCTACATTTGCCAGGGAGAAGGATGTAAGTGGAAGATGCATATTGAAGACAAATTAAGCGATATCGGTTTGAGACTGACAGAGGCAATCATTGTAGGTGTTCCCAGTGCTTCGGCGACTGGACCTGCGGTCACGGCCGCCCCAACTTCGGTAGATCAGGGAACTCAAACCATTACATCGACGCAGACTACAATCATAGAAGGAAGTCCGTCAACTGTGGTTGTTACCTTGACTGTTACTCAAACTACAGCGCCCACGCCAACGACAGAAACAATAATTGTCACTGCAACAGGCTCTGGCACAGAATCTGCAACCGGCGTGCCACCTTGGCGGCTCACCGACGCTAGCTCTTTCACCACAGACTCGAGCGAGACTCAGACCGGCTGTCCTACCGGTTTTTACGGTTGTCTTGCCACTCATGGTGGTGGTTGCTGCCGTACCGATCGAGATTGCAACACCTACTCGTGTCCGGCAACTTCCACGACGATAGTTTCCAACGGCGCCACCATCGTTGTCCCCCTATCTGATGTGCCAGCTACTCCTACGCCCAGCGCCTGTGCGGGTGGCTGGTTCCTCTGTGGGAGGGACGCAGGACCGACTGCTGGATGCTGTCCTAGTGGGTATCAATGCGGAACGGCGAGCTGCTTCACGACTTCCGCATCGCGGACGGAGGAGGTGCAGAAGACGCACCCGGAGCCTACAGGCCAGTCAAAAAACCTGGCTTCCGGGAACCTTTCTGCTGGAAGATGGCAGGTCTTGACTGGTGCGATAGGGGCCTGTCTTCTTCTGCTAGTTTTTTGATGTTTGAATAAGGGCGATTATGTTGTTTTTCTGGGTTGAGGGCATTGGAATTAGCATTGGGTCTGATGATTAAAAGACATGTAATGAGTGGACGATGATTTTTTTGTATATATGTATAATTATCTAAGACTATATGACGACAAAAGAGCAGCATTTGATGTAGGAAGGCTGGCCTGTGATCGTGGGATCTTGCAGTTTATGCTCAACGAGGAATTGAGTTATAGGAGCCATCATCAAGCATCCCTACTTCTTTCCCTGATACTGTAACTCGGCCGGGTCTTACCTTTAGGTGCCTGCTTTATTTGGTTGTTGAAATCTTTCAACGCTACTGACACCTGCTCAAATAGACTTTCCTCTGCGAATGTCTTTTACCCAGCATCTATAAGTTAAGGAAAGAAGAGATGCCCTCGAATTAGAATGCCTACAATAGGAAAGTCTCAATGGGTTGCTATTCATCTGCTCTGAAGAGCTCGATAAAATAATCGTGGAATTCCCATTATCACAACTATTCATCTCTCACAATATCACTCAACGTGCTCTCCAGCTCAGACTCGCTTTGCAACTCTTATATTCTGCTGTGTTTTGAAGCTCAAGAAGAAACGCACAAACACCATCAATTATTCAACCCAGTCTTATAGTCATACTCTCCAGGCATATTCTTCATCATGAAACAATTCGCTCCCACGTTGCTCCTCGCGAGTGCTGCGGCTCTACTACCCGTCGTCTCTTCTACTAATAATGTATTCCGCTCTAAGCCACCCAGCGATGATATTGGCAGCCCTGGTATTTGCTTTCTAGATCTGGCTGGTGGCACAAGCGTGGATGGCATTCTTCCCCCATGCGTCGAGATTGCCGTGATTGAGAATACATGCCTACCAAATGGGACGGATCCTATCGACTTGGAGGCTCATGCTCAATGTATGTGTAAGGGAAGCTTCTTTTCAGATTGGCGAGGCTGCCAAACCTGTCTCCTCTATCATGGCTTTCGCAGTGAGCGAGACAACATTTATTGGGACAATGTTCTATCGGTGGCTTCTCAAGATCTTTGCACCGGCACCCCTACAGCTGATTTTCAGAGTTTGTTTGCTTCGGCTCGGAGTGATACGGCCAGAGTTCCGCTTGCCACAGTCGGAGATGCTGCGAGCACTGACTGGTTCCCGGGAGAAACTGCAGTCAGTATCTACTACACCGCCGCCCGACCTCAAGGACCTGGTTCAATCACTGGCATTGCTGCATCCACTAGTACAAGCCAGCAGATCACCCCGACTAGAGACATTTTGGCAGGCCCTTTGACATTGAACGAAACACGAAACGGGACGGTCTTAACCACCGGGGCCTCTACCTTTAGGACACCGACACAGCCAACGGCTTCTGACATATCCAATGATGCTCCAACACATCATTCAGGGCTGGCTATGGCAATCGCTGGCGCTGCTCTCGTAGCTGCTTTGTAAATGGAAGAAAGCGGGATGGTCAAGTCGAGCTGTACTTTATTAGTTTAACGTGAAACGGTGGTATGAATAGAGCTTATTTTGAACTAATACAAGTCTTTTTATACGGATCCGGGGCTTTCCAATTGATTATCATAATGTGACTGGTATATTCTGTTTACAAAGTCCTAACTCCATAGCTTTCCACGGGAGGCAACAAGTATCCACTGGGTGGGCTCGGACTATCACTAATCGGATGCTGGGAGAAGGTCATGTCATATTATCAATGGGTATTATTTTTGTTTTTGTTATCGGCAATTTTTGTTTCCCTACTTCATTATCATCCAATATTCAAATTCTGTGACTATAGCATTACTCGGGCATGTGCTTGAAAGGCTTAGCAAGGTGCTCCTGGCAGAAGGGCATCTTGCCAACGGTCCAGATCTCGGTATCCTAACCAGAGGGGCTTGGTTAGCGCCACGGGCTCCTAGTGTAGAAATTATGATTTGTATCAGACGTACAGGCTTCAGGTTCTTCTTGATCTCGGTGTCCAGAGTACCGCCCTTAATGGCAATGATATCGGGAGCCGCATCAGGGTCGTGGGCAATGGGGGAGCCGCAGTCGGAGCAGAAGAGGCGGTGGACGGCATTGCCAGATGAGCCTACTCCGGACCACTTCTTGATGGGGCCGTTGATGGTGAGCTTGGCTTTGGGGACGACGCAGACGAGAGCTGTTGAAAGAAGTGGTGGTTAGCTTGTGAACTGAAGTCTGAAATGGTAGTGTGTTTTTGTATGGACTAATTGGGTAGGAAACAGAAATGAACTATTGCCAGCTCCAACCCAAAACAAAACAAAAAAACCCGTATTCCAACAAAGTTGGGTTGGTGGTGCAAGGGGAGACATACAATAAGTCGAACCGCTCTGGCGCTGGCAGTCATCGCAGTGGTCGTAGCCAGTAAGGAGAGGAGCGTCAATGTCGACCGAGTAGGTCACGGCTTTGCAGAGGCAGTGTCCGGTGAGAGGCATGATGATTGCTTTTATTAGTGAATTAGGAAGACTCTTGGTATTTCTAAAACGACTTCAAGAGCGTTAGTCAATGGCAATTCCAAACCTCTAGTTTCGTTGTTCCATATTCGAGCTCTTGGGCTTTTTATATCTGGGGGCAAGCCAGAGCTCCACTGGCGGGGTAGAAGCTGGCAAGGCTGGAACGGCACCTACCGTGGGGGGGAGTTCTAGCGGGGTTGGTTGGTTGTCGGGTTGTCGATGACGTGGGATTGAGGAAGCTTGTGACGTGGTGGTTGATGCGACTCGCTTGTTATCGGGGTGTGTTGTGGTGAAAGAGGATCATGGATCATCTTCAGCGGGATGGTAGTCTCCTTTTATATCGCCAACTGGGGGGTTTTTGTTTGGTTTTATCGGCTTCGAAATTCATGGATTGGGACAGGCGAAGGAGGACGATGATGATGATTTCAATTTGTATTCCTTGTTATCTGTCCATCCATATTGGCAGAGTGTCACCAACTACCTATCATGGACTGAGCGTTGGCGGATCAAAGTCGTCTCATGTCGAGCTATAGATTTTGTCAATCCGCCAGCAAACGCAAAACATAACCAGTCGAATTCGCTAAGCTATTTTTTTCGAAGTATTTGTCATTGGATTGTGCTGGCCATTCGAATGGGCCCCAACGTCTCAACTGCTGTGAGAGACTGGACTGGCGATGGGCCGGGGCGATTATCGGTGGAGACGTACAGCGGAAGGATTTGGAATGAGGTGCATGTGGACCTAATGCAAGGCCTCGAACTGGTGCGGCAGCGGTGCTCCATTCTACAAGCAAGCCATGCTGAGATGGGATTCGGCTCTGTCTCGCGCTTATCATGGAGAACGGTGGCCTGCGTTGAGTCGCTGACAATAACAAGGTTCTAGCCCTGCGGCCGTAGGTCCCAATCCCAAAGAAACTCAAATTCTTTCGGAGTGCCCTTTCTCGGACCCTTGTCAATGGATAAGTAATATACTAGTACTAATAAACTGCAAGAATACAAGGGCAGTGGCGCTGCACGGGATTCCGTTTTCGGGTTAAACGAACGGCGCGTTTTGTAAGAATTGCAAAAACGGAATTTCGAGCTCGAAATTTCTGGCGGCTCGAAGCTGATGTATGTATGTAAACACTCAGTGACCCAGTTGAGCATTTGGTGTTCAAATTCGATAAATGAATGGCTCCCATCGCTTATACCTGCGTTGGCGTTTGTGATTCACCGTCCAGGCTACATCTTGCTATTCTACTGACAATAGAAGAGACATCAACCACCAAACGACGCCAGTGCGGCAAATGAACTCGGTGGCGTAGAGCAACTCAATTTGTCCTAGAAACAGTCGGTCGGCAACGAAAATCCGGGAAACAATCGAGCGGTATGATTTTCGCATTTGTGCGCTACCATGTTCAAGAACATATGCATCCATAGAAGATATTCGGAAATCTCGGATGTCAATTGCAGCACTATTTGGTGCCGTTCTATCAGCGGATGTCTTGGGTCGCACAATCTTATCCGGACGCTGCCGCAAGAATTGAATTCCTTTGAAGAAGATGTAATCTGCAAAGCTCGGTGCATGAAGTATCGGTGGCTTTTTCCTGAGAAACACTTTAGGCAGGACTTGCGGCTTGTCTACCGAGATGGTACAATTCTCAGTCAATTCACTAAAAATGCCTTCAAAGTCGTGTGCATAGTGAACAAATCGTGAGTCGAAAACTGGTGTTAGCACCTTAATCTCCAGGTGATCCGTTTCTCCTTGAGGTTTTTGTGCAACTGGTGAAGTCATAGTTTCCGGGGTGTGAACTATTCCGCTCGGGACATATGTGACACTCAAGGGATTGGGCGACGTCTCCACGAGGAATCGTAAATAGTCTCGAAAACTACCTTCCAGAGTTCGTTCGGTTTCGACTGCAGGCCTACCGAAGCTATCCCCCAGTGGCTCTGGGCGATACCAGACATGTAATTTATGTCGATAGAATAGCTTGGCGGCTTCTTTTACAATTCTTGGCAATGTCAAGAAGCCAACCCAGCCCCATTTAATAATGAATTTTATTTTATCAATAACACTCATCGTTAAGGGGTTGATACCTTTGCCAGAAACAAGTCGTACCACTATTTTTGATTGGCCCTCAGACGATATCAATCTTATAGTAACATCAATCCCACTCAATGTTTCCATGGCGCTACCAAGGGGATCGCTCGCTAACAACGAATATTTCCCTTTTCTAGAGTTAAAGGGGGAGACGTGAAAATTCTTTTGCCATGCTCTGAATCGGGAGGGGGGCGTGCCGAAATTTGTCGCACCCTTCGGGATAACCAACATGTCTTCCTTTGAAAACTCTCGCAAAACCAAGTACGGGTGTCTTTCCCCGAACGTGTTATTGACTTCGAGCAAGATTGCAGACAGAATCTCGTCAGTAGAATACAGATACCAGAACGATACCGGATTAAACTGGTAGCCTAAAAAGCTTGGAGCCGTGACCAGGAAGGCAAAGGGATATTCTGCCGGATTTATGTTCTTATAGGAGTCAGTCTTTCTTCAGTTGTTAATTCCTCCGGTTTATCAAACCTGTGTCTGGAGATAATCGTTGAGCTTGCCACGGAGACCATTTTCCACGTGGCCTCTTTGCAAATAATCTGTCGAATCCACATGAAACCAAGCCTTTTTTGGCCAAAGTCATCGTAGCCAAGCATTGGTGTCTCTCCCATCCACGGATATCATACCCCCGGCATTGTCTAAAGATTCAACTGGGAGCCCAACCATCAAATATGAATAGGAAAACGAGTGCTCTTTGGGGACGGTTCGCGCGTGTGTCGTTTGACATGGGATGAGATAGGCAGGTCTCTTGTCATCTCCACCCAACGTCGTCAGGGCCAGCCTAGCGTAGCTGAGACTGATCCAGCTAAACAAAAGAGCCCCAATAACTCTTGAAGGAATGAGTTTCTCGCACAATATGTGTGTCCACGACGCAAATAGCACTCTGTGGCTCCATATAATACAAATAAGAAGAGAGGCGAGGTCATACCAGCTCCCCAACACAAAGCCCAGGACGAATATACAAGCAACGATGATCAGGAAGTGTGGATTGCTTCGTAGTCTGTCGAGGAGGTCCAGGGCGGAAATCACAGCCATGAATGGGGTCCCATCGTGCAAACCGTCCATTACAATGGACTAAGCAACGAACGGAACAACGGTGACCAAGTACTTTGACCGTTTAGAACATTGCCAAAACGACGGGCAGGAAATGAAACTTAAGAGTTCTCGTCGATGGAGATGGAGATGACTCTGCCTTTACAGGATATTTGGAAACTACCCATCAAGGTCGATGTGGTCAACCAATCACTCTCATAAATCGTTAGTCTCTGAGCGATTGCGTCTTGACAGCCAATCAATTTTATTAGGTAATCCGGGGGTACTCTAGTACATTCCATGGCAGTAGCGGCAATACGTCTGAGCCCCACGCTTCCCCCGAGTATGTAACTCGATCCCGCCGATTGAGTCAGAAAGTCGACAATCCTCCAACTCCATTCTCCTCCCACTGCGATATAAATTGCGAACGATTACCCCATTCGCCAAACAACCGACAAACACCACGTCCATACACGCAGCGAGTCTCCGAACAACGAATCGAACATCTGCCATCTGCCATTCAACCACAACATATCTATTTTCGAATCCCGCCGTTACACACCGCTTTACCGAACCCCCACCTTCAACCATGTCTAACAACGCTGAGTGGGACCAAGTCACCAAGATTGGGAGCCGCGCTCGTGGTCCCGGAGCATCAGATCGTGAGACGGTCATCCGTGGCAAGACTGCTTTGAATGCCGCCCAGCGAGCCGGTGCTGCTATCTCCACCGAGAAGAAGTTTGCCACTGCCAATGCAGTATGTCCCCCACCCCCAAAAGTATCATTTGACAGTAACAAGTTGTTAATGGAAACTAACTTTGATATCTCTCAGGGTGGCAGCTCTGAAGGCCAGCGTCTCACAAAGGTGGACCGGTCCGACGACATTATCAAGCCCAAGACCGTCGGCAAGGAAGTCGGCAAGGCTATCGAGCAAGCCCGCCAAAAGTTTGAGCCTACCATGACTCAAGCGGAGCTGGGCAAGAAGATTGGCGAAACATCTGCGACCGTCGCTTCCTACGAGCGTGGCAGTGCTCCCCCAGACCAAACAATCCTCGGCAAGATGGAAAAGGTGCTTAACGTTAAGCTGCGCGGCAACAACATTGGTGCCCCGCGATTGGGGCCCAAGAAGAAATAAGCCGGTGGCACAGGATTGAAGATGGATAGATGATAAAAAATCACTAAATGGTGACCAGCCCTATCTCGTGGTGTAGTGGCTAGCAAGATGTCTGACGGTCACATTGACGTGAAAGGTGTACAAAACCGGTTCAATAGAAGGGTCGTGATGTTCTCGCATTGTTTAGCAAGGGAACGGGATGGTTTATTCCTTGTGCGCAGGGCTTATTGGCGTTTTATGTGGTTTGAACAAAACTTAGATCTCACAATGAACAAGATTGAAGTTCCCTGCTGACTGACTTTCCTGTGACATTTCCTCCAACATACGGTGTTGGTATGCCTATTTCAAGTGGGCCCCGTCCATTATATCGGTAAACATGGCAGCTGTCAACAGTCTTGCATCTTCTTCTTTTTTTCTTCATGCACTTTCTTCTTAAACAATCAACTTCGAAATGGCCTCTGACAAATCATCGATATACTCTGACGCCGTTGAGGACACTATAAGTATGAAAGATGCTTCAGAAAGTGTTCTCAGTCGCGAAAGAGAAACAAAAGGTCTGCAAAGTTCCGTTTCATCTAACCTAGGATACGATGCTTTTGCTTCGCATTCTCAATCTGCCTCGAATCTTGGCAGCCGCTCGGTCAAATCAATCATCGCGTGGCTGGAGGCAGCTTCAAGAAACAACAACACAGATTCTTTCTCCAAGCATTCAGGAGATGAAACCAAGTCCATCAAGTCTATTGGCACAATACCCTCTACGGAGTCAAATTCTTCCTTGCTAAGCCAATCAACCATACCAAATTCAGAAGATGTGGAGGAATACGATTTAAACCTACTCAACTACAAGAAGTACTTCAGCGAACCGCCCCTTAGCCGATGTCTTGACAAGAATATTGCGTTGGGTTCCAAAGAAATTGTTCTGCCAAAGGAGTGGAAGGATTTGGAGACGATGTTTTCTGATGTATCAACGTCAAATCGGCGAGATGGGAAGGTTTGGAGCCGCTCTGGTAATGCTGAAAGGCGTTTCAGTTCTAGTAGTGGAGGCTCTTCAACTAGAATTTACAATAGCAACGTGGTGAGTGATTTGCATCGATTTCACCGACAGCCAGAGGAAATTTCGGCATTTTAGGGCAATGTTCGATCACAACTTTGGATTGCGGAGGAAGAACTAGAATAAGGTGTCTGGGATAGTACTTGGGTCAAGAGGCAGCAATGTTGGACAGTCAGAAAGCTGCGGGAAGGAGGGTAATTGGTTCATGCAAACTTTTCTTGACCGTATTCTTCTATATATATCCTTTAAATATTTTTTTAAATCATTGGAGTTTTTAGAGATATAAAGCATCATTTTATGTGCTTGCAAACCATTTAAGACAATTTGAAGTTAGCTTCTTTTTACAGGGTAATGGTTGATACCTACCTTGACTAGATTGAGTGGCTGGGATCGCATATGAAAATGGATCTAAATGGCAGGCAATTTGACCAGATTCATTGAACACATAGTGTATGGAATAACCTCATGATAGGTGTTTATGGACCTTAGTTTATCAACAAGCCCAATACTCACCGAAGGAACTGCTAAGAAAATGCACGCACAGCCCTGCTAATTTCCATTTCTAATTCCACAGCACTCCATCCGTCATGAAACGCATTCAAATTATTCCCTTTCCCACTATGACGATACTTTAGGACTGTACTTTGTGGCAGCCTTGTCGAACAGATCACTCTTCTCCTCGAGATCCACCAAGAGCGGGTGCTTTGCATCGGTTTTCTTGAGTGATCTTGGATATATTAGCTAGGGAATCTAGTTTGAAATAGGGAGTACTACTTACTTAAGAAGCTCCTCAGCGTCATTTCCTGATATAGTTGTTAGGACTAGTAGATTGGCGATGGCCTCAACGTCTTGAGGATCCTTCTGGACTGCCTGCTCCAGAGCTGACTGCGCCTCTTCAAGTCGACCAAGATGCAGTTCACAAACGGCCTGGGCAACAAGGCTTCTCACCGAGAATGTTGCGGGAGCCTGGGCGAGTTCTTCGTAGACGTAAAAGGATTGCTGGTATTTCTCACCACCCTAGACAGGCTCAGTTTTTAATCGCTTCGCTCTTCTTTCACTCCCTTTGCTTACCACTCTGATTCCGACCCATGCCTCCGCCAAATTTACCAACAGGCTATCTTGTGCCCATCTCCTTGCCGCAGTGACTTCCTTCAGGGCTAGGTCGGTTCGGTTTTGTTGTAGCTGGATCTGGACTATTAAAGCGACAGCTTCCACTTCGGCAACATGTTAGCCAGTGAGTTATCTACAAGAGTTAAGAAGAAAAGCTTACAGCTTGCTTGGTGTTGTGACAGCAGCGCCAAGGCTTCTTCTGACTTTCCCACTCCTTGGAGGATGATTCCGCCGATAATCTGAACAGTGACATTATCGCTAGCTGACGAGGCAAGCTTTTCAATCGTCGCCAAAGCTGAGTCGGCCTTTCCGAGAGAGTACTCGGCAAAAGCACCAATGGCTTCCAAATCGGGGTCTGTCTCGCCCTTCACGTCTGCGAGAACATCTTCGGCTTGACCAAGGGCAAGGCGGGCTCGAAGCTGGAGGATTCGCGCGGGGAGAGCATTTTCGGCGGAAAATGAGGACGTATCAAAGTCAATAACTTCCTGATACTGTGACTGATGGAAGTGGTTGTGGATGTTGATCAATTCGCCCTCCGCAGAGTATGGATCCATGTTTGCGATTTTGGCGGTGTTGCTTGTGTTGCTGTCTGTAAGAGAACACTTGGTGATGCTGGCCTTCGACACTCTCCAAGTCCCATAGTGGGGTCCACTGGCAAGGATGCCATGCGCCACATTTGGCCTTCATGTGGCTGCCAATATTGCAGCCCTGGAAGTGAGGCCAACAACAGCCATGACTCACCCCACTAGCCACACCACCAATGCGAGCCCCAATCAGGATTAGCGTTTACCCTACTGCCCACAAAGCGAGAAATCACCAAACTCTCCCAAATTTCGCTCCCGCCTCTGGAACTTTGCATCACCAAACTCCCCAAGAAACGACACCACACAACGTCGTCAAAATGGTATGTTATCGACCGCTTTCACCATGAAATTCCCATGTCTTTATTTAAGGACCGATTCCCAAAATCGATCGATTCGAATGGCCGCATCTGCACGAGCTCAGTCTTCATTCAAACGGAATCTACGGCGGGGGAGGTGGACGGGATGAGGTGATTCATGATGGTCCTGTATGAAAATCTGGAGCCACGACTGTTTTCGCCAGCAAAATGCGATTATTTCAAGACAGTTGGATTGACGGGAACCCGACGAAGACTGCGTGCGGATCGGCGGCCATTTCGACAGCTTCACTCACAATACACACAATATCATGATTGCAATCATCAGACTGGTGACTGACATTGTCGGATTAGGTCAACATTCCCAAGACCCGAAACACCTACTGCAAGGGCAAGGAGTGCCGCAAGCACACCCAGCACAAGGTCACCCAGTACAAGGCTGGTAAGGCCTCCCTGTTCGCCCAGGGTAAGCGACGTTACGACCGGAAGCAGAGCGGTTATGGTGGTCAGACCAAACCTGTCTTCCACAAGAAGGCCAAGACCACCAAGAAGGTCGTGTTGCGGTTGGAGTGCGTCAAGTGCAAGACCAAGGCTCAGCTGGCGCTGAAGCGATGCAAGCACTTCGAGCTGGGGTACGTGATGGATGATTTGCGAAAGGATGATCAGACAATGCTAACTGAATCAACAGTGGTGACAAGAAGACGAAGGGTGCTGCTCTGGTGTTCTAAATCTGTTGTTTTTTGGTCACTCCATCTCTCATGCTTATCCTGCGGACTACGGGCATCATGGAACTTGGCGAAGGGAGGTACTTGTCCTCGATTGAGGGACGGCGGCTCATAGGGAATGAATAAAAAGACTTCTTCATGACCACGTTATTTACTTTATTTTTATTGCTTGGATATACCTAGCGAATCATGGTTCAAGAGTCCATGTGATGTGCTCAAAAAGCCACCACTGGGCGACTTTTATTGATGAGTGTTCCATCTCACGGTGCTGAGGTAGGCGGCTTGGAAGGATAGATCGAATCCTATCCATTCAAAATTAAGCGAAGTGGCTTGTCAAAATCAGCTTCAAAGGCCTATCTATTTTTGTATGCATATCTGATTAACCTTGCTTCGCAAATGCTGTTCACAATCTTTTAAAACCCTTCACCGAGCATGATGGTACGGCCGCCTCCATACCACAAGGCGCCATTCCTCACATCCAACCCCTTCTCCTGACCAACGACCCACTCTCCAATGAACTCAGTATCCTTCTTATCCCACACTTCTGTCTCCAGCCAGGCATTAATCTCGTCGATAGCTTGAACCCACTTCTTCCGTTGCTCTGGTGTCTCATGCTCATCATTCGTCAGATACCGCCCTAGCGTGATATGCGCACTAGGAACTTGATATCGTGATCCAACCTCCACTCCAGCCTGTTTCACCTTGTCAAATATACCTTGTCGAAGGTGGTGGTAGGTGTATTCGTCTCCTTGAATGAAGGGCTCGTCGATTGGAGTATCAGGGCCAACCGGGGGAGGGGAGAGCGTAGATTCTCCCGAAGCAGGAAGAAATGAGAGGGCAAAAGCCGAGAGATCGTAAGAGACCATGGGTTTGACGAGGCGCGAGCGGTGACTATGCGTGTAGTTTGCGATGGAGGGGATGGATGGACGAAGTGTGGAGACTAGAGATTCGATCTCTTCGGTAGTCTTTGAGAAGGCGACTTCTAGAGTTGTCATGTGCATGAGATATGTAGGCATAAGCCATATTTCTGAGTCTGGTATTAGTGCCCTTCTTGGGTGATGGCATGTCGTGAGAGTTGAGTTGGTGGATTTGATTGAACTTGACTCACTCGGCGATGCCTGCTGTAGCAGCTGCTGGACTTTGGCAGCAAGTTCAATCACATGAATGGGCGGACGAGCCCAAAATACGAGGCAGTTCCGCTCGTCACGGAATCCAGGCTCTATCTGAGGATTCTCAAGGCGGAGCAGACATTGGTCAATCACCAGTTCCTTGTAGTCTGGTGATAAGAACTTGTCCTTTTGCTGAGCATTTCGTTTCGTGCGATGAGCTTGATATAAAGCTTGGATCTCAGCCTAGTGAAATTTGAAATTTGGGTTATTATCAATAACTGATTTGATTGAGGAGCAGGTACTATGTAGTGAATTGCTTACTGGGTTGTTGTTGCAAGCTCGTATGAATGCCTCATGAGGATTCTGCCCTGGCTCCAAGACAATGCCAGACAAATCTTCGAGTTTGTTCTTAGCGTCAGTGGAATACATATTGTGGCGAGCTGTTTCTAAGAACACGAGGGATTGTTTAGAAATTATGTTGGCTTTTTCATTATCAGTTTGATTGGGAAAATATATTGGCTTATGTTAGCCTTGCTGCGCCTTTCAAACCTCAGCTGTGCCCCCTCACTCCATCTCGCAGATTGACTCTATTCCATATGACTAAGCTGACTTTTACTATCTGGTTTGGGAGGCATTAGCGGGTGGTTCATGAATTTTTAGTTCTATAGAGGCAGATGAAAGGACGTGTAATAAATTTGTTATAACAGGAAGTAAGTTTTCTTCAGAATTAAATAAGCTATAATTTTGTTACTCGACTAGAGTGTGGTACCTGAACTTTGATCTGTGGACTAGTTGAGCCTTCAGTCACAAACTCAACAAGTTGACAGTCTTCAAGTGGCACACCACTCGAAAACTGAGAAACCACAAAATCCAAAGTTGTCCCAGCGTCCCCCAATGCCACCATGGGCGAATGCCAAGTACCAGCCCCGTAAGTCACAGCCTGGCTACTTGTTGCGGTGAACGCTCGCAGGCCTTTAAGGTCCGGCAACCCCCTCCCGGGTAGGCCATCCCCCGTCGGCACCGGCAGGTCTCTATCCTGCGAACTAGGCCGAAGACTCGGCGCCACGATGACGAGGTACGTCGACGCAGTAGATTTGACTGGCGTGAAAGTCTGTGCGGTGAAGGGATGTCGTTCCAAATACTGGACTGTGACGGCGGCTGCGTTGCCCGAGGGGGGAGGAGAACCGCCGCCTCTTGCAGCGCAGACAAAGACACTCATGATGGGCTCGCCTGCCCCGCTGGGGGCTTGGCTGTAGAGGTTCTTGAGCCGGCTGACATTGCGGTATTGGATGGCTGAGCCTTGGTTTGCAGAGAAGGCGTTGGGCGGTAATGAGGCGGCGTGGGCGTCGAATTTGGCGGGATGGACGTCGGGGCGTGGGTTGGAAATGACGTCTCCGAATGAGGAGAATGCCTCGTGAGTGAGAGGCTCTGCGGTGATCTGCACGTTGAGGCTTCCGATGTCAATTCTTAGAGTCATGGCGTGTCTGTGGAGTTGAGATGAAGCTGCGATGAATCATGAATAATGCAAAATTGGCAGTATACACGCGGAACCTCGTACCGCAGCGGTGAAGAACGAGGGTCTTAGTCCGAAGACTGCGAAAGTATGTCACAACTGAGCCAGACGGAAAGATAGAAGGAGACAGAGTCAATAATAATGAAGACTGATGAGAGAGAGATAGAGAGATAGAGAGAGAGTGATATTGCATGGTCAAGTCGTGTTTCCATATGGATTGCCAAGGTGGAAGATAAGATGGGATCTTGATCGCGCGGCGAGGGCCGGTCTGGGATTAATCGGCGGTGGACAGTCCGGTGCCGGACCCGCCCGCCGGAGGAAGCTCCTAACAATAGGGCGGGTGGCGGCGGCGCCTTTTTGTGTTTGACTGGCGTTGCACTGGATAATAATTCGAAGTATAACGAAATAGTACTGGTCAAATCATCATCACCATATCACGTAAAACACAGCGAAAGACCAATACCC
The DNA here is from genome assembly GCA_930272545.1 of Sphaerostilbella broomeana. NCBI lineage: Eukaryota > Fungi > Ascomycota > Sordariomycetes > Hypocreales > Hypocreaceae > Sphaerostilbella > Sphaerostilbella broomeana. The sequence goes on from CAKNET010000001.1 coordinate 886,075, forward strand.
CTACAAGTGGTCCCCCGCCAACTTCTACATAACATGTATAATCCTGTACGAGCCACAGAACCATACAAGATCGACACTTTCGCATGCCGTCCAAGCCGCCGACTCCCTTTGTCATCTATTAGGCTGATCTAACAGGGCAGCGGGAATAACAAATTGTAGGCGCCTCCCCCCCCACCCATCCGGTTCCGTTATCGCGCAACCCCGACCTAAAAAAACAAAGGCTGCGGCTTTCGGTCCCGCCGCCGGCAAGCCATAGTCTGTATCATTGGCTGGAGTTTTCATGAATTTTTTTTTTTTTGGCTGCTTTGCTTCCTCTCTCGCTTCTTGGACTGAAAGTGATCAACTGCATTTAAGCGGTTAACCCGGCCTGAAGGTGCCGAGTGACACAGGCGCCAACTTATTTAGTAGAAATGGCGAAAACATGGGTTGCTTAGCATCATCGACTGGGGATGAAGGTTTCGCTGCTGGTTGGCTTTCTTTTTTTAATTTTTAATTTTTCGAAAGTTTGTCTCTTCTTCTTCTTCTCTCTCCTCTACTCGACTTCTTCCATCCATCCATTCATTCTGTCATTCCCTTGAACAGGACCTCTTCTCTGCTTTCCGTGATCAAAACCAAAGCCTCATACTTGCGACAGTCTTCTCTTTTTGGCCTATTCATAGACTTACTCCATCATCACTTCTCCGCTTTCCATCCCACTCACACGCACCTTGCTTGTTCCTCCCGCCGCCGCCTTCACTTCTGCGCCCCTCTCGTGACCTTCCAAAACTCAACCTCAACCCCCAAAATCCGTATAGATGAGCCACGACAGGCTCGACACCGACGATGAATTCGATGACGACCTCGCCATCGATACGGCCCCCCAGCATCAGGGCTCGTTAGACCGTCGAGACTCCAGCAGTCACAGACACAGCCAAAGCCAAGATGATTCGCTGCCGCCATCTTCTCCGACCGGCCTTGCCACGGAAACCACTAGCAAGAAGCCCGTTGCGTGGAGCGAGCTGCCTAGAAAAGACCAGCTCTTCATTATCACCCTGTCGCGAATGAGTGAGCCGCTTGTTCAGACATCTTTGCAGGTGAGAGAATCTCCTAACAACAAACAAACAAACAAACAAACAACGGGCATCAGTGTCGATGCCCTTGACACACACACACATGACACCCTCAAATGCATAGCAAACACAAACAAAACGGTATCATGAGATCCCACAACTTACATACTTCTCCCAACACAGTCCTACATGTTCTACCAGCTGAAATGGTTCGACCCCACGCTGCCCGACTCAACCATCTCCAGCCAGTCCGGCGTCCTCCACGCCAGCTTCATGGCCGCGCAGTTCGTCACAGCCATGATGTGGGGTCGCATCGCCGACTCTAAGCGCATGGGCCGAAAGTCCGTCATCCTCATCGGCCTCCTGGGAACGAGCATCTCATGTCTTGGCTTTGGCTTCTCAACCACCTTTTGGCAGGCTTTGCTGTTTCGGACCCTGGGGGGTGCGACGAATGGCAATATTGGCGTTATGCGAACAATGTACGTCTCCTTCCTTTCAATTTTTAAAAAGCTTGGTTTTTTCTTTTTTCTCTCTTCTTGTAATTGATGAGACTCACATTCTTTGGTTTTGGGGGCGTAATGTAGGATCAGCGAAATCATCCGCGAAAAGAAATTCCAGGCTCGGGCCTTTCTCCTGCTTCCCATGACTTTCAACATTGGCGTCATCATCGGACCTATCCTTGGTGGTATTCTGTCTGACCCGGCTGGCAGCTACCCCAATCTCTTTGGCGACATCAATTTCTTCGTCAAGTTCCCCTACGCCACGCCGAACATCGTCTCCTCCATCTTCCTCTTCCTTGCGGCCGTCTTTGTGTGGCTGGGTCTGGAAGAAACCCTCGACGCCCTGAGAGACGGACCTCCGGATGTAGGCTCCCGACTGGGTAAGAGGCTGGTAGTGTGGTATCGCAAGCGGTTTGGTGCGTCGCCCGAGCTGGATGGATATTCATCTGTGCCGGCCTCTGACGTGGAGTTGAGCGGCGGCGATGTGCCGTCGCCGGTGAAGAAATCAGTGAAGCGATACACTCAGCGACTGCCGTTCCGCCGCATCTTCACACGCAACGTTCTCGTCACGCTGTTTGCGCAATTCTTCCTCACTTTCCACGTCGGCACGTTCAATTCCCTCTGGTTCGTCTTCCTCTCCACGCCGACTTCCGAGCGCGAGATCCGCCTTCCCTTTTGGTTCACTGGCGGTATTGGCCTCCAGCCTCGCTCCGTCGGCATGGCCATGGCCATCATGGGATTCATCGGCATCAACATGCAGCTCTTCCTGTACCCCAACATGTCAGCCCGTCTCGGCACAATCAAGACGTGGCGGATATTCCTCCTCTTCTTTCCGATAGCATATTTCCTCGTGCCGTACCTCTCCGTCGTGCCCAGCACCACCGCACCACCCGAGGCCAAGACGGGTGCCCTGATCTGGATCGCCATCTGTTGCGTGCTCTTCATCCACGTCACGGGACGAACCTTTGCGCTGCCTAGCCAAGTGATCTTAATCAACAACTGCTCACCGCATCCTAGCGTCTTGGGGACGGTACATGGGCTCGGACAGAGTGTTAGTAGTGCTGCACGTACGATTGGGCCAGTGGTTGGGGGTGTCGTGTATGGCTTTGGCCTCAGTCACGGATTCATTGCCCTGGTATGGTGGGTGCTTAGCGGCATGGCTATTGGCGCCTGTTTGACGAGTACACTTGTCAAGGAGGGAGATGGTCATGAAATACGACTAGAAGGCGACGAAGAGGAGCCTAGTAGTGCGGACTGATAAGTACGCGATGATTTGACATTCCACGGCAAAAACAGCACCAATATCCTGTTTAGGGGTATACTAATAGCGGAAGAGAAGAAAAAAAAAAGAAATACTTATTATACAATAGGCCTCAAGAGGCTACCGCGATCGTATAGAAGCCGCAATAATCGTGCAACCCCCAAATGTTGGAAATGAGAATACATCATTTGAAGTGTCATCCGTTACATTCGTTTGTCTTTATTTCATTCCGTTGCCGTCCAACGCTGTCCGTACAGCGTAAATGCAAAAAAGCCCAAATTTTCTAATTTTTTTTAATCATGCAAACTCCCGAGGCTTCTGAGCCGAGCCAAGGTTTAAAGGCTCGTCTTCAGGTCCTCTCCTCTCAGCATCCGTGCTTCTCCACGGCGACACGCTGCGGAGGCCAATTTGCGCTGAAGGAGCCTCATATCCAGGCGGCGGATCGCTGGTGTATGCAGGGGCTACTCCAGCAGCGCCACCCTGATATGACTGCCGTCGCCATGGCTGCTGCTCCTGCTGGTGGCCGTTGTTGAGGCCCTCAAATCCATTGGGGCCTTGTGCGCGGCGTGGGGCTGGGCGCAATTTATTGCCCCAGACGCCGTAGACGAAAACGCCGATGATGAAGAAAAGGATGATACCGATGACAATCAACCCATATTTGCGGTCGTTTGCAAATGAAAAGCCACTGTGGACAGGTTAATACACTGCGATATAATGACCCGGGGGGGATCAAGGACTAGGAGGGCACATACATAAAGCCGTTGGCAGCACCGACAGTTGTGGCAACTCTTCCATTCCAGACGTGGATCCTGCCAAAGATGGTGCGTTGATTTGTTCGCTTCCACTTGAGGTGGTGAATGACGCCCAGGCCGAACTGGACAAACATGAAGAAGATGACAATAAAGCCGAGGATCTGATGCAGGGAAGTGAAACCGCGAGACTAACACAAGGGAGGAGACGATATCAGTGTATGGCATTCAGCAATGCTTGCGCGGAAAGGAAACGTACCCTCTGGTAGTTGAAGCTGGTCAGAACACCCAAAGCAAGACCACCCAGAATAAGAATCAGAGCAGCTGTCTGATTGAACTTGTGATATTTTGCCCATTTCTCAATCCTGATGATGACAGCACCGACGGGGATCAAGAATATGAAGCTAAAGATCATCAAGGCGGCGTGGACCGCGGCTTTCCAGTCAGACACGCCAGTCTTCCTGCTGTCGAGCGTGGTGCCTTCTTCCTGAGAGTCCTTGGTCAAGACAGGCAAGTCGGGCCGGCCTTGCGTTCTGTTCATGTTGATGGTAAAGGTACCGTACTCGGCGTGCATCTTTAGAGGCGCATCACGGTGATCGTCCCAGAAGCCTTCTTTTGGCCCGAGGGCATAGATGGCGTCCTGGTTTGGCGACGACACGTCGATATATCCCTTGGAGGTCCCTGCGGCAGGCCAGCTGCGACAATGCTGAACACAGCGCGTGTTGAACGTCATGTAGCCATCCTCAACGCCCGTGCCGTCGAACACCTCAAACACGAGATCGGGGTAATATTTGGGCTCGTAGTTTCCGTAGGCCAGGCGAGGCGAGAAGGTCACGTTGTTGCCGGACGAATCGCGATATAGGACGAGGAAGAGGGCGCCGGCCATTTCGTCGCTGCCGAGGCCGATGGCGCCCCAGGAACGACTCGTGGAGACGCGCAGGCTGAAGTAGATGTCTGTGTTGCCATTGTCGGGGACGGTGAAGGCAAAGGCGAGCGATTTGTCGGGAGAAATGAAGACGGATTGACCTGTGGGATTGTTGGCGTCGTCGGCGAGGGAAGAGAATGGCGCGACGGCTGTTTTGCAGGTCAAGTTAGCTTTTCCCTATCATGGCTATAGCTCTGTTTTCCCTGGGTTGACGAGGAAATGGGGATTCATGCAACGGGATGTTGCAGACTGGAGCAATCGTCACGGCAGTTGGATCCATCTCCTTCAACGGAAGAGGGCCACTCACCCGTCAGCGTCAGCGCGGCGCGCCAAAGACTCCTTAGTAACATGTTGCTGGGAGACGCCACTCTATCACATGTGGTGATGATAGCAGTTCGTCGTCGTTGGTATTGTCACGGAGCTGCAAGCTACTATGTATTGATCGCATGTAGGCTCGTGGTTAATGTCGTCGTAAAAAACAAACAAAACAAAAATGCTAATGATAAAAGGAGGAGGGGGTTTCAGCCTCAGTCCTAGTGATGATGTGTCGCTAAGTTATGGAAGGGAGAGAACAACTTGTTCTGAGGCTACATGTGGTCTTGCGATCTAGCTATCTATGCTGTAATTGGAGCTGCTGGGGATCCCTCCATAGCGCTGCCCCGGCACTGATGAAATTTAGCAATCTGCCTATGCCAGTGCCAGCTTAGCCCCTCCAGCCCCTTGATCGATAGTGTCTTTAATTTCGAGCTTATTATTGCATGACTGTGTGGGATGCCACACCTTCACCTATGCAGCACAGCGCCGTTGAGTCCTATTGCCGAGAAAATGAATACAGGCTGTCCATGTCATTCAAAGCTGATGAATAATTAATGGTGAATCGTCTTTTGAAAATTCAATTGAGATCTCTGCTTGTAGATGCCAAGCCCCCCCCGCCTGTGATCTACTGGCACTATACAAAATATGGAGCTTTATCTCGATACTACTAAGCAGATCATCACCTCCCCTCCGTGTGTACATAAAATTATCAGCTTCGTCATGATTTCATCGTGTGGCCTGTAATTGGGCCGGCACCATAGCTGCCATTACAGCTGACAAGGCAAATACGAGAATTGCGCGCGCAGAGGGCTGCAGTAGGAGCCGGGCATATTCATGTAGGCACCACGAATGCACTGATGAAGCCTGATAACGCCCTGCCGATTGGGTTGTTGATGACTTGACCTGCATAATCTCAAGTTGATACAACTTTTAGAAGATCAAGAAGAGCCCTTTGCAATTCTTTAACAAAAGCCAAACACTGCATTTGTGTCTATCTCTGTAGCATTGACGAAAAGACTAGATCATCAAGTTGCGATCACATTGCGTGTGTCAATGATCTCCTCCTGGATAGCAATTTATCCTGTTCGCTTGCACTTTAGAAATGACCCGTTGATTAGCTCCTCTTTTATTTCTTCTATGAGAGAATATGTAAACTACGTTATTATCCACTACAAGAAATCCCTGGACACTCCTCAAGCCAAGCCGATTCTAAAACAATCACGAAAATCAAATCTTCATCAGCACTCAAGACCTAGCCTCAAGTCGCTATTGCATCTCAATCAGAATCAGAATCCGAAGAGGCTGTAGTCTCCGATGATGCGTCATCGGCATCATCTTCAGAAGTATCTTCAAATTCCGGCCCGTTTTGATCGAAGCTGTGGTCAGTCGCGTGCAGGATTTGTCTATGAGGGTAGCATTTGAGGCAGACGTCAAAGTCGATGCATGTTTTACAGTGGTATATGAAACCCCGAATGATCTGTGGTGGTGCGTTAGTATGCGTTTTCTTCTTCTTCTTCTTCTTCTCAGTGGCCATCAAATATGGTCATCAACTGAATAGGTATTTGTAGGTGAAATAGTTGGATACTTACACATCGACATATATCGCACGTTGGTGGTCGCAGATTACCAACTTTGGATTTGTGTTCGTCTGCTTCGTCCTCCAGATCTCCCTCCCTTTTTTCGCCTTCTTCACTTTCAGCGGCGAGGCCATGCTTGAGAAGGTTAATCACCTCGTCACTTTGTCCAGAGAACCGGGCAATCTTGACCGGTGACCATTTCTGCCCACCAATAGCTGCCACCACAGTTCGATCAGCACCATTCTCCAGCAAGAGCTTGATCACCTTGATTTGCTCTGGAGGTTCACCCTCCTGGTCGTGTGAAAGCCAACAGTCTGTGCCGCGAGCTGCCCAGCAGAGAGGTGTCCAGCCGTCTATATCAGGGTCATTGATGGCATCTTTGTCAGGTAGCAGCGCAATTAACTTCTCAACTACTCGGAGTCGGGCTGGCTGCGCAGCCCAATGCAGTGCTGTTCGGCCGGTTTCATCGCGGGCTTTAATGTCTCCACCGGCGTCGAGGATGACCTGGAAGTTGTCAAAGCCATGAAATGCTGCAGCGTGAATAGGCATGCGGCCAATTCCATCTACCGCGTCCACCTTCCCTCCTCTATCAATGAGACTTTTGAGCATACTTGGAGAGCTAGCGTAGGCTGCTGCGGCAATGACATTGCCCACTAGACCGCCTTCAGCTGTTATATCTGCGCCGTTGGCAAGCAGATACTCCACTATCTCCTCATGGCTGTCATTTTCATTTCCGCCATAGCGCAAGCAAGCGGCCTGGAGGGGGGTGCCAACAATGCCATCTGCAGCAGTGTTGATATCCGCACCGCTCTCGACAAGCAGTTTCGCTATTTCAAACCGCCCTCTGAGGCAAGCTTGATGAAGCGCCGGGCCATCAGATGGCGAACCGAGATTGATGTCGGCTCCGCACTTGAGGAGATACTTGACACGATCCAAGTCGTTGTTGACGGCCGCCATGGATACTGGGGTGTCCAGTGCGGCTGCGTCGCGGGCATTTATATCAAGCCCGGCATTGACGAGACGCTTGACGTTGGCTAACGACACATTCGCAATATGGAGCATTGATCCGCCTGTGCTGTTTTTTTGGTGTATATCAATTTTTAATGGAAACTCCATCATGACTGATAGGTTGTCTGCAGCAGCTGCCAAATGGATCACAGGCGTACCATCAGCTGTTACGTGTCGAAGATCTGCTCCGTGCTCGGCAAGCAGTCTAACGACCTCATTAGATCCATACGAGGCCGCACACGCGAATGCTGTCCACCCTTTCAAGGCGTCATCATCTCCGCTGTATTGTAATTCCAATGACGCATTGTGCTTCAAGAGATGCTCCACGCTGTCGTAGTGACTGTACCAGGCAGCATACATCAATGTAGTGAAGCCGCTGTTTACACTCAAGTCCGGATCGGCGCCGTGTTCCAGGAGAACTCGAGATTTCTCAGAGTGGGGGATTGCAAAATACAAGGGAGTGAGATGACTGGAGCTCAACTGGTTCACATTTGCATTCTTCTCCAGCAGAAGTTCCACGACACTCAGCTCCTTATTCTCGGCAGCCCAGTACAAAGGGCCAAAATCGCTCGAGTCAAGAATATTGGGGTCTGCCCCATGATTCAACAGACGCCGAGCCAATACCTCGCTCTGGTCGCTTTTCACGGCATGAGCAAGAACCGATGTTCCAGTAGAGTCCTTGGCATTTACATCTGCGTTATGCGATATTAATAAATCGATGATATCAAGTTGATTATCATTGCCCTCAAAGTCGTTGATAACTTGGATGAGAATCGGAGGGTAAATCATCGAGCTATTGGGGTCAGCTCCGCTGTCAATAAGCATCTGGCATATCTCCACATGCCCCTTAACAGCTGCATAACGCAGCGGCGTTCCGATTTCGCTTGGGCCACCGATGTTTGGGTTTGCTTTCTTGTCAAGCAGGAGCTTCACAGCGTGTTTATAGCCATCGTCGACGGCTACCACAAGAGGCGACCACTTTCCTGTGGTGTCAGGTTTAATACCCATATCAGGGTCGGCACCAAGGTCTAGCAACACCTCTACAGCATGGTGATGTCCCCATAAGCAACCAAAGTAGAGCGTTGTGAGGTCGTCCTCATCTGTAGTTTCCATATCAACCTTTCCTTCCTCCACTAGTATCCTTGCAATCTCAGCATGGCCTGTTCCCGCAACATGGTGAAGAACAGTTCGATTATAGAGATGGCGAGAATTGACATCAGCATTGTGCCGGAGCAGGGTTCGGACGGTTTCGACGTGGTAGTTACGTGCCGCCGAGGAGAGCGGGGTTGCCTTTACAATGGAGCTCCATTCGATGTCGATATCAGGAGAGCACCCGAGATCAAGAATCCTATCTGCAACACGATCAAGACCAATCCAAGACGCTCGATGAAGTAGGACCGGTGGCCAGTCAATACTCTTGGGATCCTCATGATAAGCAACAAGGCGATCAATCAAGTCAAGCATAACGTCCTGAATTCCGGAAGCCCCCGCCGCTAGAAGAGTATCCATGAGTGTTGACTCGGAATTTTCTACTTTGGTGAGAAGGTGTTGAACAGTCGTTACTTGACCCTTCGCAGCCGCCTCTAGCAAGCCACGACGCGTATCCGCCTCGTCCAGAGGGTCAACCACGTCTAGAAGACCTAGTCCAGCAAAGATTGGGAAAAGGCTTTCCAAACAGACTGCATTTCTTGTGACTGGATTTGATAGTATCCAATAGCCCCTGGCCAAGCTTTGTGCAAGATTGTTTGATGAAGACTGTGACAATAGCTTTGACAACTCAGGTCTGGGAGTGCTAAGTAGAAAGTGATGCGTCCAAGCTTGTAGCGAATACGATACAAGATTTCCCCTATCATTACACGTCGGACTTTCCAAAGTTTCCAAATCTTCAACTTGGAATGTTTTATCGATCAGGTCATGAACTAGTGGCCGTGAAAGGTATTCAAGGCACAACCTTGCGATATCGAAATGTGCAGTGGGCTTGATCGCCTCCCACAAGAATTTTGGTGTTTCGGAAGAACCCTGGTCCTTCAACTTTCCCATGAGGATATTTCTGAGGTGCGGATGGTGAATCCTGATCTCATTATGCTCTATATCAATAATTCCCGCAAGCCAAGTTGTAATCTTCTCCACAGTGCTTGTCACAATGGCTGGGCTCGGCACTATATCACCTTGGTCTTGGCCAGACCCAGTATATATCACCGTTGCAAACTCCCAAATAGTGAGGGGGCGAACAGCATAGAGTAACCATGTCAGAAGTCGTTGAAGGGTGTCCTTTTCAGGAACCCTCTCAAGTACCCATTGCATTAGCTGCTCCAATAGTTCATTGACCGAGCTTGGTGTGGATGCAAGGTCAAAAGACGAAAAGATCTCTTTGACGGACATCTCGCTCGGCCAGTCTTCTCTCAATATTGTCTGTTCCCAGAAAATATGGCGTGCCAAAGGGTCAAATTTCTCCAGTTGCTTCAGTTCATCCCGAACTAATGTATCCTGTAGATGAAGCTCCGGTCGAATCTTGATTAATCGTAATATTTCCTCATCAAAGCTGGTGGTATTTATCGTATCCAGATCTGCGGCAGTGAGGTCGAGATTAACACACCAGGGACTGCGGAGCTCGTTCAACAGCGCCCCTGGTTTATGGCTCGTGATAACCACCTTCCATGGGGCTTCGCTGGCTCGTGAGAAATATGCAAAGTTGTCAAGGAAAAGTTTCTGGGAACCCTTGGTGCACTCATCAAAATAGTTGATGACGAACATGACCTGTTCAAATTCGTCCGTGAATCTGAATCGCTCAAACCAGTAAACAAGATCCGACTCCGTCCATCCACGCTCAAGACGAAACCGAGCGAAAGCAAATCTTATTCGATCTGACAGGCGTGGGTAATGGCATATTATTTGTGCCAAGAATGTTGACAGCATATCTCTGAGTGAGTCACATCTGACGTCGTGCCTATCGAAGGAGAAGTAGAGTACAAGCGTCCGCTTTTTGTCGGTAAGCGCTCGATCGGTAAGGTCATAGAAGACTTGCTCAGCTGCTTCACGAACGCGGTTTTTACCATGAACGTAAAGTATCTGCGGGCCAGCATGTGCCATCCAGGCTTTAAACTGCTCGGAATCTGCGATGAAATTGACGGATTGACCGTACTGAAGGGGATAAACCGGCGACGCAAGAGATACAATTTGTCGTTCGTGGTGAAGTAGTTCAGAATCAATTCTGGTAGATAGAACTAATGAAAAGCGTTAGCGCAAACTTAAGTTCATCTTTGCAAAGAGGTGAGAATTATGTCGGCCAATTATATTCTGTTCTTTACTTGTGAATCCGACGGTGCTCTTGTATCGAATGTGGTAAAACACGCAGAAATGAGAGAGAAGTACTGCCATGATACTCACAGCGGAGGACATGCCAGTCATAATCATTAAAAGGATGAGAGAACACATACTAGATAACAAGGTCTGAAGATGATCTGTGACGGGACTGTAGTCATAAATTGTCTCGATTCTTCTTTCCAGTGGAATACCCATAGTCCCGCAATATTTATCCAAAGCCTGCATACACAAGTCAGATTCTACCCCATTATTTGAAGAAACAAGTGAAATTTGACGGTAATCTTCTCACATGGTTAAAATAATCGTTGTGACCGTAAACGCTAACAATGCTGCTGCGAAGCGGGATTTTGGATTCCACAAATAGTCCATTAACCTCCATGGTAGCTGCTGCGAGCCCGCATATAGATGCAACGGACGGGCGGACTTTTGGCTGATCTGCGGCATGGTCTGAAAAGAGAAAACAAGAGAGTCGGTCCTCCATATCTAGGTTATCGGTACTTCGATGAGGACAGCCTTGGAAAACCTAGCCACATTAGACTGGGAGTACATAGAGGACATCACACCTTACCAAAATGCGGCTCATCTCGAATATGTCCAGCCACGTTGTTCTTTCAAGCGCTGCTGTAGCCAAAGCCTATCAAGATTGTCAGCACAGATTTGTTATAAAAAAGGACAGTATAAGGTTAGTCTCAACTCACATCTTTGACTACAATGCCTCCAATATCGTGTGCAATGAACACAATAATCCTCTTCTGCATAATTAAGTCAGTAAGCAGATAGAATTATACGGGCGACATATTATGCATATTCAGGTTAAACGAACTTGGCTTTCATTCTTCCTCACAGCGGACAAAGCTCGCAACAGCTTTAGAGAAGTGTTGTGGATGCTTTCACGGCTTCGACGGCCGGAAAAGAGCTGAAGAGGCTCATATTCAAACCTCAACACCCGACAGCGATCATCCATATTCTCCTTGTATATGTCCACCCAATTAGTGCTTCCTGAACCAGGTCCTGACTGGGTGCCATTTTCCCATGTGCCATAGACACCGTGAACCACCACGAAGCTTAAGGCGGTCTGATATTAGCATCTGACGACTGTGAGATACATGACTAAAAACTTACTCTACAGGTATTTGAGAGCCTATATCTCTTTTGTCATTCCATGAGATATGTAATGGCGCTGCATCTGGATCTGGCTCCGTCTCTTCGGTATTTCTCTCAGATTCATCTACACCATTTGCATGGTCGTCTGATGTCGATTCCTTCACATCTATGCTTTTCCCGCTTTGATCTGCATTCACTGCTGTAGTACTAAGCTCATGCTGTTGCTCTGTCACCTGAGTGGATTCGGCTGCAGTTACAACATCTGGCTTTGGTGAGCCACCCCGCAGCGAGCCAGTCGCACTGGAGGAAGATGAGTCTGAATCTGACATAGGAACAACGTCGACGATCCAAATAACTCGTGAGTTGAGGCAGACCCGGGTTGGCCTCCAGACATTCAAGGAGGATTGTACAGCAACCTGTTGTATCGAAAGCTATAGAGCGGACTGGCCACCGGTGAATGTGAGTCCTGAAGGGCAGATCTAGGACGGGGAGTTGCCTCCCTCAGTCTCCACACTAGTTGGATTCGGTAGACCAGTTCGAAGCCAACGTTCGATTCGCTCCAGAGCTGTAGTTGCAATGGCAGAGGTTTGTGTATCGTCTAGCCTATCTGCCTAATCCTCTCTGCCTAATCCCTCCGTAATCAATAGGGTACGCCATCCTCCTAACCGAACTGCTCAATGCGACCACTCACATTGACTGCGGTTGTGTGGAGCTGCAAACTGAGTCTCAGGCCGGTGCAGGTACCTTGGAGTACCACGGCAGGGTATTCTGCATCCATTCCCAAATCCTTCAGAAGGCGCGTGTGATCCATGACTGGTCCAAGGATGTGAAGCTTCATTCTGCCATTATCACCTGCAGCCGCAAGCCCTGGAGGCGTGTCCAAACCCATAGTTTCGGGGCTAAAACCTCACGCACTGTGCTCTCGGCCCGTTCCATGTGGGGGACGTCGTAAGGCTGGCGAATGGAATGAAGCTGCCACCAACCCGCCCTGATGCAGCCCTGATGCACCACAGCCTGGAGACGAAGATGGAGACCTGGCTAGTCTCTCAGCTCTCAACATACTTGAGACGAAGATATCCAAGTAGTCGGTCGATCAATATGATAAATTTAATGCCTCGCCAGGGAGCTTCCCATCTTCTCAGACTGCCCCAACTGGATATCCCGCAAACATGGACAACGAACGCGACGACTACGACGATGAAGACGATTACAAGGAGCCCTACTTGGGAGACTCTGACGATGACTCGGATCTTGAAGGTGCGTCGGTGAGCATCGGGCTCAACAAGACGGGCGAAAAGGGCAGCGGTTATCATACTCGCAATGATCCTTCAGCGCCGTTCCACCGCCAAACGGTGACTGAACGAAGAGGCCTTATCGAGGTTCGGTGCAAGTCTCGTGACATTATCCATGGAGGCTTGTCAGAGGACTCGGAGGAGAATGCGACGCTTCTTGTTTACGACCTGTATTTGGACACAACTCGACGATCTCGAAGGATCGTCTCTGCGACGCTGGAGTTCGAGTTTGGCAGCCTTGCGGCAGGGACCCCAGCGCCTCAAGTCCACGCCATAGCACCAGCCGGCCGTATCACTCTGCTCCCCTCGACCCAGCAGGAGTCCTTCACCCGTGGGGCGGAAGTGAAGGCTGAGGCGGGGCAGCTGGGTGTCGATCTGGGCGGCTCCGTGAAGTGGGAGACGACTGTGAGCCGCACAACGAACGACGATGCCAGGGTCATTGGCCACATCTTCAGCGATGACTATGGCAAAGGTGTTGGGGCCAGCTGGGTTCTGCACGAAAACCCGTCCATCAAGTCAGGCGTTCCGAGTTTCTTACGCTGCGCGATCCTCTTGAATCGAGGGTTTGACGACAACAAGTTTCAGTGCAAAGTGAGGATTAAGGTGGAGGCGGATTGGAAATCAGAAATGGGTCGGCTGTTTGGTTCGACGCCACCAGATGATCCTGTCCTATTCGACCCTGAGCTTCCACCAACCAACAAGCTGCGCAAATATGACACTGAGAACTTGGGCTCGATCCCGTTGGAGGAGTTCACTGACATTGTTTTTGACAAGGCGCTGAAAAAGAAGAAGGACGACACTTCTTGAGAAATGGGAATTTTCGCCATGCAAGTGTTGAGGGTTGAGGTGGTTGTTGTCGTTGTCGGCGCCCGAAGGCGTTCGTTAACGCAAGGTTATGGCTAGCCCTTCCAATTGCCGGGTTAATGTAGCTAAGCCGATCTTATTCAATATAGTATAGTGAAACAACTAACGCCTGCCTAAGGTTATTTGATTAGCAAAACAAGACTTCGGTTCACAAGACACGCTCGTGATGCAGCCTCCGCAATTGAGCATGAACTTGAGGCTCAGTTCAATACCCTTTAGATTGCCTCTTGACTCGCTTAAGCCATTGTCCCCATTGTTTCCCCCAAAGTGACATTATTCATACAAGGATATCAGTTAGACCACAAGTTTTTGACCACTCACGTCTATTTTCTCGTACATGCAAGTATCAGCAGCTCACAGTAAAAATATCGAAGGAGCACACTGTCCCACCTAAATCTTCGAGCCCCACTGCACCATCTCCAGCCGCAAAGGGCGACAGCCGGTAATAATAAGCCCCGATAGAGAACGTGAGGCTGTTGGCTAACTATCATGAGACTGTGTGTACTTACAAATACTTTGCCATGCGGAGACGACCAGGGGAGCCTCCAGGCGCTCCTTAGCTTCCTTATCCTAAAACCGAGCGACGGCAAGTCATTGGGGGCTGCCGCGAGTTTGTCACGAGTAACGACAAACAGAATGGCCAACTCTCCCGCCGAGACACTCTTTCTGATTGAAATTATCTGATGCTTTGTTGAAGTGGAATTAGTCTAGCCGGCATCATGAGTCCACTAATAGATGACGAAGAGCCATACACGGAGCATCTGGCTGTTAAAGAAGCTGAGGCAGAGAAAGCCGAGTCGAAGGCAGGAGACGAGTCATCTGACGAAGAGTCTGACAGCGAAGATGAAGAAGGAGACGCTGATGAAAAGCCGGGAAGAGTCTCTGTGAAGGATGTCCTAGAAGATGTTCTCAATGGCATACTCGAGGGAACAAGGGATCTCACAAACGGCAGCCAGTTTAAATCTTTCAAAACTGGCGATGGGAGCGTCCTGGCCACTGGCACAGGCGATACCCGCCAGCCTACCGCATTACACATAATGGCTGCTATGGACAAGAAAGACTTGCCTAAATTGGATAATAAGATGGAACCGCTGATCAAGTTTCTGGTTGAACACGAAAATGATCTTCTCAAGTCAAAAGATCGCTCGGGGCATACACCGTTATATCTCGCCATTGAAGCCAAGAAAGAGAAGATGGTCCAGTGGATGTGCGACGTTCATCCTCGCATAAGCACTATCCTTGCAATCGCCAGTTCAGACAAGATGAACTGTCTTCATGTCGGTGTCGACAAGAGGGTAAAATTCCTGGATCTTCTTGTTGAGAAAGCCGACGCAGAAACTCTGGCGGCCAAAGACAATCAAGGGAACACGCCACTCCATCTTGCTGTTGAGTACAAAAAGTGCAAAAAGGAACAAATAGCCATTATCGAACAAATTATCGCCAAGAGCGACGCTATGGTACAACGCATGTCCCGGGATGGTGACTTCAACAACGCTGGTCTCTCTCCTTATCTGTATCATAAAGAGAGTGTTAGGAAGGCGGAAGTTAAGGAGAAAGAAAAGACCAAAAAGGCTAAAGACGAGAAGGACCGAGACAAGGCCAACAGTCGTCACCGTCCGGATGCCAGTGAGGCGGATGGCCCAGCAAGTAAAGAAGGGGGGCCAGTACGGTCAACTCCAGCAGGGCCAGGTGTCTCTACGAATGCGACGCCAGAGGCAGGTGGCAGTCGTCCTGACAAGAAACTGGCTATTCAGACTGATTTCCGTGCCAAATATGGCGGAGTAAGAGCTCAGCCGCCAGTCAACATCAGCACGCCGGTCACAACTGGTCCACCATCATTGATTGAAAAGGACGACGCAAAGAAGACCTCTCGTCAGCCCGAACAAGCAACCAAGGTGGCCACAGTTGATACCAAGGCGGCTACCGACAGTAGTCACAAGTCTAAGATTGATGAAGCCACAGTCAAGAGCGTGGGACGCTTATTAAAGCTTCACTACCTCCGGTCAAGAAGCTACAATGCTGCCATGGAAATATTGTACGGACGCAATACGACATCAGGTAGGCAACTTACACCTTTGTGATTGACATGAGAATGAAAGGGTGTTGTTGATGATCATGACGACGATGGCTGACTGACTACCTATAGACCTGGAACTATACTTTGACTTATCAGGACACGCTAATATCACTCAAAATGGCCTAGAGAATCTTTTATCCAAGCTCAAGTTTGAGGATATTCTTCAATATGTTGCCATTCCGCGGATCAGCGTTGAGGTGAACATGAATACAGCCAACACCAAACGAAGTCGTGGTGGACGCTCTTCCAAGGCGGATGGCGACGGCCGACGAGACTTGTGCTACATCTTTGATCGCCTTCGGAAAAAGGGAGTCAAGACCGTCCTCAAAGTCATCATTGACGATTCGGTCATGCCAGCTCACAGTGATGAAGCTATTGAGGAGGCACTCAAGTTTATGGATGTGGAAATCTGGGACTGGAATAGGCCTGACCTATGTTCTGAGGTGATCTATCGAGTTGCATCAAGGGTGAGAGAAGTACATCTTTATTGGAGCGGCAATAATGCAGTCCTCCGGGGATGGAGTGAAGAGGGAGGCTTGAAGAGGTTGAAGTATTTAAAATCAGTGCATCTGCATATCCAACAGGTATGGTTCCTCTTTATCAATGACAAAATTGCACGGAAAATGAGTAACTGACGTTATACTGGTAGGGTCTTGAGACGAGCACTCGCACCAAACAGAATGTGGAGGAATTCAGCGACCGGATGAAGAAGCTACTTCCTGAAGTCAACGTTTTGAAGGATTGGCCGATTGTCCAGCGAGATCTTATTGATATTAATGCATTGCGTGGTGATGGAGAGCAGGCAGAGCACTCAACCAAGCACGAGTGGATCCAATGCATGAAAGAATTCAGACGGCTACTATTTGACGCAGAGAGATACAGTGATCGGAAGATTGATGAAAGCCTCGAGGAGCCGATCAGAGTTGCGCTCATTGATGATGGTGTTGATGTCAAGGACTTGGAGTTCACATTTATTGGTGGCAGAACATTTTGTACTCGTGATGAGGAGCACAACCTCAATGCCCCGTACTATGTGTCTAGCACAGGCCATGGTACTATCATGGCAAAGCAGATACATCTTCTATGTCCTCGGGCACAGTTCTACGTTTTGAGGCTGGAAGATCACCCTACAGAGGAGGGCAGTCGGCAGCTCACTGCCAAGAGCGCAGCGCAGGTACGTTACGCAACATTGCCAGCGAATTTATCTGTATGTGAAGCAATCTAACTAGATCATGCGCAGGCTATTATGGCAGCTGTGAGAAAGAAGGTCCACATCATATCCATGTCATGGACCATAGATCCCCCAGAGGATGAAGACGAGAGGCGATTGCTAGATAACGCAATTATCGAGGCTGCCAACGCAGACATTCTCATGTTTTGCTCTGCAAGTGATAAGGGCGCAAAGACGAATGCCACATATCCCTCCAAGGCAACCACCAAGATATTTACCATCGGCGCAGCGACAGCATCTGGAGCTGCCGATCCATGGGTCGGCAACCTCGGCAACATCAACTTTACCTTTCCCGGCACTAAAGTCGAACTGGAAGGCAGCAGGTCCAGTCCTGATACAACGACCAAAGAGGTTACGGGGTCGTCCGTCGCAACGGCTCTGGCTGCAGGTCTAGCAGCACTAGTTCTCTATTGCGTTCAAATCCGGCTCCTGCTCGCAACGGATCAGGAGAAGCAGAAAGCTCGTCGGGATTTCCAAATGCTGAAGAGGCATGAGCACATGATGAAAGCGCTCAAGGATATTGGGACGACAGAGGAGAGCAACCACAAGTTTATTGAGGTTTGGGAAGTGTTTGGAAAGAAGGTCGAAGATAAAGAACGGTTTGACCAGGAGCGATGGATTGATCTGATTGCGGAAGTGGGAATGATTTTGTGCAGGAAGATTGGTTAGATTATCTTGTAATGGTACTGCCATGCTCGCACATACACAGATGGATATGAAGAGAGTACTAAGCCAAACAATAATAAATCCATTCTCGACTCAATCAAGCACCAGTGTTAAACACTTCACGCTCTGTACCAAACTCTCTAGCATTTTGGTAGATGCGTCACCCCGCTCTCAACTATTTTTTTCTGTAGTGTTGGCTACTATTGATCTTATCCTATGTCTGATGGCTTTGAGACGGCCGAGAGGGGGTTTTAGGACGAACTTTTTTGGTGGTATGCTACAGGAGATTTGCGAGGTAACCTCGAGCTTGTGCAGAAAGCAGTCATCTTGGGGACTCTCTTTGACTGCTTTGTTTGGGAAGATGACAAGGTATTGAGCAGCCAGGTAGCCGTGAAGACAATGCCTAAATCCCTTACATATAGAATTCCGTTTCTGCGTGGAAAGGAACCTGCGTATAAGATATAATGCTAGTGCTTGTGTGGGTTGGACTTGGACTACTGGGACTCGGAGCATAGGAAACTTGCACGCAAGTCACAGAACTACAATACACAAGTTCGGTAATTCATTTTGATGCATTCGCGCTTCCTGAGCTTGATTTCAATTCATTGAGTTAATGGTTTCTGCGCCAGAACATTTACAGGGTTCCAGTGGAGTGATTCGCCCTTCATAGTCGCGTCTATCGTCGCCCACAGCTTGCCATAGGCCTCACTCTCTTCCGGCATCGATGCGGGCGGCGCAATCTTGTAGGCCAAGGCAAAGAACTCAAAAAAGGCACCCAAGAATGTCTTGGTGATGCCGGGGATCACGGCCGGCGTCGCAGTGCCGACAGCTGATTGTATCACATTGAAGCCTTGCTTCTCTACGTGCTGGGCAATGTCCCGGAGCCAGCTGCGGACACCAAATGTTAGAATCCTCGGAGACTTATCCAGACGTTTTAATTTAAATGAAGAAAAAAAAAAAAAAAAAAAAAAAGGCATGGGGATCAGCTCACTCAAACTTCAAGCTACAGATGTCGAATGTCAGATTGGCAAGCGACCAGAAATCCTCTGCGGTCTCTCCTTTGACTGTGGAACCGCCCAGCCAAGCATCTTCCCACTGGATGTGGCCACCGGGTTCTAGAAGTGATAAAAGCCATTAGTATGTGATTGCACGGAATCTTTCGGGATCGAGGGCTCACTCACTCAGTAACTTCAGGGCATGCTGGATTAGTGCTGAAGGGTCCCCGTTTTTGACGACGATACACCATAGTCTCAAGTGTACTACATCATACTTGCCCACCAAGTGCTCTGGCACGTCTGCAAAGGAATCGAGAACCCCAAAGGTCACGTTGGACGGCCAGCAGTACTTGGGTGGGAACTGACTGTCCGAGATATCATAAGCATCAATCTGGACGGTTGGTGGGAGTTCCGAAGCGACATCCACTACCCAGATTCTATATTGCAAACATTAGTACGGAACAAAAAACTTGTTTTGAGTTATCACTGCGCAGCATACCCGGTTCCGGTACCAATCTCAGCAATTTTCATGTCGGGAGAGACGGGTATCTTTGGATGTAAGATAAACCGGTAGTACATCCTATAGATAAGATGCTGAACCTCCAGCCTAGGCATCAAGGTAAAACATCAGCATTGGTTCCTCATGTAGGGAAGTATTGCGCAGCACAAACCTCATTGAAGCGTTCAAATCCCGCCCCAATACATAGCCCACTTGCTCCACTGAAGCCATGGTTTCTATCAGTTTCGTGAATGCGGATCAATGTGTTGGTTTAAACACGTGATGTTTTAGCACGGAAGGGAGAGAGTTCTATTAAGAGATTGAGCAGCAATGGGGAGAATCTTTGTTCTACAAGGGAGACCATGATAATTAATATATACAGCTCAATTAACAGCCCACACGGTGAACAGGTTCGGCATGACGGCCAAATAGCCATCACCAATTGCTGACAGACTTTCCACTTGGTTAATAGCACTTGCTGTGGGTCGTCTGACAGGTGGCCCACTGGACTTGAATGAAGATACTGTGGCATTTTTTTTCTCGAGGTTGTTATAGGTATCCAAGTATACGGCTCTGGTTGTGATTATTGCCTAGGGTTGGCAGACATATGACGGCTAGAGACACAACCGTATACATCCATTTAGAGAAAGCTCGAAAGATATTTCTTTGCTCACTGAGTCGCCGTGATTCATCTCATCCTCGTCTCACAACCGAGGTGACTCGGATAACCAGTACGCCCGTAAGAGCCTATTGATGTGGTATAATCCGTGACACCCATAGTGTCGGAGTATAAGGCAGCCCCGTGATGTTTCGTGCCGTGAGACAAGTGTTGACTTGACAGTTTCGTGAGAAAGCCATGGTGTGGAATGCCCTCTGCTGACCGACACTTACCTAGGTACATGTCGTTTGTGGGGTTGATTACTGATCGTAAGCGCGGCGTCGTCAACAACTGGTGATGCTCCATATATAAGCTTGAGGGTTTTCCCACTGTCTCGACACTGCCCTGTCGCACAGCCGATTTAAGCTTCAACACATGTACCATGAATTCATCCGCTGGGCCCTGCGATCTCGAAGATGGCGCCTCAGTGGAGTAAAGGCACGTGGCAACGCAGATATTGGGAACGCATGCCGGTTACACACGATCGATTGGGCTGATTGCCATGGTGAAGTTGATATTTAGTATTTCGAGTCTCGATACCATTTTTACTCTTGACGTTATATTGCACCGTCTGAGGTATATTAATTCTGATCAAGGTGAATAAAAAGCTGCGCCTAATTTCTTGTAATGCCTCAGGAGCGCCAATGGTGAATCTGATATCCTCAGCGGCATCTCCAAAAAGCAGCCAGCTAGGTTAGCTGTCTGTGGACAATGAGGACTTGAATCAGGATAAAAGTATAACCGGGTAAAGGAAATTATTCAAAGAGCCGGCATGCGTTACACTTTGACCCGCGAGACCATCGGTGCACCAAAAATTTCCATGGGATCGTTTCATGGCGGAGATTATGCCCGGAAGAGAAGGTCGCAAAGAGCCACCCGACTGGACAGCAGGTGTTCTTCATAATTGGAGCGCTCGAGCGTTCCAGGACGAGTGAGAGCGGGTTATGGGGAGCCTCGGAACCTGGGAAGCGAAGAACACCGGCTCCAGCGGCAGTTGGAGCCCTGGAGACGCTGATCTCCCCCAAAATGGCCGCTGTGGAGATGCTCTACAGGGGATAGATCGACACTGCGGAGTACTGGTGCAGGAAAGCCGACCGAGACCAATCTCATGTTGATGAAGGCGGTGACAATGGGCAAATCGGTCTGCGTATTAGGTAGTTCCTTGTTGGGTAAGAAAACATACATGTAGGACCGAGAAAATCTTCAAAGAGCTGGTCTCTGACACTGATAACCACGTCTTCAGATAATGTGCCTCTGCCGCGATCACACTAGAGCCGACGTATCGGGGATACACGGGCAGATTGGTTGGAAGATGGCCGATTGATCCTCCCTGGTGATGCATACAGACAATACCACCCAAAAGCCCCCCGCATCCTGCAGAAAGCTTGGAGCCAATTAACCCTAGCCCAATCCATTGATGCGCCTTGGTGATGAACAAACCCGCCAAAGCACCGCCACAAAATTCACCACATTCCCCAAGGGGACGGTGAACTGCAATTCATTGGATCGCTGGTGTCGCTCAACCCCCCCCCCTTAGAGATACCCAAATAGGTTGTTTACAGCTGCTCATAGGGCCATGAGCAGCGGCTAGACTGTGTCTCTAAAATGAATGACGATAGAGCCAGCCATGTCTCTCGAGTTTCCTTGCTGAGCGTTAGCTCGCGGTCCTGTGGCTGGGATGGTTTGCCTCGAGATGGAACATTTAATACAGTGTTGTCTGCTTCTAAAATGAATAGCAGCCGTGTCGTGCTCAATCCACAACATCGCTAATATCGATTCTCATTGCGGCCACAATGAAGCAACTTCTAAATCTCATACCCTTTGCCGCTGTAGCTTTGGCGGCTTGCAATGGACGTGATGAACTCTGTAGTCGCAAGTACTCGGATATCACCAACATCGGCACCCACGACAGCGCTTTTGTAGGCGACATCCCAGTGGACAACCAATACAGCTCAGTGGAACAGCAGCTCGACGCGGGCATTCGCTTCCTGCAGGCGCAGACGCACAACAAGTCCGGTGCTATAGAGATGTGTCATACCACGTGTATTGAGGAAGACGCCGGTTCCTTGATACAGTATCTGCAGGCCGTTTCAACTTGGGCCCAAGCGAACATCAATGAAGTTGTTACCCTGCTTCTAACTAACCAGGATGCCATCGATATTTCCGAGTTTGACGATGCCTTCCAGAGCACGGGGTTGAAGGATTTAGTGTTTCATCCGAATGAGACACTCTCTAAAGATCAATGGCCGACACTTCAAGAGCTAATCGATGCAAAGACGCGAGTCATTGTCTTTATGGGTATGCACACTTCATTTTCTTTACAGTCCGCCACAGGTAGGCCGTTCTATGTTGAACAATAAGAACAGATTACCATGCGGATCCTAGCAAAGCGGATTACATTATGAACGAATTCGACTATTTCTGGGAAACACCTTACGGCGTCACAGACAAGTCCTTCCCCGACTGCTCAGTCGATAGACCCAGCGGAGGAGACCCTGCTAAGTTGATGGGGATTATGAACCATATGCTCAATTTCAAGATCGGCAGCATTGTTTTCCCAGACCAGGTTGATGCTGGGAACACCAACTCGCTGGATTCCATCACGGCACAGGTTAACCTCTGCAAACAGCAGCACTCGACACAGCCGAATGTAGTTTTGGTGAGTTGTTAAATAACGATACGCTTGTTAAGATATATCTTCCACCGGCTAATTAATCCGCTTGCAGTTGGATTGGGCGAGCATTGGTGATGCAAGCAAGGCGCAGCTGCAGTTAAATGGGTTAAGCTAAGCGGATATGTGGGTGCACTTGTTTGATGAATTATCAGTGTTTATTATAGAGTTTACGGAGTGTGTAAGGCCGAAGTCCATCATTGGTGGTCTTTCTTAGTAAAATCGATATGTCATAATATACTGGATGACATTTGGAAAACTTGCTCTATGCAATTCTATATTCCAATCTAAATGTGGATAATTGCCTTGAGCGCTATGAGAACCAGTAAGACGCAGGCTTTAGAACCACTCAAGGCATAGTAAACTTGTGATGAGGCGCAATATCTAAACAAATTTAAGAAAAAGGGTATCAAGAGACATGTATTCAAATCGAGTGGTCAGCATGTGGCACTACCACAACTAACATAACACTGAGCACGCTGGCAAAGACTTCCAAGCTTTACTGCAAAATGTGCTGGATAACCAACATGAAAGATAACAATACCGACAAAACAAAAATAAAATAAAATAAAAATCCCAAACCAACACGCTTGCATACCCAACCTGAGAGGATGAAACCTCCATCAAAGGAGGTCCGGGTTTCGCTGCCATCAACCAAAATGTGATCCCTATAAAATTGAGGAAGTGGGTATTTGAACAAAAGCCTTTGAAAAAAAGAAAAAAAAAAAATTCCAGTTCTAAGTCACCTCGCTCCTCTCGTTCTCTTCTTCCCTTATGGTGACACTCCTTCAGCTTCTTCGTTATCCCACGAAAAGAAAGCGTCACATTTCATGACCTCGTTAGTAAATTGATATATACGCCCGCCTCTAAATAAAATGCATTGCCCCCCTTGAACTTTCGGAGGGGCGCCTAAGCAGCATGGTCTCGCAGGTTCTGAATGTCCCCGCCTTCAGACGAAAGCCTGCTCCAGGTCTGATCGCGGGTCTCAAGCGGTATGTCGGAATGGTCGGCAGACTTGTGAAGGCTCTCGTTTGGCGTTGACGAAAAGGCGTGTACAGACCTTTGAGCGTAACCCGAGTTGTTACTCTTGGCGTTGCCTGAGACCATGGTCTTGAGCCACTTGCCTCCGAAGCGGATGACGAGGGGGCGGAAGTGCGGGAGACATCCCGTGATGATGTAGACGCTCGTTTCGACAATGGACCATCCCACAAGATCGACGGATGCCCATGTGCGGTCGCTGAAGGCGGGGGTGCTGAAGAATTTGGTGGCGCGGATAATGGACGCGACGATACCGCTGTGTTCGCGTCGTGTTAGTTTGCTGTTTTCATCGGGGGTATATATACATATATATATATAGTAGCAAAGGCTCGACCAGAAATACTTACAAACTACCTATAGTAAAAATAAAACACACAGCAAGTCTCTTCGCAAGCGTCAACTGCAAGCCCAGGATTGTGCGGATCGGCAGCGCAATGATCGCCAAGTCGAGAATAAGGCCCGGGATGGCCTGTCCGTGGAAGAAGGCCTGGATGTCGACGCATCTCCCACCAGGTATGGTCGGGTCCCACCAAAACGCAATCGGCACGCATTGAAAACACGCCGTCACCACCAGCGACACGGACGTGAGGGCCGTGACGACGAGGAGGACCTTGACGAGGTGCCGTGTCCTGCCTTGCCAGCTAAAGACGCGCTGGTACAGACAGATGATGCTGAGTTTTGGTAGGCAAACCGAGGTGAAGTAGACGATCTCAAAGGCCAGGAGACACTTGGCCCACCCGGCTACTTGGTCTGGTCTCTCGGCTTCGACATATTCGATGTGGCGGCCGACACCGCCAACGTGGACCATGACTGTGGAAGAAGAGCAGATCGATCCGTTAGCCACTTGGGGATTATATACATGGAATTTCAACGCGCGCAATTGGGGCGTTGGGGAGATGTGCAAAACAGGGGGGGGGGGGGGTTACGAACTGATGCCCAGGGCGCACATGCCCAGATTCACAACATAAGCCAGATAGAGTAATATATCGTCAGCTAGCATGATACTCCCTTGTTGCATGAGCCTCGCCCAGTACCGCAAGATCAGCACAATGGTCGTCAACGTTATAAAGGCAATTGAAATGCCAATCAGCACGTTGCCCCGATCCTCCATCAAGTACTCGGCCGAAGGGGGCGCAGATCCAGTCGCGTTGGTAGCCATCTTGTGAGTGACTGAGTGACTGAGTGACTGAGTGACTGAGTGACTGAGTCGTTCAATGTTCGATGTCGTCTTGCTTGCGGGGTGGCATCCAGAGTATTGGAATGGCGAGAACAAACACACACAAAAAAAAAAAAAAAAAGGGACAGAGGATTATTGAGGAATACCAGAATGAATTGCTTTGCACGAAAGAAGGAAGCTAGGGCTGCGTCAACTGCACAGCGTCAAACAGCCCATATCAGAACATCAGAACAATGCTGATCGGTCGTGTCCAGAGGAGAGGGTGTTTTCAGAGATAGGGTTGGTTATATGGATATGAAGAGCCAAGAGGAGGGAAGAAAAAAAAAAGTAACGGAGGGTGATGATTTCTTTAAAGATGCTAAAAACGCGCAGAAATATCCCGAGGCGGCAATTGATTGAATTAACTTATTCTATACTCCGTACTACTACTACTCTACGCTGTTGGTTGCGCCAGCCCGTGCGGCGGCACCCAAGCCGACGGTCCCCCGATCGAGCCGTCTATGCAGCGAAGAGGGCGCATCAAAGCAAAAGGGGGTTGCACTGACTGACTCGTCCTAGTGTGTGTGTGTGTGTGTGTGTGTGTGTGTGTGTGAGTGTGGCTGTTCCCTTTCAAATATATGGCTAATGTTAGAGCGCCAACCGTTATTTACTTGGTGTGCGCCACCCACTTGGGCTGAATCATTTTCGTCAAAGGCCCGGCCCCTAGGGGGACAGGAAAAAAGCAATTAAGATGGAACGAAAGGAAGAAGTTGAGACAGAGAAGATAAAAGAAAGAAAGACAGAAAGAAGGAATAGCTAGGGCTTCCGAAAAAGAATGTCCTCGTTCGCACGTACGTACGTACGTATGTCTTGACGCGTGGATGTGTGGACATGTATGTGTGTAATGTATGTATGTATGTATGTACGTGTTCTGGATAGATCATCTACTCCTACTCAACTCCCCAGGCAAAACAGCAAATACGTATCTACATGTCAAATAAGCAGGCCGTCAATGGCTGTTCATGACAGGAACTAATGAAGCCGCCCCCATCCATCTGTCCGTCTTCTCACGCATTGCATGGCGCCAGGGAAAACAAATTAATTAACTTGTTGCTATCGTGCTGCGGTCTCTAAACTCTCAGACTGGCTACCAAAAAGGTGTTTGATCGCTGTGACATTCACGGACAATTAATTTGTGTTTTTTTTTTCTCCGTTTCGGTTCCGGTTGGTTCGCGCGCCTCGTTCGGATCGCCTATACTCCGAGCTTTGAGCAATGCCGGTAAGTGTTTCTGGGGATGCTGCCCTACGGATAATACCGAGGTGTTTTTTTGGGGGGTGGAGAATTGGAGAATTTCTTTTTTTTAATCCACAGCGCAGACGACGCTCAAGAATTGGTGGTGCATATGGATGGATGGATGGATGTCTATGCCTTGCATTGATAGCGCTGCTGGCCAGTGCAGATGAATGGATATGCAGGCGACAACACCATCGCACACACGCCAACTAAACACTCGAGGAATAGGGAGTCGAAAGGACAGGTGACGGGGCAGGTCTGTGGGTGTGACTGGGTTGGCGATTGCCGAATCGTCCATTGCGGAGCCGGTGGCTGTCTATCGATGGTGTGCAACTTGCTTCCTTCAGCTATTCGTCTGTGCCGGGAAAAAACAACTTGACGATAGCATCCATGAAGCCTAGCCAGGGGCAGGCAGCGGGGAGAGGCAGCCGCCCTTTTGCCCCATTTCCCCATTTCCCCGGCTTTTCGTCTCAGTGGGCCACACCAAAGCATGTGACGGTGACGGCGGTCCGTCCTTGAAGAACAGGAACGGTCAGACCCTCTTTTTCTTGTGCCCCATCATCGACCAACACCAACACCAACACCAACACCAACAAACTACACCTTCTTTATTAGCTTGGAGATCAAAGTGCGCCTACATGTAGGAAAAGGAGAGCGCACCGCTGCCCAATTGTATCGGGGAGCGATACCCAAGCGGGGGGCCTCCAGGCAATCCGAGTGCCGGGACACGTGCACCGTCAAAAGAGGATCATCCAGAGTTTCTATATCAACTATTGGCCGCGCCGTTTGGAAGCTGGGAGCACATTGTGGTCGACTTGATCCTTTCAGCTTTCGCAACCGAGCACTCTGGAGAAGAGTGTATCAGAGTCTATCAGCCGTGGCTCATGGACCACCACCATAACCGTTATCATCGCGTGACTGGGTGTATGTTGATTCTCCAAGGCGCAAACACTCGGATCGTATCCTACAGCTCGGTTTTTGCTCTTTCTCTTTCATGAATAAAATATATTCAGGTTTTGCAGTATTCTTAGATACCGTGCTGCAGCCCATACGCTTACGTACCGTCGATAGCCAGCCCCTTACTACTAGCAGACTAACAATTTTAGTATTGAGCACCTCAGCAAACATAGCCCTACATCCCGTCGTGAGACGCAGTGTTGTGTTTCTACGCTTCGAGCTTTGGTTTGGTGTTGTGTGCCCAACCTCTTGCGACCACCACACTAGTATCCAGCGTTGTGCGCACAATCCCTTTTTTTTTCGTGTAGAGGATCACAGCAATCTTCGAGACTTCCGTAACTTAGGAAACAAGAAAAACTTAAAATGGATCTACGCCATCACAAAGAGACCGACTGAGCAACGTGGCGTGGCGCACGTCGAAGTGGCGAGACGAAGTGGTCAAGATCCTGCGAGTTGTCAGGGCTCAGTTGAGAAATGAAGATACATTCGATCAAATTAACAACTCTTCTTTATTCCAAGGCTGCTTCTCCCAATTCCTCACTTCCCACGCTTGAATCCAATTTAACAATAAGACGAAGAATGGACAACAGGGTTCTATCCATAGGTATATCCATATACTCCTTTGGTTGCATTTCCTGCAACTTTCACTTACTATATATATTTTTTTCGGCATTGCGTCCCAGTTACTCATTAGCTTAACCATCTATGCATTTACCGTCGATCATCGATGAGCTAACCCCCCGTCCCCTATTTCTCTCTACCAACTGAAAGCAACGAAGACGTCGTTATTCATGACGCTAATTTCGTAGGCATGGCTCGTCTGCCGCTCCCCTGACGTGCAAGGAGGAAAACGTCGGCTCATTGGACTAACAATCACAATTAGCCTCGCCATCGCTCTGAATATGATCGCCATCATGTACCCCTAGATCCCTGACAGCCCAAGATGCATGCCGCGTTGTGTTAGTCTGGTATTTGAGATGAGCTTCGCCAATCGCCAACTAAACTTCATGAAGCCAACAATGAATGTCATTCTCTGTTCCTGCCCCGAGTGAATTCAGCATGTCACTACGCGCTTTTGGGGCTGTGGTAGTCTAGATTACTTAGACAATATTTTTGCCTTGTTGCAAAGTCACTCAGCTTTCAGCACTTGTTATCTAGCGACGGAACTTTGCGACAGGTTAGACCTTAATAGACAAGCGTGGCCCAGTGCTGTCACCGTGGTCTGGCGCCCCATGCGGGTCGAGCACTAGATAACTTTAGCAGTGGTGGTGCGTGATGGACTAGGGTGTATATGCATCGCCATCCGGGCCGAGAACCCCGGCCAGGTCCTCCTGTGTGTTGATATGGAGGTAGGTAGCTGAGCTGCTAGAATAAGACACAGAGAGGACGAGATGTTCCGTGAATGAGATTCATCACTATAGAATGTAAAGCAAAACAAAAAAAAAATGGTTCTTTAGCAGCAAGCAGCCAAAACGGTTTAAAGTGTCTCGGCACTGGCTGTGATGGACTGAAAGAACCCCTGAAAAGGTGTTGTGGACTGGAGTCTAGACGATGTCTCTGATAATTCCCATTGAAAACTAGAACAGGGAGACGGCTTAGATTGGTGGTCTAAAGCACTGATGGCGCTTTGTCGCAAAAGCGTATGTGCCGGCATATTTTCTCTACAGTTAACGTAGCTGATAGGCTATCTTGTCCAAGTTGATTCAGTAGCGCCCTGATCCGCCTAGTACAGGAGTGTTATGGTAGAGAATGCCTAATTATACTTTTTTTTGGAAATCCTTTGTTCCTTGGTCAGTTATGATCCAAGACTGAGCGTCCAACGGTTTGAGCTACTACAGCAAAGATGATTGTGTAAGTGGCATATGCGAATTTGCCAGTCCGTAATGTCATAGCAACAAGATTCACGTAGTCTGGTGCTAGAGGCTCAGTATTTTAGATAGCTTAATGGCCAGGTTTGCCTATAAGTTAGTCGTTAAATAAAAATGGGATGAAAAGTGCCAATGCATTGTCTTGGTCCGGCCTTATCCCATTTCAATCATAGATACTCTCTATAGAATGACATTTGGTATTATGTGAAGGGCATAGCTGTGGCTGGCACCCAACCAACGAGCGAAGAATGCACAAATAGCTGGGCTAGCTCTCCAACTTCACTGTAAAAACGTATCTCTAATGTAGGTGTATGTTATGTTAAGTATGAGGGTCAAGAGTCCCTCGTAAGGTCGCAAATAAGATAATATTAAGGGCAAAACTTCTCGTATCGCAGTTTAGGGCATACCAATAGACGAATTAGGTCTGGGGCATTCGAAGCCTTTATATCTCCTCTCTAGTCTATCGCTGGTAGTTTGTTATTGTATGTTTACGCTTAATTTCTCCAGCCCTAGTGTTCTATAACGCCTTCGTGGAAGTCATATTGCATTGCCACATATACAATAGCGCCAAGATGATGATGGTCTGAAGAGTGCAAACATATGAAGACATGCGTTACTGTAGCTTCACATGGTTGGCAGATGTCAAATCGAATGCAGCGCTAATGCGTGAAGTTGTAGCTACTTTTGGTTCAGCTGCCCTGTTTCGTTCAGGGGAATTGTGATCCGCATCTACCAATATCATTTCTACATTCGTTCATCAGGTCTATAACTCTACTACTGATATTGCCGCATTTCCATGTTCCTTGTTTGTACGCCCCCCCACAACAGCCGCATTAATTAGATGTGTCCCTTGACTCCGGGACGGGCTCTTGTTCACGAGCCCTACTGCCCTTCTAGCTAGCAGCCAGAAATAAAGTACTCCTAAGAATACGATGGAAACCCATGGCTTCTTCTCTTGAATAGCATTCTCATACCACATCTGCGCATTGTCAAACCAGAGCCACTCCTCTCCCGCGCCAGGATGGATGTGGCCACACACTATGATGCTCGGCCGTACTCTCCACACCTCAGCTAGAAATTTATCACAGCCCTTCCCTCCATCGTCCAGATGTCCCTTTGGAGGCCCATGCACCAGTAAAATATCGGTATCTGGAGATACTGCACCATCCCAGCTGGGGGTTTCCCTGCTCTTATGGCTTGGGTACTGAAATGCCCAGCTCCCACAGCGCGGCGTCCAGGGGCTGCCAAAAACTCGAACAGATCTGTCTTTGCCCTGAATATGCAGATCTACTGATTCTCGCTCCAAGTAATGGATGTCTCCCCAGTCCAGATCAGCTCGACGCTGTCCTGGGTGGCGGTCCAGCTCACGGTCTAGGTGATCAGCGACAAAGGCGGCATCAAGGAGGAGATCATGATTACCCGCGATGACGACTTTATGCGGATGCGGCTGCGATGTGATCCAGGATAGCTGCGCTTGAATCTCTGCAAAGGTGCCGTATTGGGAGAGATCGCCAGCGTGCAAGAGAATGTCACCCGGGGGAAGCAGCGATGGCTTGGTGTTGTGTGTATCGGAGATGCAGACTAGACTTATCGGGGAGACATCTGGCTTGCTTGTAGCAGAGGTGGTTACTTTTTGCAGTCCACGAATGTTGTGATAGAGTCGCGTGGAGAGTCGCTGGGCGAGGCTTTCCTGCCGTGGAGCTCCGACAAATGGCCTGCTTATAGTCTCAATCGGCATTTTGAGACGCTAAGGTGTAAAATCGTCCTCTTGGCCGGGACAGGTTCAGTGGAATCCTGCTGGACGATATTATATATGTTCTATAATGACCTTTTGAGAGCTGTGGCGAGTGGGATTGTTGATGTTCCCGAACGAGCCTTGGACGCCACACCTCCTTGAAGGCAGTTGTTTCCCTCCTAGTAGATTAGCAGATCTGTTTTCTGTACGCGCCATGTCGCAGGTTGTTCTAAAATTACCAAGGAGCTTCACTGGTATACGGGCGGCGCTTGCGACCAACACCACATCGGTTTTTTCATATACAAAAGTAAGTGGCGCAATGATGTTCGGATGCAGTCCATATGCTAGGCTGGGGTGGCCGCCTAAAAGCTCACCTCTTAAGAGGCCGTGGGCGCTAAATGACTCAGTTTATCCAACCTATGAGATGAAATACAGAGAGCTTGTCAGCCACAGCAAATTCACCGGTCAACGAACAATTGCAAAGAGGCCTTCTGATTCTATAAAAAAAAAACACAATGGCCAACAACCTGGCCAACAGATACGACATAAAAAAAGACATGTCCTCTGAACCAATGGCCGTCATAATATCAACCAACAGACATCGTGATAGCCGCCTTGTGATGTTTCAGGATGAGCGACCATGAGAAGTAAGTTATACGGCTATCTCAAGGCAGGTTTACAACGTGAGTAACTTATAAAAACCGACCGAGGTCTTCTGATGAATCGGCACCAAAGAATAATGGATAGCCAATTCAAATAATCATATACTTCCCGAAAATGCCAGGGCAAGTCCTGGTTTTGGTTTATTGAATTCAGTCTACCCCCTATTTTTCTTTTTGTTTACCATATACATCACCACACAGCCATGTGTTTTGGCTCAGGCGATAGTGATGCTCAACCAGCGCGACCACAGCAACGACGCCATGCGCGCCATGGACAGCAGCGCGTTCCTATGCAGAATTTGAACATTTCGGGGCCTGTAACTCCTCCAGGTCAAGTCCCTGCTCCGGAGCGGGATGAACGGGGTTTATGGGTTCAGTATGAGCAACATGAATTGAGCAGACAGAACATCATCGCAGCTCTAGGCTATGTCGGGGAGTATCTCCACCAGCGTGGGGAGAACATCACCCTCGTTGCAGTTGGTGGCGCAGTCAATACTGTTGTTCTTCAATCCCGAGCGACTACACACGACGTCGATTTCTTTTCTCATCTCTTGACACCACCGCATCTTACCAACCTTCGCGAGGCGGGGCAATACGCCGCTCAAAGAAGTTCTGCTGCTTTAAGTGCGGATTGGCTAAACAACGCAACCGCCAGAATGCCAGGAGTGGTGGAAAACGTCGGCGACCTAGTTCAGGCATCTGTTGCCCAAGACGTCGTTCTTTTGGACGTGCCTGGATTGAAAGTGGTTGCTGCTCCCTGGAACTACTCCTTCATTAAGAAAGTCAGCCGCATCACACAAGGGACAGGCCGTCCATATGATGCTGCCGATGCCGTTGTCTATCTTCATCAATATATACGCACGTCCAACTCACGGCAGCCTGTAAAACTGGCGGAAGTTCAGAGCTGGGGGAAAAGATACAAAGCACTCTGTCCCGTTGAAGTCCTCCAGGAGGTCAATGACCTATATCGACGAACGTACGGGGTTGATGGAATCATCTTGACGAGCCAAAGCGGCTCAAGTAGTCGGCGATAAAAGTTTGGGATTTCACTTCTTGCTGCAATTACCCTTTCTCTGTTTTTCGTTTGGAATGTGCTAGAGTTCAAATCAGCTCTATGATTGTTGCAATGATTCTGTATTTTGCGGCTATTGAGCAACCGGAGGTCGGGAGTCGTCGCATTCATGCAACAGATGTTTACTCACAATTGCGTTAAAAAATAGCGAAATTCTTTCCGTTACATCAGTATTGATGCGCGTCTAAGACATGTGACTGAACTGTTCCGTTGCCTCTTCCGAGCATCGAGATGCATTCCGCTTAAACCGAAGTTTCATATATTGCATGAAACCGATCATGAACGTATCTTCCTCACACAGCGTCCGTAACTCCGCTTAGATGAAATGAATGTGAGGCTTTATCGCCAAGATATTCTTTTTTCGAAACTCTGGACTGGCGTCTGGGTCCTCGATAGTTGCCAGTTGATCGCGTCCAGGTTGGCTATGTGGGATATGCAAGAGTGTCGACAGAGGTGGCACAGATTCCGCCCAGGGTGGTTCTGCTTCAAATCGCTTTGGCGTCGCTGCCCACTGCAATTGCTCCTCAACGGACAAAATCGCATGCGGCTCCTCGCGACGCAATCCTTTTTCAATACGTTCATTGAAGCTTGCCACTAGCAGTGCAGGAATGCAGGCCAGCACAGCGTAGCGATCAGGCTCTCCTTGTTCGCCAGGGTCGGGGATAGTCGACACAGGCCAGCCAGCCCACCAGAAGAGCTCAATTTCATTACGCAAGTTGACAGTATGATCAACCATGATCCATTCATAGAGGCGATATAGGGCAAACAGCGGCGAGTCCTCAAAAACACCTTCGGGAGCACGATACTTTCGATGCCTCATGCGGTCTTTGTAGAATTCCCGACGCGACAGAATCTCCTTTGGGCTTGGCGGCGGCCAAGCAGGGAATAAAAGCTCATCAATTTCGACGCGTAAGACCTCAGTTGAGGGTAGCTCAGCGGGCTTGGATCGCTTGCTGGGCCAGCATCTTACAATTAAGTTCTTAAGCCAGTCAATCATAATCAATGAAAATTGTCCTGTAGCTTGGAAATTCGATGGCAGTGAAGGGGATGGATGAACTGGGGAACTATGCGAATCTAGTCGTGGCGGTGGTGGTTGGTGTTGGAGGCATGTGGCTCATCCGCCGCCGTGGCTGTGTCGATCAGGGTGTAAACAGGCTACAGACAGCCCTGGAGGGACATACCTAGTAAGTTTGAATAGTTCACTTATGAAGGGAACCAACTGAACCTCGGCAAGCACAGACTATAATACCATGAAAGGCACAGATAATGCTGCAATTACCATGAACATAATACTTAATTCTATATATTTAATTAATTACTACTGTCATACCAGATAGCCAGCTATCAGGTCTTGTGAAGCACATTTCAGCCACAGCGAAAATACCTACCTAGGTAGGTAAGTATCACACCCATTTATAATTGCCCTCAATATGAGCAACATGAATTGAGCAGACAGAACATCATCGCAGCTCTAGACTATGTTGGGACCGGTGGCTGTGCTGATCAAGGCGCAAAAGAGGCCGCAGACAGGCAGACAGTGAGTCTGACGGTTTACCAGTGAACGGAACAACTGAACTCCACAAGCATAGACCGTGATACTAATGAACGTATATATTGTATTGGAATTACCGTGGACATAATACTTACTTCTATATGTTCAATGAATTGATTACTGACACGAAATACCCTACTGTCCTACCAGTGACTACCCACCTAGGTAGGTAGCTGTCAGGTGTTATGAAGCACATTTCAGCTACAACAAACTTAGCTGGGTAACAAAACAATTTATTACCCACTATAACGCAGCACAACTTGTCACTCTCTCATTGATTTTGGATAATGAAACCCCAAACTTGCCAAGAAAAATACAGATTAATAATAGAAAACGCTGTTGTGCCCACTGAATCGGGTAACAGACACTACCGCTTTTGGTAAGCCCAAGAGAAGCTTATTAATTTCTAAAAATCTCTTTTTTTTTATATATTTATTCTTTAATTTAATAATTTTTTTATTATAGGATTATAACACTTTAAGCTTTTATAGTATCTTAATCATTAGTCATTATATTTCTCATATTTGCTAACGGACATGGGAGCTTTCGTTGCCCATTGCGAGCTGCAGAAGTCGAGCCACTGTCCTGAACTCCACCAGCAGACGTCAGGTCTTAGTAACCGCCACAGAGACTTCAAGACCATGTGTCGACTCATGAGTGTTCGTTTCTGATACATGTGGTTGTACAATATGACGACCCGGCGAAGGTCGAAGAGGCGATGTGGCGATGTGGCCTGTTTTGCGGACACTACAACTTGGGTGTATCGTTGAACAGAAGAGGATATAGGAGTCGTTGATGCGACACGGAAAGACAATCCAGGATATTGCTCTTGACTATGAGAATTCTCTAGGAAGGCGACAGCTGATGTCTTCCATGCGAACCTTTCCCGATGCTATTGTCGCGTGTTGGTCAATAAGGCGGATTCGCTACGATATTTTCCCACCGCGTCATTACAAATAACTTTCGCCAAGATCAAATAACGGTCTCCTCTAGACCGCTGATGGCCTAATGTCGAAATTTGTCTATCGCCCACTGATAGCTTCATCATAGGCTGTTATGATGGGTCTGTAAAGTTGGTCCGGGTCTCCTGCAGGGGTCTCAAAGCTCATCCTTTCATCCCGGTCCAGCGGGAAGAGGACTTTCCTGATCCTCAGGCAGAGCGGCTTGACAACATCAAACGCCTCTGGGAATTCACCCATAATCCTTTCGAGACTATTCACGGTCATATGGCCCTCCTTAGCATCCGCGATAGCTTTAAAACTCCCTATCTCCCATTTCCGAAGGAGGCTCTCCTTAGGCGGCTTCTCTTCACAGGCAAATCCATTATTCCATGATTGGCGCGCGCACATCCAAAGCAGGACGTAGAAGAATGACTCCAGATCGTGGCGGTAGGTGTGATCGGCTGTGCGCAGAACCTCGACCGCCATGAACTGCATCGTGCCCGTCTGGTGCCGCGCTCCGCTCGGGCCACTATCTCTCACCTTCGCCAGGTCAAGGTCGATGAGCATACCCTTGAAGCCATTTGCCGTCTCAGGCTTAGTGATAATTATATTATTTGATGAAATGTCGCGGTGGAGAATGTTGCCTGTTGTATAGAGAGACTGATGTGCCCTAATCGCATCTCGGAGCGACTCCAATAGTTCCTTGGCATTCCTAAAGGTACTAATAACCCGGCCAGCCGGCCAGACGACGAGGCAAGAGTATATCCTATTCTGCCAGAGGTCCTCGCCAGGCGCGTATAAACTCGGCTTAGACTTGCCAGTCGATGGCTTGTTGTTCAACCCCTGGACCAGCTTCAACTTCTGACTGTTGGACTTCTGCCTCTTGGATTCGGACGCGTTATCGGAGGTTTGATCGGACAATGACTTGCGCTTCTGGCCGGACGTGGTTCTGCTCGTTGCGGTCGACGACGGATCGTCAAAGTGAACGTCTTCGTTCCGGAATCGATGACGGTGATGGTCCCGAAACTCCAGGCCCTCCCGTATCTCTGCAATGGTGGTGATATGACGGTGTGCTACAACTCTCGCAACCCCCCTGACGCCCCTCACGTCTGCCAGCTTCAGTTGTTCTACCTCTAGCTTTCGCTTATCCGATGCCCACGAAAACTTTGCAACGCTGCTATCCTCAGTCTCATAACACGTAGTCCCGCGACACACGATGGCCTTCTGCCTAACGATGGCCTTGTCTAGCCTGATCCTGGTCTCGTTGTCGCTTGTATTGTTTAATGTGACATATCGGTGCCCATCCTCTCGCTCAATGAACATGTCCAGACCCATCGAATTATCATCTATCGTGGCATACCCAACAAAAGCGCGTGCGAATTTATCCGGCTCCTCGTGAATGTCGAATACCCCTGAGCTGTACGGCCCAGACCGATCAAAGACCCAGAGCTCCATCGTGGAAGCGCAGAGAGTGAATGCGTGGACAAATCGGCGCGTCGGCTGGTCGGCGAAGACACCTCTCACATAGCGCGCAAGTTGGAGGAAATCCGCTTTGAACCTGCTTCTATCGAAGGACTTCTTTTGCTCTCCAACAGTAAGGATATGTTTGTACTCAAAGGTGCTGCTTGCTTTCGCGGCGGGTTTCTGAAAGAAGAGATCCATCTGGCCTTTCCGTTCCTTAAACTGGTTGGCTGTTTTGGTGGTATGGAGCTTGTATGGCGCGTTGGTCAAAAAGCGATCTTCCAGAGAGCGAAGGCAGTCCCAAACTGGCCTTTCGTCAGGTATAGACGGAAAATCGGCCCATTTCTTCCCGTCGTGAGCGGTCATGATGCTCTTCAGCATCGTTCTCTGTTCGTTGCGCCAGCTTCTGGGGTTGAAGAATTTGTCCCAGAATCCTCCCACATTGCGAAAAGTGCACATTCTTATCTCTTCGAATAGCTCCCCTTCAACAATATCGCACGTTTCGCTATCCGCAAGTCGACCTGAGCTGGATTTAATGGGTGTTCCATTGAACGTCGGGGCGATGGTCGACGGAGGGGGGGTAAGCGGACTGAGGGCATCGATGAGAGTGAAGACTGCGGCCCAAATGGCAACGTCCGAGGATTTGTCGACGACATGGCGGATGAGAGGATGAAATTGGTCGAGGCTCGCCCTGCCCCCTCGAACAAGCTGTGCAATAGACAAAAGTCTTACCGCCAAACTGCCATTTCCATCCGGGGGAACAAGGCTAAATGCAGCGGGAGATACGACAAGAGCTCCTAGAAGACTTGCAATGTCTTCCTGGCGCGGATCGTCTGCTATGTTGAAGTCGCGCAATTGGTCTCGAATGTGGTCAAGCGTGTCAATGAGTGGGCGTTCTGAGATAATTTTCATCTGCTGCTCTGTCAGGGTCATTTTGCAGCAGAGGACGGCGTGGCTGATAGTTTCGAAGTGAAGACTGAGGGCGGACAAGGGACAGCAGTCGTAAGGCCGACGCGACGAATCCCGTGTTTGCAAGGATGCATTTGATAGCGGGTCGGAGCTGGACATATGGGCGGAAAGTGGGCAAGTGGGGCCGCAAGGAGGAAGCAGAATACGGAGTCCAAATATTGATGCCGTCTCTCGCAGTGCCATCAAGTGACACCGTATCCCATTGAGTACACGAAGGGAGCAGGCATATCACCAACTGGGTTTGTAGTCAATTAATATATCTGCTATTTAATTTCTCATAAAAATTAACTAATAATAAACGTCGTAGTAATTTAGCTAGGTATAAGTGCAGCATCAGCGATTCTATATCTTGCCATGGCTGCGAGGTCGTCCCATATCGTCACACAGGGTTTAGATTGCAACTGTCTCGCATTTCCCAACGCCGCCTTTGCCTTGAGAGCGGAGAAATTGCATCCTATGACAGTGAAGGTATCTAGCAGATGGCGTTCAGCTCGGCATTACTTGTGTTGTGCCCGCGAACTGTGGCAGACGTGTTGCTAATTCTCTCTGCTAGATCGAGATTATATGTGCCAGTTGAATAGTTAAACATGAATGCTGAGCCCATGAGAGCCAAAAGCTTAGCTATACTTCCGCTGTAGACGCCTCTATCGTATCTCGACGCCATGGCAAAGAGATTTGTGTTGCGCATACCTCCAGTAACTTGTTCACGTTCGCATAACTCTTTGCTTGTGGTCAAACTTCGCAATACTCCCTCCAGTTATAGCTGCCTCTAAGTGCAGGTCCCTGCTATCATAGGTAGCCTACATCGAAGCAGCTGAGATATCCAGAGAATCAATCCTACCCTACTGCTATTTATCCAGATAGAAGTTAGCGAGGCAAAGCGTCTAGATGTGGAGAAGGTAGGAAAGGACAATCTTGGCATCGTGGTAAGTAGGATGCTCAAACTGCTCTATGCATGCGGAGAGACATCAACAATGCCACTTTTTATATAAAAATCTCACCCATGAACTCATAAATCAATGATGCGACGCCAGGATAGTGGAAAGCTTGAGTTGACAGATGCTTGGAAACCGCTTACAGTATGGGCCTACCACCACTACTACTGGATTCTTGTCATTCACTTTCTCTATGTTCATGCACTTGCTGAATTAGCACTGCTGTACCAATTAGGTATTACCAAGAGATCAATTCCTACGAACGGTCATCCTTTCCCTACCAAACGATCCGGCCCGAAGCGAAATTGTTAAGAGGACTTGGCGTGAGACATTTGGCTCGTAGCCAACTACCGCCGTTTTCTGTAGAGTCTAAACATCCAAGACTATTTAGTTTAGACGCTAACGCTGACGCTTAGTTGTTTCCCTATTACTTTGAAAGCAGGAAACCAATTAAAACAGCCTAGTTATGTGATAGCGATGTTAGTAATACCACAGTGTCAGGGATAAAAGGCTACGAAGGAAGAGATACCAGTTATTTTGAATCAACTACACCTATAGTAGCTTTGTTGTCTCTCGGCAAATGCTTTCAGGTGGCCACACTTTTGTTTAAACTGAATTATCATACCTTCAAGCTAATTGACATACCTTGAGGTATGTTCCGCTGATTGTACACCGACACTTGCTTCACGCCTGTAACGTATACAACTCAAGTCACTATATGCCGCGGAAGTCCATCTTTGGCCTTGAGACAGCATGTTCCGATAACTCTGGATGACCACAAGGCGTGATATTTAGCTAACCAAGCCGCAGAGTGAAACATGATTAAAAGTGATAGAACGTACAGGCTCACCTAGCGATCAACTAAGAGGATATATGTAGGCTCATGGAGTGCAGGCATCTGAACTGGTTTATATATCTGCGGGCCGATGCCGTTCCAGAAAACGTAGCTTTCATAAATTAATTAACATTTGGCATTGTCAAATCCTCATATTAAAATATGTTGTTGGCAGATAGATGATATGTGTACTCCATATATGGTTCAGAGGGGGTAGTCAACAGAGGGGTAAATAACATTGAAGCCTTACGACTGACAATGCATTGTGTCTTTTGATGTCTTATCTGGCAAACAACCACGGAGGTGTAACACGGCACTCGGCAGTCGGTGAAACATTCCACCACTCTAACTCTATATTCATGAATATGCTAGTAGGAGAAAATAGCCCTAAATGTCAAAATGTGGCTGGCTGATTGATCTGCTCGCTGTGACCTCACTTATATGATATACTTCAGTCACATCAAAATATTTCAGTCAAAGAGTCAATATCAATCAACGGTACTTTGATGAAAATAACTGCCGGTATGAAACAACGGCAATCAATAAAATAAATGCCGATATGAAACAGCTATTCAACCTAGACACTAGCAATTCAGGAAATAGCCTCGGTCACGAGAACCTATCATCTGCCGAATTCTGATTTCGGTGTGTCCAAATGGATAGTTGTCCTTGACTTTTCAACAAACGCAGAAGAAGGTCTGTGTGTACGCCATTGGGGATTATTGTAAGGCCTCATAAGCTGGAGCAGATCCTTGGTGCCGAGACATATATTAAGCAGCTGGATCCCCCTCAGACAGAAAATTAGGTCCTACACACCAACCAAACAACTCTCCATACCATTGACAAAGATTCATCACTCCGCCTTACCCTTCACTCTATCCTCTACAAACCCCTTTTCACAAACATGAAGGTTTCAATTCTCATTTTCACAACCCTTGCTGGACTAGGACTGGCAAGCCCAGTTACCACAACAAAAGAAGAGCTGCACAAGCGACAGTGTCCTTTTGGAGTCGACACCGCTGTCAACGCTGGTGTTGGAGCTGTTAGGGCTAGCTTTCGATTTGGCGGTGCTCCTGTGGGCCTTGATGCAGCTCTGGATGCTGGAGCTGCTGAATTCAGGGCTGTGCTCGGCTGTTAATAATGTTTCGGAAGATTGGAAGTATGGATGGAGGATTCATGACAGCTTCGGTCGATGTATGGGGTTCTTCTACAGGAGTTTAAGGTTGGCCGGCCACTAGATGGGTTCTCATTCATGTTAATGTCCATAATGAAGCTCTCAAACGAATTTATGGGTTTTTAATGAAAAAGAAATCTTGTGGGATTACATTTAATTACTCGCCAATAATGATGAAATCGTGAAAATATATCACCCGTGGCTTTGCATTCAGTATGATCATTGTGTAAGTAGATGGAACTTAGTCTTGGGTAGATGATCCAGAGCTTGAAATGCGCTCGATAAGGTATGAGTATCAAAGGCCGCCGTTCGTTTCAGTCTACTTCACATCCCTCAGATAAAGACAATATAGAGTGTTGGTCTACACTGATGCTCAACTCATTGAATATGGAAAACTCCGGCGACATGACTCATGTATGATACGCCTTGGATAGTACAAGAGCTATGAGATTTCTCACTATGGGGTCACGCATCTCCTCCGGTTATCTACTGGTTGATAAATATCTAGATTAACAGCATAATATAGCTCTTCGATTCCATTTTGGTTATCCGTTGTCTATAATCCGAGTCTCAACATATACAAGCTCGCAATCCTCGTTGAGCAACATGACGGAACTCAGTAATAGTATCCAGCCTTCGCAGACTCATCCCAGTAAGCCAACATCTAGTCACCAGCTGAAATTGATGTGAATCAGGGAGTATCGTTAATGTATCTGTCATAAACCTCCGGATAAAATTTCTTGCCGTTACTCCTATGGCTTCGGATCTTGGTTCGCAATTGGCTCTCACCCCAGGTATCATATTGACCCTTCAAAAACGCTGAGTCGATTGCCAGCGCTTCGTTTGATTCTGCCCCAGCACCTGAGGAAAAGGTTGTAAAATGGTCACGAAGCGGATCCAGCGCCTCTTGTTTAGTCAAGTTTCTTCTGACTCCCTGAAAAAAGGGCACACTAAATCGTTCATTTGAGCTTGAGAGCACACGATGAGTCGTAGCCTTGCAGGTGCCGTGGGTAACTACTTCGAAGGCTTGTCCAATGTTAACGACGAACGTACCAGGGCGAACAGGGACATCGACCCAATCTCCAGCCTTATTGAGAACCTGCAGTCCTTTTACCTGTGGCGGAGAGGCCTGAAGCAAAAAGGTCCACCATCCAGAGGAGTCCTTGTGAGGGCCAACACCTTGATTTACACCAGCTTCTGGAGGAACTGCGGGATAGTGCACGAGCTTGAGTCGATGCTGATCGGAGAGAAACGGTAGAAAAGTTTTAGGCGGCAGATCCAAGGCTTGGGCTACTAAATAGAGGAATCGTTCTCCAAGATGATTCAACTCATTGATGTAATTATCTACAATAGCTCGAAGCTCGGGGAGCTCGGACGGCCACTTCATGAAATTGTTTAGATGCGAATGACATAAATAGAAGTCAAATATCTCACCTGATTTGGACCCCGTAATCCTTCATATAAAGGGGCATTAGGATCATTGTTTGCCGTCAGCTCAGTCGCAAACTCAACCTGCTCTCTCTCGTCTGCTTGGCCGGCTGTGTTTTCAGTGCCAGTACCACTGTACCCTAGAAAATGCGGCGAGTTTTCCAATGCGATTTTATTCTTGGCACTACTTGACAGCTTGAAAAGCTCTGGCAGGATTTTGACAAGATTGTCAGTTACCGTCTGCGGTACCTGGTGGTTTTGGACGTAGAGGAAGCCGATCTCGGTGAGGGCAGTCCGGAGGGCCTTTAGTAAACCGGGGAGTGTCGATGGGTCATCTGCCAGCGACAGATCAATGACTGGAATTTCGGTAAAGTTTTCCGAGGTTCTACCCATCTTGATAAGGCCACAGGCTACGAAGAACCGTATTATAAAACATTGATTGATATTTTACAACGGTCTCAAGATGACGGAGAGATCAACCGGATGTGTTTTGGGCGGCGGCGGGGTCCACTGAACAACTCTAGATCGAATGGCGTGATCCTCACTTGAAGTCGGAGATTACTTATCTTCTGTGTTTTAGATCGCAGAACCCATAATCTATTTAATGGTAGTAATAATTTCTATTCCTTATACATAATTGATACAAGTTTTTCCTTAGCTAATAATTAAATGAGCAACTGGCGTAAGTTAGCGCCCAGACATCATTGGTTTACTGTTCACAATTGCAGATACCGGGTAATTGCTTCGTTGGTGTGTCGCATTTACAGCAGCGTCGCTGACTCTCCTCTTGAGTTGATCAAGGACAAAGTACGAAGTTTTGTTTATTACTAGGAGTAATCTTGTGATAATACGTAATCTTCCTGCGACAACTGCATCAAAAATTCGTCGGCAGCGCCCTTAAAACAACTGAGAACTCATGGCTTGATGTATTCGTGAAACGTTGGTGAAGATAGAAAAATCAACAACTCATTACTTTGCCACACAAAAGCCTGGAGGAGGTGGGTGGGGGTTCATATCTTGATTAATCCCGAGGCATTCCTTGTGTCTCATATCAGTATACTTCATTACGACAAAGCATCGGTCCATTATTAAAGGCAAGAGATCAGTGAGTCTCATGTCAATTGCGACCGAATGATCATCCTGCAGTCAAGCCAGCTTTTCACATTACAACTCACGGCAGAGTTATACAAGAGATTG
The DNA here is from genome assembly GCA_930272545.1 of Sphaerostilbella broomeana. Lineage (NCBI taxonomy): Eukaryota > Fungi > Ascomycota > Sordariomycetes > Hypocreales > Hypocreaceae > Sphaerostilbella > Sphaerostilbella broomeana. The sequence continues at coordinate 929,114 of CAKNET010000001.1, forward strand.
GATATTTCTTCGAAGATTCGTATAGTATTTAGCTTTAACGATATTTTACCATCATATTCCCCTCAGATTCGCTCTGGCAAGACGAATGAAGAAAATGGATTGAGATAGGTGAGCTGCGGTTGCAATCGACACTCAGGCTGAAGCATCAACACAAGTAAAATATGGAGTACATGCTGCATATACAAAAGAATCTTGAGACCAAGTGGAACAAGTTCAGAAAGTGGGTCAATATGCGACATGCGGTGGCTTGCAAGAAAACAAATTGAAGTTGACAGACTCTCTCTGGATGCATTTATCATTGGACTTGCCGGATAAGTGCCGTGAATGTCTATGCACTGTGAGGAAGGGTACAGATTGCCCACCGCAGTGGATGTGATACGCTAAAAGACAGTGTGCATATTTTAGCGCCGCACTCCACATCGCATTTCTCTGCGGGTCGGGTTCCGTTGTTCACTGCCAAGCTGGCCCCTTGCAACACCATGCGACCATGACACTCGTTTTCGAAATGCCCAACAACACATGACGATGCTCCAGGACATGCTTCAGCAAGTATCATGTCCCAGTTTCTCTCAATAGTAGGGTGGTCCTTTCTACCTAAAGTGAGCTTTCGTCAACTATCCTTACCCCAATCTATGGGACAGCCCTGGCTAATCTTGACCCTTTCGCACAGCTCGCGACCTCGTGGGTCCAAACAATCTACTATGGCTTAACCATTCGAGCTGGGGATCCCAAGCCGCAGCCTGGCACCGTCCGCTTCAATGCCCATCGTCGCAATATCCATATTCTCGTTGTCACGCTCTACCTCCTCTACACCATCTACGAAGCCGACTACGACCTTCGCCGGGAGGGCTCGTTCTACGCCGACCTCGGCGTGCCCTTTGCTGCCTCCGATCGCGACATCAAATCCCGCTTCCGCCGCTTAGCAGCTCTTCACCACCCCGACAAGACCGGCAGCGATGCACAAGACTCTGCGGCCTACTTCATACATCTCAAGCTCGCGAGTGACACCCTGCAAGATGCCGCCAAGAGATTTGCATACGAGCGCTTTGGGCCGGGTGTCGTGGCGTGGCAGAATTGCGCGACTATCAGGGACTTTGTGTCCAGAGGCGTGCTGTCTGGGATACTGCCGCACTATGCTATAGCGGCGGGAACTATCTATATCTTTGGCCTGCTTGGATATATGGATTTTGGCAAATTCTATCGTTGGCTCACACTGATCGTCCTGTGCCTCTTTGAGATTCAGGCTGCGACGCAGTCGCGCTTCCCTCTTATACTGAACGTCGCCAACCTCGTTTTCTCAAATGTGACGACTCACCCTCCGTTTCTACCTTTCCAAATCATCCAACTGGTCCGTAAACTCACCCTCACTATATACATCGCCCTCTCTCAAATCGGCCCGCTCCTGGCGATGGACATTGAGTCTTCGAAAAAGTCCGAGGATGACGGTGAGAAATTGCTGCGACAGGGCCTTGATCGTCTCGAGGCCATCGCCGGACAGCTGGACACCGACACTACGAGGCTCCTAGATATGGAAATGGCTCCATACAAAGGCGACGCCGAAGCAACGGCTAACTTGCAGGGGAAGATGAAGGAATGGCTGGTACAGAACACAATACGCGCTGATCCTATGGTACGGGATGCTATGGGCACTTCGCTAAGGAAACGACGAATTGAGGTTCCCGCTGGTGCTAAAGGCAACCGTTAGACAAGTGAAACATATAGAGTAAATACAATTTCGATGGATATTATCTTGTAAAAATGTCTATGGTACAGCACCTATACACATGATTCTAATACAAGAGTGCCTCCATCATATGAAGAACTCTCTCATTATGCATTACATTTTCATAGAAATTAGAACGAGGCATTCTGTCCTATCAATATTTAAAACAGCAACCCTAAAGCCTATACAGCTCGTGAACTCAATATTAAAAGCACAGAGCAAGTCAAAACTCTCCCATGACAATGCACAGACCGTGTTTCTCAACTTAGTGTATATTGTAGGATATGTAACCCATAAGCGTCATATATCCATACTATATAAATATGTTCCACATAATAAATATAAGACTGATGAAGATAATCCATATTGCCACATCCTTCTACCCAACCCCCATGGTATTTCCTACGCGTCGTATATCAGACCACAAAGCACTCGTGATACGGCATAATTGAAGAGTTATCATGTAAGTGGCATTTGGAAGTCCAAAATCCTTGACTTAGTAGCCCTTAATAGGGTTAACGCAAAGGAGAGCCTGGCCAGCCTACAGATAGGAAAGTTAGCAACTGATATATTATAGCTAGTATGTGATAGGGTCGTTGGGTTATGGGACGTACAACTGGGATAGAGCAGCACTTGGCTTCCTGGCCAACCTTGGCGCAGACCTGCTGAAAGGTGTTGCCAGCAGAGGGAACCTCGGGAACTGTAGATAATGTTAGTCACTGCTAAGAGATGCTAAAAAGGGAGTTGACATACCAGTGTCGCAGTTGAGGTCAGCGAGGCCGAGTACGTCAGTGGCACAGCACTGAGGAACGCTGTACAAGAGGCCGGGAGGGCAGAGATCGGAAGGGACGGCGCCGTTGCTGGGAGGAGGAGGAGCCGGAGGGGTACCACCGCTGGGAGGGGGAGGAGCAGGAGGGTTGCCACCGCTAGGAGGAGGAGGAGGAGGAGGAGGAGGAGGAGGGCTACCACCGCTAGGAGGAGGAGCAGGAGGAGGGGGGTTACCCTCACTAGGAGGAGGAGGAAGATATGCACCGCCGTTGGTAGGCTGGTCGCAGGCGCAAGATATAGTAGGCAAGGCGATGCTGCCAGCCACGAAGAGAGCACAAATAGTGAGGAACTTCATCTTGAAAGAGTGTAAAAAAAATTAAGTGAGTGACAGATGCTGTAGAAGCAAAATGAAGAGAGTGACTAAGGGTGAGGATATTGAGACCTGTTGTGAAGCTGGTTGATAATAGAAACAAACTCCTCTGAAGGGGGGGACAACCTCTTGATACTTATACTTGTTCCAAACATACACTCCGTCCTTTTCATTGTTATCCTCACTCAAGGGAGCAACTGTTCCTAAACCCAAACGTCCTGAAGCTCTCCTCTCCGAGGATCCGAGAACCGCCATCTCGGTTACGAAAAGTCATCTCAATTCGCATCATCTCGCAGCACAAACAAAAAGGGAAACAGACAAAAAAGTAATTCTGAAGTTCTCGATGCGGCCCTTGCATATAGACAAGTTAAATGTGTTGCCTAATTTGGGATTTGCCAAACAACAATGTTAGAACGCCACGCGAATTCGCCCTCCCGAAGGGGGTATCCGACACCAGCGCCAGCAGCCCAGGCTTCTCCTGGTGTCTGAGACACGAACGGCCGCTTATGCAGCTCTAGCACACTTGCACAGGGCAAAAAAAAAAAGGGAACCACCACAGCTGGATGAGCGAAACCCATCACACTCAAATTTGATATCCATTTGTGTGTGGCATCCTTGTAATAAAGGGAGGTTAGTTGTGGGGTATGGAAGGGTTTACAAGACAAGTTGGGTAAAACATAAAAAAAAAAAAAAGACAAAAGTTGGAGATGTGTTTTTGGTGGCCCAATCTGTCAAGTAAAATTGGCTAGGCTGTGCATCATGGCGGGCGCAGCAACATATACACATACATCTATACTGTACATGAATGAGGCGTGCATTTCTGAGTAAGATAAAAACGACTCGTTTTTCAATGCAGCTACCGCTCTAGTTGACAGTTTGCTATTTGAAATACCGAAGCTGGGACAGAATTGCCTTCATGTTATTCAGGGTTTTTTTTTTTTTTTTGGCTTGCCTCGACTGGTGGTTGTTCGACGTTATCATCATAACTGTTGGCTAGTTCAGTAAGCATCAAAACTGAGCGAATCGGAGCTTTAACATATGAGTGGTCCACCTGCTTTAGACGCCAAAACGTCTCATCCAGCACCTGGGTCGCTCTCCAGTTTCTCCGCAATTGATAAGTCTAGAAATACAGGGCGTTTTCCCTTGCTGAGATGCAACCATCACGATGGAAAACTATCAGACATTGTGACAAACAAACAAAAAAGTCCCGCCGTATGGGTCTGTCAGCGAAAGTCAGACATAGAACCAGGGGGAAATAAACTCCGATCCTTGAATGAAAGCGACCTCACCGTACCGACATACAACCTACGTTTTGCAAGTTATTGTGAAGATGAGAGAAGCATTCAAGGGTGGGAAAGGCAGATACCTACCACATTGGTCCGGCAATTTAAAACTGATTTGTGATGCGGAGTATTATTAGAAAGTAGCATTCGTGTTACTTCTGGTCGTGATGGGTAGCATTTGGGCATTTTCGTGCATCTGGACCTGTCACTGCGGAGGACCGCATCAAAAGAAGAAATTACGCATGTTTGACAAATCAGATCTGCGTAACATAGATTTGAAGCCACGAATTATGTAAGATTCGTACAAAGGGCCTTTGATGTATAGTTGCGGAAGTGTACTCCGTATAGTATATTCATATTAGAAGATAATCTACTGATATATCACCACCACCCATCATCCTAAATATATACTCCGGGAAAAAAAAGAAGAAAAAAGAGACAATGCAATGTCTAATAGCATGAACTTTGACAACCCGTTGTCGAATCCAGACACAATGGCTTGCAAAAATGCTGATAAGAGACGAATATTCTATAGTCTTGACGCGCCGCGTGTCTCGATGGGAATCAAGCACATGGCAACAAAGGAAGCCAAGATAAGTATCGCAGACATGTAAATGGGAGTGGTTGACCCGTTGCCCGGCATATTTGCTGCAATGATGGGCGCCACCAACCCAGTTATTCTGTTGAGAAAGCTCGCCACACCTGTGCCCGCACCTCGAACCGGTGCCGGGAAGACCTCGGGCGTGAAAGCATAGAGAACGCCGTACATAATGTTTTGTGCAAAGGCTTCGATGCAGGAAAATACTAGCTGCCATGTCGGCGTGGTGCCGTACATGGCGAAGAAGAAAAGAAAGATGGCCGAGACGAGAGTCGAGCCAGCGAGAGTTCCGCGGCGGCCGAGGAACGGCGAGGGGTGGTCCACAAGGTAAGCTGCTAGCAGACTGCCTGGCACCCCCATGATGGAAGTTATGGCGTAGTTGCGGTATGTCACGTCTGATATCTCAGATGCTCCCGACTCCACTCTGCTGGTGATGTCTGAGTCGCCATCGTGGTGAGAGAGGTACTGCGGGAGAAATGCATTGAACAAAGGATAGCCCATGCCGATGCTTGCCCAGCAGAACCAGATTAACGATGTCGCCAGGCCCAGTGTCTTGTTCTGGAATAGTGGCCGCAATCGATCTCCCGAGAATCCCCTGAGCTTTTCCCGCAGCACATTGGACGTGGTCGCTGAAGAAACCGAGTATTGTGGTGAAGGCCGGTTAGGTGCTTCAGCATCATCAGCAGCGACTAGGTCCAAGATATTCGAGGTAAGCCACGTCTTGGACCCGTTCCTATATGCAATGCCATGGACAACAGCGACGGCTTCATCCTGTCGGCCCTGGTTGAGAAGAAACTTTGGAGACTCGAACAAATGAAAGAGAAAGAAGCGAATGATGAACATGGCAAAGGTAATGACACCAATGGTCATGATAAAGTATCGCCAGCCCAAATCCACAGGCCACCGCGTAATAAAAAACCATGCAAAGAGCGAGGATACAAGCTGCCCGATTGGCCACCACACCGAGAGCAGGGTCAGCAGTGAGCTCGAGGCATCCGGCAAAAACTCGAGAAACAGCGCCCCATCAACGGGGAGATTGCCTCCAACACCAAATCCAAAAGCCCCATAAAAGAAGCAAACAGCGCCCCAGCTGGGGGAATACGCCGCCAAGATGCCAAACACACTGGTAATGAGCAGGGTCATGTTGAAGGCGATGCGACGACCGAGAAAGTCGGATCCTATGCCCCAAAGGAAGCTCCCTACCGAAAGACCGAGAAAGCAGGCGCTAGTCGTGTATCTGACTGTTTTCTCGGGGATTCCAAAATCTGCTGATAATGATGGTAAAGTCAAGGAGACGCCCTACATGATGGTTAGTATTGATGCGTGCCCATCACGAGAGTTAAATGGGTTACCTGTAACCATAAGCTGCGAATAGACTGTTAGTAACTGTTATACCATATCAAAGATGCCAGAGAAAGGTGCGCTTACTTGTCTGCAAACCACCCAAAGCCACATAGAACAAAGAGCTGCCAGTTGTATCTCCCCATGCCAATATCTTGTATGGCCTTATTAATCAGTTTGGATTTGACTATCCATCATTAGTAAAACGAGACTCATCCTCATTTCGCTCGTCCAGTCAGATGACTCACTTTCGTAATTCGTCCATTGCCCTCTCTTGCCTTGCCTCATCTCCGCTCTCAGTCCCTCAATAGTGTATTCCGCAGCGTTCATCAACAGCATACCCTCACCCTCACCCCGATCATCCTTCGCTGAGCCAATCTCATCCTCTTCATCGCCGACATCATTATCTGGCGCCTCAAACTCGACCTTTCCGGTACGAGCTGAATGGCTGTGAAGGTGGGCCTCTTCGAGAGGGACCTGGACGCCAGTGTAATTGTCCGTGGACTCCGTACGCCTAAATCCCACCGTCCATGGTAGCAACGTCATGGTGCGAGTCGCGCCAGCGCAACCGCCGTATGCGAAAGGTCTTTCAGGTCAAGTAAAAGCAGCCCAACGAGCCCAAATATCCCAGGGAGAAAGACACAAGCTTTCGTTATTATTGAATTAAGGGCCTTTGTAGTTTGAGAATAATCCCGTGGCAAAGAAAAAAAAAACGCCTCGATATTCAAGGGCTCCCAAGTGCGAATGCCGGAATGCGCACTGCAATCTGTCCTCGGCTTTAGGTAATCTTGACAGAAAGGGGTTCGGTCGCCAAGAATGAAGATCAGAGAACCCGCAAAAGAAAACCAAAGCTAGGATTTGCATTGAAATGAGAGAGAGAGAGAAAAGAAATGTCAAAAAAAGCCGCTTCCCTCACCGACAAAGAAGAAGCTGCTGGCACCGATGTCAACGGCGTATGGCGGAGCAAAAGTAAGTGTCGACAAAATGATTCCAAATGCCGGGTGACAGGTTGCCTGGATGGTGAATGGGGCGTGATGGCGCAAGACAGGTCATGATGTCCCCACGCGACCTGTCCCATGGTCACTGTAAAGAATCCTCCCCAGGCTATCTTGGCAACCCCCCTTCTCTAGAAGAGGCTGCAAGATTCTTTATAACAGCGGAATATCACAATCAATATGATGTTTTTTCCTTTCTATTCTTCCAATTTTTTTTTCCTTTACTCCAACATATAACGAGGATATTTTAGAGATCCACTTCTTCCTTTTTTGAACGAAAAGACGTTTTTAAAAAACTAACGGGGCAAATATAGATGACCATCCATGCCCAACACTGTATGCGCCCAGTGTTAGCACGGCAGACTCTGTATGGCGAGGCTCCGAATACGGACAGTCTGCATAGCATCATCATCCACTGCAGTTCAGCCCATCGACGCGCACATCATATGTATGAACAAATCACGTCTCATTTGTTAGCATTTGATTCAATAATTTCAAGAGCCATCAGCTACGGGGCGAGCAGGTCACGCCAGCGATTCTCGATTCCAATACAAACGAACTACTTAGTACTTAGCTCAACACCAAATAAAGCACGCCGCATATGCCATTCAAGCTCTGTCAAATGTAGCTAATTCCGACACCTGCAAATCATGTCCAGGATATCTTTCACGCCCTTGGCAAACAAGGCCATCCTTTCCAGATCATATCCGAGTCTGGTACGCAGACAACACCTAACTCCATAGTTCAGGGAAAGCAAACCCGCTGTGTACTGCGTGACAATGAAAAAAGATGAATCAAATCTCCTACTACTGACGGAGAAAAATCTTCTAGTCATCTCCGTTATCTTCATCGCTGGTAGCATCAATGTTTGATTTGTCCGATCTGGACTTCTTATTCGCGTTCGCAGGGACATTTGCGTCAATGTCCATTTCGTCCGGATCGTCAACTGACTGGCCCAAGTCTCGTAGAGCTGCGTTGATACCTGGAGCTGCCTTGAGCAGGGCCAGGTATTGCTCGACCGAGAGAGAAATGCCCTAGATTACCGTGAGTTTTTGCTACCCATCACCTTTGATTAGGATCCTCACTTTTTTCCCTGGTAGCGTCTTTCCGTCCTTTTCGTAGTATTCTCTGACGTTGACAAAACACATCTTCTTGAATTGAGAGACCCCTACTCTCCGCTTGTTGGATAACTTTTGAAAGGGTCAGATACTTGAGCATGTTGAGAAAGAAAAAATATAATCATATCTCACTTCCCAATACGGATTACCCTCATCATCTTTGCCATCTGGTTTACTGGCCGCTGCAGCACTTTTGTTCTTCTTGGAGGACTTCGAGGAAACTTGGGGCTCGATATCGTCGCTATCGTCGCTAGCACGACGCTTCTTGCTTATCGGAGGCATATTTCACAACACGGCCTTGGAAGCCTGGGGTATCGTGTTGGCTGATAGCTGTCAGAAAACTAAACGAATCGATTCCGTCCTCTTGGGGAAATTGACAAGGAAGCTCTGGAATGCTAACAGCGCGTGTAGAGCATTGATGGTGTGTTAGGAGACGCGTCAGGCGTGGTTGATTGGCATGCTGCTTAGGTCATGGAGCGGGGCATTCAAGATCCATGGATACGCCTGCTCACGTGCGTATATACTATAATTCAAGTCCCTACTCCATACTTTATACTACCGCTATATTAATACTGAGAATTGTAGATCATGGCTAAATAATATATGAAACCAATAAGCGTTCTCTATTGATAACATTGCTTTTGCGGCCATTTTCCTCCCGTCTCAACCTCGAGCCGTTCCCGCAGATCCAAATGCGAGGCTGCACCAACCCAACTCCAGGGGTCGAAGCTGGCTGTGCCGCAGTGGACCTGGAGTGTTGAAAAGCTCCAAATTTAGAGGCTGAGAGAGACACCGACCCGCATTTCTCCCCCTAAATGGAGGACACGACTACGTACTAGAAGTACCGCTATCATTGGCGACCTCCCACATCAGATCTGATCGTATTCCATATAATAACTCGAAACAAACACCTTCTGGGACGCGCATTGCAGCACTCTTCTGCTGGAGCTGTTCTACTTTGGCATTCTTACTTTGGCATTGCGACATTACCTGGCTATGTTGTCTAGTCGTCCACTCTCCCCGATTCACTGGTAGCCCAGGAACGTCGAGTGTTCGCGGCCAAAGATTTGATAATAGACCAGCTCACCCCAGATGACCTCAATCGCGACCGACAGTGCGCAGCGTCGCAGCAGCAGCGGCTCTTCCGAGCAGGCCTTGGGGGATGCCTCGAGTCGAAGCGAAGCGAACGGGATATCTACTGCGCCCTTGAGCCGTGGCCAAAATGGCTTGCCGCTACCCAGCCTGGACCCGACGATTCCGGAAGCCATCGCAAAGCAAGCTTCGGAGGGCGCACCAGAGCAGAGCCTCACCTCCAGGGTGATTCAATTCTTCGCAACCGCAACCCCGATGGCTCTCGCAAGCGTTGTAGTTGGTGTCTCTGCAGTGACCTATGCTGTGCTGGGCCGGCTTGGGCTGGTCCTCATCGGCGGTTTTGGCGGCGTTGTCTCTTTCATAATACTTGAGTCAAGAAACCCGGAGATATCTAGAGCAGTCCGTGGCGAAGATGCAGAGGGAGTGATAAACAGGGTATGGGCTGACCTAACAGCCCTCAAGACCCAAAGCAGCGAGCCTGCGCCAGAGGAGGACGAGCAGAACTTGATCAAGGGCTTCGATGATTTCCGACCGGAGACACGGGAAGCGCTACATGGATTTGTCGATGCAGTCATACAAAACTACGTAAAGTGGTGGTATAGCCCCATTGTGCCATCGGACCTGTCATTCCCACTATCGTGTCGAAAGACTCTCACCTCCTATATTCTCGCTATTTCAAACCGCATGTCCCGCAAGCGACCAGCCGATACCTTTCTTGACTTGTTGACCAATTCCTCTTCTATGATCATTGTTCTACTATCAGAGTTGGCCGCCGCATTTGCAGAGCTACCCCCAGACTCGAATCTGACTGCTGTCGACACCATCTATAATTACCTTGCCGAGAACCCAGACTCTCGTCTTGCTAATCTGTTGAATCAGCGACAGCAAGCCTCCAAGTTCAAAATGGTCTCTGAGGACCTCCTCAGCTTCCTGGACAAGAATTCCTATAATTGCGATCCTGCACGGATCTTCTTGCGCGAGATTTTGGCCAACTCGGTGCTGGAACAAGCACTGCAGCAGTGCAGCAAGGCCGAGTGGATCAATGGATGGATAGTGCATCTCTTGGAAGCTGGCGAACCAAATCTCAACCAGGCCATTGATGTCGGCATGCAGACTGGCCGTGATGCAACCAACAATGTGTTTGCAGACATGGATGGCAATGTCGGCAATATCGGGATTGCAAAGCCAGGTCGACATGGAAGCGCTGATCTAGGTCAACCTAGGCGCAAGGAGACATCCCACAAAAAGAAGCTCAGCAAAGCAGACGAAGAAATGGAAGAGGCCATGGAGGAAATGAAGCGGATGAATGCGCTGATTGCGCGGGATGACGCTCAGAGAAAAAGGGCATCAACGCTTACCGAAACATCAGAGCAATCCAAGCAGAGTATGGAACTGATGTCTCAGAATGTTGATAAACGAGCGGGTTCGCCTGAGGAGACATCGCCGACTACGGTAGACAAGTTCTCCATGAGAGGGGCATCTGTGGACGGATTCTCAACAAAAAGTGATACGGTGTATACACCTCATACACCTCGGTCTACGAAAGATTCTGTCTCTGAAACTTCTTCTCCTCCTAGAGCAGCAGAACAGCCATTCACCAGCTTTGACCAAATCGTGCCTCAAAGCCAAGTAGACGCCGAAGAGGAGGCGCCTAAGAGGGCACCGCTTACTTTGCACGATGCCTCTTTCACGCTGCATGATGATGGCTCTATGGATACTGGAAAGATCCGAAGCAAGCCAGCCACTGACTACCTGATCCAAGTCGAGCCATCATCCTCCGACTACCCCGGTTGGATGATTGTGCGCCGATATGCGGATTTTGAGACCCTTCATGAGATTCTTAGGCGGATCGCAAACATATCTGGTGCGACCGCCTTTACTGAACTTCATAAAGAGCTGCCAAGTTGGAAGATACATACCAGAGAGTCACTTCGTGGTGAACTCGAGAGGTATCTGAGAGATGCGTGCTGGTATCAGTCCCTGGCGGAGAGTGAGGGTATGAAAAGATTCTTGGAGAAGTCTCAGGGCCACACTCATGGTAATTCAAAGGCATTTGGATGGGAGACGGTGGGCAAGAACATGCTTGATGTTCTTACTCTGGGACCAAAGGGGGCCGTGGAAAGTGGAAAGACAATTGTCGGCGGTGTCACAGGCGTCTTTGGTAGCCTTCCTGGATTGAGCAGGAAGTCAACTACGCAATCGGTGGATCTAACATCCAGCGCAAGTCGACTTTCAATATCGACAAATGGAAGAGGTGAAGGAATTGCACGGTCACCTGCAAGGTCAGAGCGGGCCAGTATGGACAGTCAAAGGTCATCTGTTATCGCGACGCAACCAGGAAAGATTGCTCCGATGGAGCGGCGGCCCAGCTCTCACTCACAGGCGGATAGCGAAACCGAGATGAGAATGGGCCGCACAGAGAGAATGGATTCCGTATCGACCTCCGTCAGTGCCCGTCATAGTCGGGAGCACAGCCGGCACAGTAGACACAGCAGAGCGTCTAGCTTAGCACCGAGCTTGGCGCCGATGCGTTCACCGTCCTCGGCAAGTCTGGATTTGACCAAGCTCCCTCCTCCCCCGGACCAGATGCAGGATGACTACGAATCGCCAATCCATGGCATTGAGATGCCAGCTCGCCGAAGACAAACGATCATGTCAGACCACAGCCGCAACAATAGCGGCCAGGCGTTGAACACTTCAGGATCCACCCCCGCATTATCGGGCAAGAAAGGCACTCCAAAGCCGCCATCCTCGAGACAGTATGCTCAGCTGGCAGAGCCTGAAACGCGCGTGGCTGTGGAGCTCATATTTGCTGTTATTAACGAGATGTATACGCTATCGTCAGCCTGGAACATCCGGCGCACTCTCCTCACAGCTGCCAAATCATTTCTTCTGCGCCCAGGAAACCCTTCCCTCCTAACGGTGCAGAACCTCATCCAATCTTCGGTGCTGGACGCCAACACATCGGACGCGGGTATCGCAGCTCAGCTCCGTAAGCTGCGGGAGAACACGATGCCTAGTAACCAAGAGCGCGCCTCGTGGCCGGCAGAAATGTCGGCGGAAGACAAGGAGAAGCTGGCCACCAAGGCGCGCAGGCTTCTCATCAAGAGCGGGGTGCCTGCAGCGCTGATGGGCGTCATGGGACAAGCGGCGACGGGAGAGGCACTGGGACGGGTGTTTGACTGTTTGCAGATCGAAGAGGTGGCTCGGGGTCTAATATTTGGGTTGATTCTTCAGGCCGTGAGGGTCCTCACGCACTGACATACACGCTGCGGCACGCCACATTTTGGGGGGGGGGGGGGGTTTTACAACGCTCACACACTAGATGCAACGGTTAACGTGGGATACGAAACATTCTATGGCTAAAGGGAGGGCGCGTGGGTGAAAACCCCAAGGGATGAATAACGAACGGCCTTTTACTATTTTGAAGCAGGGAATTGGTGAAGCGCAAAAAGAAGCGTTATTCAATTGTTTAAAAACGGAGTATGGAGAGATAGATGATGAATGTTCTGGGGCATGGCCCTGGGGATGGCGGCGCCACCTACGACAAGCTGGACAGCCGGACAAACACACAGACACACAACTGGGATGAGGATGGGAATATCTGTACTAATCAAACTATATCAACGCCCGTTATTATGAGGCTTTCTACCTGAACACTCCTGCATTTTTAAGAGAGCAAGTTGTAATAATATACGTCTTATACGAACACACACACCACCACCACCACCACCACCACCACCACCACCACCACACAGCCATCACAACCCCAAATCTTCCCGTAGTGAGAAGGACAGTGGTTTTAATGAAATCTACATCTGTTTCAACTTGTTCGTTTCTGCAGCCCTACATACTAAGCACCGTTTATTTTATCTTTTGTATTCTTTTTCCACCAACGAGATCAACATCTTCCTGTATCTGTGCGCGCAAGTTATCATCTCGACACATACATATGATATACATTCCGATAAGGTCCGATGCTTTCCCTTTTTGTTTTTTTATCTTTTCGCAGAACAAGTTTCAGTGACATGTTTCGCTTATGTGAGTTTCTTAAAAACCCTTTCGGGCGTAGCTTTAGCGATTCCGTGGTATCTAGCAAGCATAGTACATAATCTTCATGAGAAGATAAGAAAACCGTGATCGACGGATATTATCCGAATGATGCGGATCTGCATCCCTTCTTCTTGTTCTTGTTCCTGTTCTTGTTCTTCTTGTCTTTCGTGCTAGATCGGCAGTCTTAAACTATTAGAACCAAGAATAAAAAATGGGTAGTGCAGAGTGATAATGCCGTGCTGATGTCTGTGTGCAGAGCCGATCAACCAAAGTGCCGGAGAGATTCCCCAAGACTCAACAGAACGACTCCGTAGTCCACAAATGAACAGATGAAGGTATGGGAGTGAAACGAAACCCAATCCTGCCCGCCTTGTCAGGTTAGTGGCTCGGCTCCATGTTTCATGGAGTCAGCTATAGTCAATGCGCTTTGCGTGCCCCCGCCCTGTCTGTCATCTTGCCTCACGACGATATAGTGCTATCTCCCTACACATGTACCCTGCCTGCATGGTGGTATCTTTGCTGCTCGCTTGTATCATCCCATCTCTCTCTCTCTCTCTCTTTTTTTCCCCCATCCTAGTTGCGTTTCTAGTTCATATCTGACGATGCACCGCAACCCTGCTTCTCTTCTCTCGTCAGGGACATGCGCCGCCCCCTTCCTGCAGCCACCACGCGGGTTCATCAACCGCTGCCATGCTTATTGGTTCTCCCACCTCTTTTTGGTCGTTCTTAGCTTAACTCATGCAGGCCATATATATCGTGGACTAGGCCATAACTGCCAGATAGACAGACCCCCCTTCGCTTCTTCTGGATAATATGCATGGAGACGAAGGAGACGAAAGAAGAAGAAGAAAAGCTACGCGCGACCGGCTATAATATCCCACTGCTGCCATTAAAGTGCTTACATCAAACATTATCCCCGGCCTTCTTGGGGGCGAAGACTTTTGTTTTGGTTTGTCTCCTTTCCTCTTTTGCGCTATTTTTCATCCTGTGATTCCGATAGATAGAGATTAAGCCCCAGGAGGGAGGGGAACCGCACACGTTCAACAGGAGATGGATATGATTGATGGTTTTGCCCCTGCGTGAACATGAACACAGCTGTGGTGTGTGTGGTGATAAGCGCAAGTACCAGTATAGCTTTCAATCCCCGTCCATAACACTCCTTACCCACCGGCACCTAAACAGGAGTTGAGTATTAATGCCTTGCCGAAAACGAAACAGTTGGATGATGACATAACCTGGTTCTCGTCTCCACCCAACCACTTCGCCAATTTTGTATTCAATAAATAAATTGAAAAGCTTAGCCTCACGGTTACTGCCTATCACAAAACAACTGCAAGGCCCCTCTCCGGAGCTCGTGGCCCATTTCGGAGAATGTCTCCGCGTCTTTTAAGGAAACAAACGAAACGGTTACGCCCCGCCTCCGCCGCCGCCCCAACGAGCGCCACCCGGTTATTTTGGCTGACCAGCCCAGCTCAGCCCAGCAGGGCTCAAACTTGTTCTTTAAACCTGCCCTTGCTGTCTCCATTGTTGCTGCCATAAACCCCAGTGACTAACAGCTATCAATGGATCCGATAACTGCTACTCTACTAAGCGTTTCCACTGCCCTGGAATATATGTATCACATACATGTAAACTGGGGACCTGGAACCGACCAACTTACATGGATGGAATAGTTGGGGTATCCCTGCGGAATCCTTCGGCACTGTCGTCTGACTCTCTCGAGCCCCCTCCCTCGCCTCTGGGAGCTTGTTTCGCTAGGTTTCTCTCTCCACAAGCAGAACAGAATACAACAACACCATGCACCTTTGCCATTGTTAGCCATATCTGTATCTCGGTGAGGCTGTCCGAGGCTCCTCAAGCCCTGGGCTTTGAAATCCTTCCTATTCGTCTTCGTTCTCTCTTCCTCGCCCCCCTGCAACCAAGGTGCTAGACTCCATTCTCTCCATCTTCATTGCTACGCTGCACCTAAACATGTTACGGACGCTACTGCGGACTTGATAACTCTGATCTCCACAAAGATTCATCTAAACCACCACGTTAGAACCACGAGGCATTGTTCCAGACCCGGAGACATAGATGATATTCCAAACACAAATCCTTCCTTCTTCACCACTATCACCAGCATCATCATCGTCATCACGATAATGATATCCTTCTTCTCCACCTTCTCCTCTGACCTAGGTATCCCTCACCCCTCCCCCAACCTTCACCATCCAACACCATCCTGGATACCTTGCCGCACCACTATCCCGAGCACGGAAAGCTTCTCCGAGTCATTCTCGCTGCCACGTTTCTACCCTGCCCTATTACGGCCTATGCCAAGTGTTTCCCCCCTGGCCAAAATCCGCTTCTCCAAACTGCGGATCTACCTTCCTCTCTAAGATCATCCTTTCTTTACCCATTTCCTCATAGCGGCCAGGGCCGTGCTCTACGTGTGATATACATTCCTACACTGCTCTCATAGAGCTAGATATGTCATGCATATACTAAAGATATAGGATATAGGGTATGCGGTGGCTTCATGCGGCATGTATCACAGGCGACCCAGTCACATAGTTCATATTCACGTAGAACAACACTATGGCTTGCTCGCCGTCTATTAACTTCTAGTAGAGCTTCTTAGAAAATCAATCTGTAACAACTAATGGCGCTGCCTTAGCCATGACTCGACTGCTGCACTCTTTCTTCATTCTGCAAAAACGATTGCGGAGGTCCGTAGTTGTCAAGCGACGCAGGGGTAGTTGAGCAGGACTTAGTTGAGTAAGGCTAAAATATGTTTGGAGTTAATGCATCATGGATTACGAATCACGATAAAATAACTATTTGCAAATTTTTCAGTGAAAACGATTATATTAATATACCAGATACAGTATAGAGAGTATAGGTCTACCAGGGCATTACGAGTCAGGCAGTTGTTTCGTTTCCCTGTTTCCGTTTTCGTTCGTTTCAGGGCCCATGAAAATCCCAGCCTCGTCGAATCCTTGGCATGTTCAAGAATCTATTAACCCCTGCTAGACTAGCTTCAGATGCCAGTAAAATGCTAAGAATAACCAGGAAACTTTTAACCGTCAAGTGTTTAGATAGAAAAAGTTGCCAGGTTGTGTTTCCGAAATATTATATTGAAAAGGAACAAATGAGCAAAATGTGACGGATGCTGTTCCGGGGGGAGGAAACCCCCATTTCACTCAGACGCCGCCCCATGTGCATGCAGGTCATGTACCGCAAACGAAACAAAAAGAGGCGAAAGAAAAAGAAGAAAAGGAAAGAAAAGAAATTTGATTGAACATACACCATGTCGTGCCGTGATTAGACATGCATTAGTGTAAGATGTGATGCGAAAAGTCCATGTAAATGCTCGAGAGAGAGTGTAGTATAATGCTTTGAATGAAAAATTCATGATTGGGTATCAAAGATCGTATGTCAGTCGCGACAATTATCATGTAAAGGAGTGACATGAAAATAATAAACATTAGATATTGGAAGAAGATTTTCAGTTTGGTTTGAATACCGCACTGGTCAAGAAGATCTCTACCTCCTTGGGAGGATCTTTCATTGGAGGAGTAGGTGCAGGTGGCGATAGGGGAACATTGGCAAAGAGGTCGACGAATATAGGTAGGGAAGAAGATGGTCTCTTGAAGGAGGGATTTGTGATTGTGGGTCGTGGGGTCGATGTTTTGAGCTGTGGTAAAGTTACGCTTGGAGACTCGGGCAAGCCGCTGAGTTTTTCGTGACTCCTTTGGCGCTCGATCTCCGTGCGTTCTGTTTGGGGCTGCAGGTCCTTCTCTTGGTCCGGTGTATCACTGCTCATCCTGTTGATTTCATCCTCAACATCAGTCAGGAGAGCAAAGAGCTCATCACCAGCATAGATGCGAATGCTCTCACAGTTGGAGCGTTTCATAGTAGACTTTCGCGAGAGCATATCTTCATCAACCTCCTCAACAGAAGGAAGCTCTAGTATCGTGGAAGATACTTGAGCTACGACCCGTTGGGGGGATGGAGAAGTGCTTCCGGCACGGCTGGTGAATGTTGGCTTAGATGGACTTCGAGGGGGTGTTGAGATATCTTGTGGCCGAGATGGCACTAAAGGTGGGGGAGGCTCAACAGAGTTGACCGACAGGATAGCCGCAGCGGCAACATGTTCAAGGAGCTTCTGTCGGACGCGAGTGCGCCGGTTCTCAGCACGCTCCAGCTTAATCACCCACTCATCAATGGTGGAGTCGAGTTCTGCTAGGGCCTCTTCTTGTTTGAGCATGGATTCGTGGTTGAACCTTGCCACGCGTGGTGAGCGGAGGTATTGGCAGATACGGGAGTGTAAGTTGCGACGTCCAGCCCTCAAAGAATTGTATGTTCGACGAATATACTCTGTACGTTCATCCAGTTGGCGCAGTTCCTTTGACAGTGCCTCCACATCTTCCACCCGAAGGACTTCGAATCTCTCAGCTTGTCCAAATGCTTGCTTCTGAAGAGTAGCAATATCATGGCCACTTATTTGGCCAACGGCTTCGCTTGGCTTCCACCCCTGTGGCAGTTCCTCAAATGCGCGGCGCTCAGAGCTTTTGGATCGCTTCGCCTCGGTGAGGCTTGGCTGTGGGCTGTTGGTGTTGCGAGTCTCTGGGCGCCCCCTTGGCTTCTCTCGATCGATGTTGCTAGAGGACTCGGAAGCAAACCTTCGGTGTCCGTAATTGTGAGCGTGGTCATCGGCCTTGGCCGCACTAAGAGGTAGTTGGTAGTATGTGTCCCACTGCTTGGGTGCTAATCTACTCTCCATGATGGGGGCAGATACAGGTGTTGTTAGAGCTGCAGCTGAAGGGTTATCGATATTCGCCGACAGGAGACCGCCGGAAAGCTCAGGGGTAGAGGCAGTAGGGGTCAATCGAGGTCGCAGAGGTGAGCTTTCGAAGCGCGGAGCTTGGCTCGTCCCCAGCGGAGGGGTGCTGTCAGAGCGGGCATGGGCAAAGGGAGGTGGGCGGCGTAATTCTGGTACGGGCTGCTTGGTTTTGGGTTCTGGGATAACGAGAGGAGCCAGTTGTTTTGGAGACCCGGCACGATGAGCTGTGGCAGGCGATCCCACTGGCTTCCTTTTTACTTCCAACGGTTTTGTCTGTGTATATACAGCATTGCTAAGAGTTGGCAAGTTCGCCAGCGGCGATGCTGATCGTTCGTCTTTGGCTTCATCTTCTGATGGAGTATTTGATCGTTCACGGAGCGGTGGGCATCCTGGAATAGTGGCTAAGTCATGTCAGATATGGTTCGCATAGAAGCAATATAACTCAGAACATACGTGAATCCATAGGAACTTCATGAACCGTGGTCATGGGACCCAACTCAGAAATGCTCATCTTTCGTCGTCGAGGCCCATTTGATTGGTTCATCCTCATCTTTAGTGTCGGTGCCGGTGCTGAAGCTGGCACTGGTGATGGTGATGGTGACGGTGCCGCCGCCGCCGGTAGTGTCACTGCTGGTACTGGTACCGGAGCTGGAGCTGGTGTCGGTGCTGGAGGAGCCTTTTCCAACTTTTCAATGTTTTTATTCATAGCAAGAGCAAAAGCCGTCTCAGGGTCCACAGATACATTGGTATTGCTTGGAGATGGTGACTGTCTTGGTTTAGGAAATAGCTGGTATTTTCGTTGAGTCTCAGATTGCATTCTCCATGCATACGGCTTCTCGGGGAGAGGCGGTGGTGTTTCCTATGGAAGGTAATACGTTAGTATCTCAAAGGCCCAGATCATATTGAGCTCGCTCATACCGAAAGCATCGCAGCTGGTGAATAAGACATTGGGGAGGGACTCGGTTCGAGGCTGGTCATGCAACTGGCAATATGAGCCATTGCGCCAGCAAATCAAGTCGTCGTGGGTATAAATGAGCGTTGTGGTGAGAGTGAGAGAGTGTTAGATCCAAAGTCCTGGATTATACGAGTGTCGATAAGTAGTTGAGTCGTCCAGCGTTGAGTGTGATGTATTACAACTCCGTCACAGACGTGAGCAAACAATATTACTACCGGCTGATCCGCAAGTCAAACAATAGTACGCAGAGAGTTCATGTATAGAAACAAAGGCGATGAGGGTATATATCTGGGTATATGGGCAGCATAGAGCCTAGGCCATGCCGCATTAGAATCAGACGAAGCCAAGACTAGCGTCTATGGGCTTGGACGTCGCCCTGTCGCTCATTATCCTGAGGGTAACCCTTCACCCCTGCAAGGGGGGTGTGCGGAGTATCCACGAGCACCACATTGTGGAAACAGCCTGCAGAGCGCCACTGAGCCAGAAGACGGTGGCTCGAGTGTCAAAGTCATTAGGGAGTTTGGATGAGCACCATCTGAGACGACGCTCGACAGGATGGGATGAGACTTGTGGAGTGGTTGGGGTTCTGGCGGCGGCCCAGGTACTCGGCTACCACGGTTGTCGTAGGAGGCTCATGTCAGCACCCGGTGAGCACGTCAACCCGGCCAGGTCCTCCAAAGAGGCATAGGCACTGGGGCGCTGGCAGGAAGCTAGGAGGCTGTCGCTGCATGGGGAGTTGGAGTAAAACACCAGCAGCGCCAGCCCCTGGTCACCGCAACCCGATACCTACTCCTCAGGTAGGTTGTAGCGTTTGCCCCACCGTCGTCGACTTGGTCAGGGACACCCATGACTGCCAGGATGGTCGCCCGCAGAAATCCGATCTGTTTGGCGATTGATTTAGCAGCGCCTGCTTGGGCCAGTTGCTGGCAGCGCGTTTGATGTATTGAAGTGAAGGAGATTTGACGGATGACGCAGCGCAGAGCACAAGTAACTGCTTGAAGCAGCGGAGTAATCAGAGAACGAGTCTTCGGTGGATCATTGCCTTGTCCCCCAGCAGCAAAGGGACCTGTGATGAAATTTGGTGTCAGTGTGCTCGCCTCAGACCGATAATTATGGACTGCTCACCATCGGCCTCAGCTGGGATTGGGCGGCCATGTCATGTTGTGTTTACAGCCCCTGGGATCCAACAACGAGGGGAGCGTTTCGAAGCCACCGACCTTTGGTTTGGTAGGATGGCGGAAGGAGAAGAAGGGGGAAAGAAAATAACCAGAGTACCCACTTGTGTCGGGCGACGCTGGATTTGCCCACGCACTGGACATGTAAAGAGTGGCACTTACACCCCAGGGAGAGTGCCTTCCCAAGATGCGGATGGCCTCAATCCTACCCGGCAGAATCCACGTTCACGTTATGTTTTGATCTAGCATCCAAACAATTTGTTAATCTCCACCAATACCACCATCACCACATCCATCGCCAGTCTCACTTATCAGTGCGTCACACAGCGGGCTTGCACCTGTAGCTTCTCATTGCCTGTTAAGGTACAGCTCTCAACACCAAGTCCGCGCTTCGCAGCCAAAGTAGGGCGAGCCAGTTTAGGCGTGCAGTAGCTAACACGCCATCCTCCAGGTTTTGCCACTACTCTGTTCTTCCTAGTCTTATTGACAAATCGCTAGATTATAAACCACACAATAATAGTTCCGGAGAGGAGAGATACCGGGCTCTACAGCTGCGTGAACCTACCACCGTATCGGCCCCGTGGAAGCATATAAGGCTACATCTCTCGTCCTACGGCAACTCGTGTAACATAGTTGAAAACAGGCAATACTAATAAAACATGTATTTTTGGCACACGTAACCCCATGTCTCCGTTTGTTCGGAGTACTTTTGGTGTTGCCGAGAATAGAAGCCAATATCGTCTTACAGAACAGCAGACAGAAGACGTCGAACATGCCCATGGCCTATGCTGGTTCGTGTAACTAGCAAAAAGGCCGAGGGGATGGGCTTGGAAGTAAATCCTACAACATCGCAAGACCCGAGAAGACCTGAGTTCTCACCACAGGCCAGGGTTGAATCTCCTATGTGATCAACTCAACACTGATTTGCCGCTTTATGGTGGCAATAGAACAGATGGTCGCAGTCGAAACATTGTGTTTCATCTCCAGGCTTGCTTCCGTTGGGTTCTTCAATGATCACTGCTTCAAGGCCGCAGAGTCCTAGTTTAAGGGTGGTATAATACCACCAGAGTTTCTCTTTATAGACAAGGAAAGGCACTCCTGCGTCGCTCGCACTGCACAGCGGGATTGGTGAGCATACGCCACAACTGCTTTGGATATGTGGAGTCAGGTACTGACGAACTCCACGCCAGACTGAACGAAAGCTTTGACAGTTATCAATGCCGCAGTACTGAAAGCGTGCTCCAGCGAGTGGGCAACCTTGAGAACGACACACAAATCTGTGCTTGCTCGTAAGAGGCTGAGACGGGATGCCCCAGTGACGCCCACTAGGCTAGATCAGGAACAGGGTGGTCACCTCAGCGAATTCACTAAGCCTGCTGTGGGTTTAGTGGTCACAGGCGGCGTGCTTGAGCCCTAGATGGTGATGATGGGGCTGAAAGTTGCGCTCCAATGGTTCATAGTGCCTGAGAGAGCGATGCCCCATTCCAGCCCTGGATGAAGCTTCAGCAACCACGCTGCAGAAGGTCTGCTGATCCCCTCCCCGCACAGATAGCAGATTGCCGTCACAGGCTCACACAAGATAGTCTGGCAAATTTGAGCCTGGTGCCTCAGCGCCCGGGCCGCATCGCCATCCGCCCACGACTTAATGACAGGCTTCTTCTCTTCTCCCAACGCACATCAACGCCAGCCAAGCCGTCCCATTCACTCATTCCCCTGGTTAACATCTGCGGCACCCGATACCGGTCGGCTTGAAACTTGACCTGCCTCCTTCACGGCGTCTCGTCGTCGTCAGTGCGCCATTCAGACCTTACTTAGTCTCACAAAATGCGATTTCCGGGTGGGTGGTGCACTAATACACTTGACCTCTGATCTGGTGTGCATCCTAAAGTTGCATTCGCTGGAGTAGTTCACGAATAGCACAGAATGGAACTTCCAGAAAGCTTCTGTTGCTTCGTCTACTTCAAGATAGGTATGTTTCATGCAGCAGACTGCCAACCGTCGTGGCATAGCTCATTATAGCACATTTTCAGCATGTCTGTCTTCTACGACTCACATGCGAAAGGATGACGATTTGACTATGACGGAGGTGCCTATAATAGGCTTCCCCCTCCTCTTTATCAGGCAAGCCTACCCGAGGTGTCAACCTGGCATGAGATGTGGACCGACCACGTTCAAGCCCACTTTTGGACCCATGTCGTCGACGATTCACGGCTTTCGTCTGTGTAGGACTAATCGGGTCGTGGCGCTGACTCGATAAACTCAACGAAAACGCCCGCAGCTCAACCCGCCTGCTCACAAGTAACCCACATCTAATAGCCATAAATCTTTCCTTGCCTTGCAGATCATGCATAGTTGAATGTCTTATCAGGTAGAGGTTCTTCCTCCCCCATGATCATATCCTTAGGCCCACCAGGAGTGGAGTGATGCTTAACCTGCAACGAGTCCAAAACATCTCATGAGCAGAATACACTGGATCCGGTATTAGTCTATCTATTGTGCGTGAAGCTGTTGATGAGAAAAGCAAACTTGAAATATCAAGATGTCTGCAAGCGTTGCTTCTTTCAGGAATGTGCAGTTAAATCGTAGCGCCGCCTCGCCCGCCCAACACTCTAAAATCATACCACCCACTCAACTATAGACCGAAGAGCTTTGGCAATCTGATTTGAGCGCCAGCATTAAACTGCGCCACCCCCAGACAATCTTTGCTATGTATCTACGAAACCAAGACTGAAAAGTGCCCATGTTCCACGTTCCCGCGACCCAGTCAGCAGGACCTTGGATCAGCAACTACCCTACAGGGATGATGTCGACGAGTTGTTGCCAATTCATGCACCTGAATCAACTCTGCAAATCGTGCTCTAACTTATGTTTTGCTAATGTTGGAGGGAAAACCAAGTTGCGCTTCTTGTTACTCCAATCTGACCGGATCAACCCGAGGCTATTGCTCTATGCCTGGGTAGTTGAGATGACGAAATGACTTTCTTGAAGTATTTCATGTTGTATTCTTATCGATGGGTTACGGTGGAAGGTCTACAGACTATTCAACTGTTGACCGCCTGCTGCTTCGGTATCATCTCAGCCCCGCTGTCGGCACGATCTTCGACAGGGAATAATACATTGCTCCACTGCCGCAAATCTGATCGATCTCCGATCCCAGGCCCAGTTTCAACCTCAAGTGTTCAAATTTTCCTCGCCTTCAATCGCAACAGCGTTGACTCAGAAAAATGCAAAGAAACATTGACTGCCTTCGATTTATTTTCCACATATGCTCCTGCGAACCATGGTCAAGACAAACACCCGACAAACACCACCATCACCACCACCGGCCTGCAATGGCCGTGCGTACATTCATGGCTAAAAGCGCTCAGACGTCACATCGCGCCACCCCGTCATAGTATCACGAACAAAAAATCTGGCCTAGGGCGAGTAAATTCGCCAACTGATCACCACCGACCTGACCGTATAAGCTGGATGCCTACAAAGCCTTTTTATCGATGATTTCCCGTTGACCCATCTTCCTTTACTCCGAAGTCGTAGCCAATAAGCCTTGGGTCGCAGACTCCATTCTGGCTTCGGCAGGATAGCAAAATTGCGGGCAAAATAAGGTCTATACTGGTGTTTCAGCCTGCGGGGAGAAGTGGACACACCTAGACATTTTCAGGAAGTTCACAATGAAACCAGGCTCATTTGGCTCTACTCGCTATTGCGGGAGCCTTTCAGATTGACCCGCCAGGTCAACAGTTCTCTGCGGCTCATTTCAAGACTCAAGAATGTGTATGTGAGCTTATGTTTACGTTGCGGCTCATGTGAATATGTTAATAGCTCTCTTTGACTACAAGTGGAAGAGCGAGGTCTATCTTCGGAGCCAAAAAAAATACCTGGGCTCGATTTCGTCAAATGAGACTTTGAATTCATGAATCTAGATCGCTTCAAAGACTTGCATTCCAGAAACATCCCGAAAAAACCCACTACAAAATCTCGATGGAACCATGGTATTTGGGTCTCATTTCAGAAGACTAATCCGTTCTGCTCCTGATCTATAAAAGTCATCTTAGTCCGACTGTTTGACATAATCAATGTTTTCTGGACCATTCACTTCACATGCGCTAAACCGATATTATCGTGTGCATTCACCTTCGTCTGAGTGCGGATAACATTGGGCTATTAACCGGATGATGTCGGGCCGTTTAAATAATCAAGTTTCTTTTTCGGCTCATCATCTGATAGAAAAAGAAAAGAAACGTTTGGGATGAAAAAAGCTTTCCCAGAATCCATCTAGAATGGTGACTGGGATTGAGGCTTACAGGGTTTAAGACAAGGAAAATGATCGATCTGGTTTGGATTGTTTGGGATTGCTAGGAACTAACCTTTCCTGCTCCAGTGTGGTGGAGGCGTCGAGGGCTTTCAAGGAAGACCTGGCTACCGCAACAACGCTTATCGCAACATGCCTAGGGTGACGCGACCGCCACAGTAATTCTTTTCTTCAAATATTTAATGGGATCTTTGCCACTGGCAATTGAAGCCAGCATATCCTTGTGCAGATGATGAAATCTACTGCTTAGCTCAACAAATGGAACATTCCTCGTGAGCTTCTTTGCGGCTGACCTTTAATCTACCAAACTAGGCAATTCATATCAGTACTTTGATGTCAGACGCGCGAAGCACATTTAGCAAAAAGTATCAATCAGTTTACAAACAAGTTTACACACTTTTACGGAGGCCTCCACATCAGTTGGCGGCATCAGAGGGGGTGGGAGCTATGAATGCGCCTTCAATGCTAGTTGGCATCCATTCTCACATGTTCTGTTGCTCGCAACTTAATTCCGGGGAGGACCAAATAACGTTCGCATATGGATGCAAGTCAACCCAGTGTAACATGTAACAGCTATGGCCACGATTTTGACTGATCGCCAAGGCTGATGGGTGTGCGATCTTGACGTGGCTTCTAGAAACCTTCGGCGTCGACGTGTCCAGCAGAGCCGCGGATGGCATCGTTCACCAAACTCCTGGTAATCTTAGGAAGCGCTAGGCATTGACCGACGAAAGTCTCAGACTGCGGCCTCGTAAGACTTCCTCTGCCACCGATAGGCCGGTTAGGCAGCACTGCTAAGAATTAGTGCGTTAACACGGAATGAACCCTTATTTACACCTGCATTAAGCACTACACACTGCAGTTTGCATTGAAACTGTTGCACACCCAAGTTGTGTCAACAATGCTACTGTCTTAAGTGCTTGAAACGACCTTTGCCAATTTCTACCAATGGCCGCTTTACCGTCGTTCTTGCTAAGCGGCATGAACCAACTGATCGGTGCAGCATGCTTCATCCGATTCCGGACAAAGCCGTTGGTAGCTATGCTACGTCATGACAGCATGAATTTGTGAAATTCCAAAGCAATGTCGAGATGGGGAGCTTACAAACGCGAACGATCGAGTATCGCGCCATGAGGCCTCTTCAATTACACACCTTGCGAATGAGCAGACTCCATCACTTAGATATAAGTAAATTTTGCGCATTGCGAAGACAGAGAAGAATAGTATGGAATAGGTAATCTCGTCTTGGCCGAAACGCAGAAACGCCAAAATATTCAGTCACGGGCAACCCGCTAACACGCGCGCTTCACTCGGTTGTGGCGAAGCTTGTGAAAGACAAACCTCCCCTTCATCTACAATGAGCGATCCTAGCCAGATCGGATACAGTTACTCTTCGAACCAATCATTCTCGTCAAAACATGACGCATAGATCTCACTGCAACACACTAGTTGGAGAAGAACCAAGAAAAAAATTTAGTTGGTCTGAAACGCAGCGAAATGAGGAAAAGAAACACCATTCACGATGCTCTTGTAAACACCTTCTAGGCTCGGCTGTGGTGCTGCTTGCGGCGCCAAAGGCTCCAATACCATGACTATGCACTATGCTTTCCGCGATTTTTTCTTTACTATACACCACGACAGAACGGCAATTCGGCATAGAGCCTTACACGACATGGATGCTTTTTTTAGACAGCATCCAAAGAAAAGTTTTGATGGGTTGCACGCCAGCCTTGCTGAGGATTGTAATGCTTTGATATGGTCCAGCTCTTGTCTTCTTAATCTGGGAATTTAATAGGATGACGTGGAAATGCCATGCCAATATTCAGTAGTCGACGTGAGCTTCAGCCGAACATGCTGAAACGATGTTCGGTCCACGGGTCTTGTTTTGCTGTTTTTATAGAGTGTTTCAGGTGTTCGGGTCTCGCGACACCCTGCAGACAGGCAGCCGCAACATGTGAGGGTTCAGCGGGGCGACAAAGAAACTCCAGGTCGTTTGGATTCTCACATGGCGCAAATGTCCTGTCGCGCTGTTCTTACTCTCATATAATAAATAATCAGCAAAGGCACATTATGAATGCCCTGCTTAGTAGTACCTATGTAGTACCTATGTAGGTGTAGAGAAATGAACCTGAGATTGTTGATAATGAGAGCTAAGCCGTCGCAGCCCATAGTCAAAGAACATGCACCGCCACTTATGGCCGTGCAACACGTGATGTCCTCCCCTCTTCCTCGAATAGGAAACTGTAAATGCAAGCAATTTTTTTGCGAGTGAGTAGAAGTGGTGCACATGTAGTTTGATAGTGGTGATTCGGCTGGTATCGGGTTACCTGTCTCTTCTTGTTTTTCTCACACTGGACACCTCGCGCTCTTCAAAATCTGTTGGTGTTGAACCATATGTCGTGGACCTCAATTCTCAAGCAAGTCAGCCTCCTGCGCAGTAGCACACTTCCCAGCAGCAAAGCAAGCACCTTCTTTCAGTGGCGGGGCTTTGCAACGATCAACACAATGTCAACCACACAGCGGGATCCCACCACCTTGTCCAACTATGGCGCTTGGCGCACTAGACACACCACAGCCAACTTCAATATTGACTTTGAGAACAAGCGCCTGAAGGGCTCAGTCATCTTGCAGCTGGAGAGCCAGACGGATAAGCAGAGCAAGGAGATCATTCTCGACTCGCGCTTCGTCAAGGTGACTGGAGTCAATGTCAACTCCAATCAGTCTAAATGGGAGCTGAAGCCACACTCTGACCCTTTTGGCGCGCCGCTTCACGTGGAGGTCCCCGAAGGAGCGGCCAAGGGTGAGGTTGTTGACTTGGCCATTGAGCTGGAGACCACGAGCAAGTGCACTGCTCTCCAGTGGTTGACTCCGGCTCAGACCTCGAACAAGAAGCACCCGTATATGTTCTCCCAGTGTCAAGCCATTAATGCCCGCTCCATCTTCCCTTGCCAGGACACCCCTGATGTCAAGTCCACCATCAGCTTCAAGTTTACGTCGACTCTTCCGGTTGTTGCCAGTGGGGTTTCCGTTGGTGACCACACTGCCACGCCTGGCACAGAGAAGGTTTACGAGTTTGAGCAAAAGGTGCCCATTCCTTCCTACCTCTTTGCTGTTGCATCAGGAGACATTGTGACCGCGTCTATTGGCTCGCGCAGCAAGGTAGTCACCGGCCCTAATGAGCTTGAGGGATGCAAGTGGGAGCTCGAACGGGACATGGAGAAATTTATGGAGGTTGCTGAGAGTATCGTCTTTCCTTATAAGTGGGGAGAGTACAATGTTCTTGTCCTGCCTCCCAGTTTCCCATACGGCGGTAAGCATTAACTTTGAAGTCTTGTTGTGTTTAACAGCTCTCTGAACTCCGCCACAGGAATGGAAAACCCCATCTATACCTTTGCCACCCCTACCATCATCAGCGGCGACAGGCAAAACGTCGATGTTATTGCCCACGAGTTGGCCCACAGCTGGAGCGGCAACCTGGTCTCCAACGCAAGCTGGGAGCACTTGTAAGTACCCCATACTACCAAGAGCGAAAGTCAGAATGCTCATCATGTGCCAGTTGGCTGAACGAGGGCTGGACCGTCTACCTTGAGCGACGAATTCAGGCTGCTATTCATGGCGAGCCTGAGTTTGACTTCTCATCCATCATCGGCTGGAAAGCACTTGGTCAGTATAACTTGTAAAGTATTTTCAAAGATCGCTCTTGCTAATACAACAAAAGAGGATGCTGTTGCACACTTCGGAAAGGACCACGACTACACTAAACTGATTATCAGCCACAACAACGTAGACCCCGAGGACGTCTACAGCACAGTCGCATATGAGAAGGGCTTCCACTTCCTCTACTACCTGGATCGTCTTGTTGGGCGTGAAAACTTCAACAAGTTCATCCCTCACTACTTCACTAAGTGGGCTGGTAAATCTCTAGATTCGTTCGAGTTCAAGGACACCTTCGTAAACTTCTTTAATGACTTGGGTGACGAGGAGATTAAGAAGAAGGTTGCAACCATTGACTGGGAGGGACGACTCAACGCACCTGGATTGCCTCCCAAGC
Source organism: Sphaerostilbella broomeana (assembly GCA_930272545.1). NCBI lineage: Eukaryota > Fungi > Ascomycota > Sordariomycetes > Hypocreales > Hypocreaceae > Sphaerostilbella > Sphaerostilbella broomeana. Next base: position 957,776 of record CAKNET010000001.1, read on the forward strand.
CTGACTTTGACACTACTCTAGCCAGTCAGTGTTATGCGTTGGCCGACAAGTGGAAGGATGCTGTAAGTCCTCCCAAAACATGCACGGGATGAATTGAGATACTAAAGCCCGAATAAGTCATACCAGCCCAGCCCCAAGGACGTCGAGTCCTTCACTGCCAACCAAAAGATTGTCTTCCTCGAGAAGCTACAGCAGTTTGACGAGCCTCTAAGCGCTGAGCGAGCCCAGCTTCTAGGCAACACATACGACCTCCTCAATTCTCAGAACGTTGAGCTCAAGTTCTCCTACTACCTCATTGCCCTCAAGGCAAATGATACCTCCAGCTACCAAGGCACAGCTGACTTGCTCGGCAATGTTGGTCGCATGAAGTTTGTCCGACCTCTCTACCGCTCTCTGAGCAAGGTCGACAAAAGTCTAGCACTGGCGACTTTTGAGAAAAATAAGGACTTTTACCATCCTATTTGCCGAGGCATGGTTGAGAAGGATCTTGGTCTCTAGACTGGCTTACTTAAATAGCTTGTAGAAAAAGAACCAATTTCCGGTCATGCTCTATTCTTCTTAATAGTGACTACTACCTTACTCTACTCCAACCATGTAACAGTTTTCAAGCTTTCAGACCATTTCTGTCCCTCTTTTCTCTCAAACCTTTCCAATGACACAACATCTGCCGAGCCAAAGTTACCGTATAGATGAGGGAACCCGTTCTCCCACTTCAGTGGATCAGCCAATTTTGCAAGCTCAAGCTTGATGAGCCAGAGTTCAGCTGCATGACTGAAGAATAAGTCTCCAGTGTTGGGTACCTTTGTAAGGAAACATTGTAAGAAAAATAGTCCCATTTCTCTGAAATAATTTGATTTAGGGGTAGTATAAAGGGAGGTTACTGACTTGTGTTGAAGTGCTCAAGTGGACAAAGCCATCATTTGCATCTAGCTCGGAGAAGGGGAATGCTGCCGGCAGAGGGTCTGCTGGAGGAGCAGGAAGGATTTTGTAGATGTATTTTGGTAGTGAACTAGGAGCTGTAGACATATTGAAGTGCGAGAGTAGCTTGGTTATGGGGACGCAAGTTCGTTCAGTGTTAAAAAAGTTGTGGGTGTTGAAATTGTGAGGCTTCGTTCAGGGTAGGTGAAAATGGGCGCACAGTGCCTGAATGGGGAAGAGCGGCGTTATTATTCAGCTATTTTGTGGATATGTTACAGTGCTAGTATTGGAAATCAACTGTATCACGAAATGTTACCTCGCAGTTACGCAGGTGACCTGACTACCTGACCACTACTTATTTCAGTGCCAGATCACCGTGGGATAAATATGGGAATCTGTATCCCTTCAAGTTGAGAGCTTTGAGAAGTGGCGCGGAAGGATGTCATGGGGACCGCTCCCTTCGCAGCTATGCCTGCTCTCCTCACTGAAGAGTCGCTGCGTCGGTGATAAAGTGAGATTCTTAGGATGGTTCGTGAAAGAAGGGCATTCTTCTCACCCCCCCTCCCCATCAGATATTAATACTCTCAACAGCGTCACATCATATTCCACATCTACAGCCTGCCTGAGCGTGGGCCACATGTATCCCCCAGATACAAACGACATTGTGTCTGTGAACATTGAGTTAGTGCTCGAGACTATCAAGCCGGACGTGACGCATGTTGGCGAATGGGTGAATGTTATGGGATACATCACTGATAAGCCTAAGAGGACTGCTGAAAAGAAGGAAACGGCGGCCGTGAGTGATATTCCGTCGTGTGCGAGTGTTCAGGCGCTGTTGGTTTGGTCGACTGGACCGATGGATATTGGAAGATATGAAAAGGCTTTTGAAGAAGAACTGGAGAAAAACGAAATTGTTAGATTGGTTAGCTAATATGATCCTCTTTTTGCTACCTTTCTATGGCGGCATTGAAGCCTGCCATCTGCTCTGTAGGCATGGACGAACTGGCAAAATGGGGCATGGGGCATGGATGAACTCGGTGTATTCGCTATATTTGAACATTTTCACCAGGATTTGGATGCTCATAATTAGCATTAAAGAGTGAAAATCTACTTAATTGGCGACATCACCATAAATCTTGCACAGCAGCGTACGTGAAATACGACGCACCATTGCTACCCATGTGACAGTTGAAGTGAAAAAATGCAGGGACCTTTTCTATTTATCCAAATAAGCAAGCAAGATTTCATAAAGGCTTTATTCACCTTATTGATGGGAATGGTTTGCTCGCGAATTGGCCCTAGCTCTGCTGCTGCCCTTTTTGGTTGTCAATAGCCCCATGTTCGGCGCAGAGAGGAACCATAGTTAGTCGGAAGTTCATTGGACTATACTAGTATTAAATGGAAATTTGAAATGAGCTTTTTAAGTAAAGATATTCCACTAGTACGTCTCATACTTTATAGAGAGCGCTGATGAGGCTTCAACATCAGTGAACCAACAGAGCCAAGAACAATGATGGTCATAGCCTTCTTAAATTTTTTTTTTTTTTTTTTGATTAGGCATTATGTTTATGAAAATGGATGTAATGGCACTAAATTCTGTTTATGGCGATCAGTATGCAGGCACTTTTCATGGTAGCAGTCGAAGTATAAAAAGACCATGCTCTCCGCCTTCAAGGAGACTGACGGAGTCTTTAGGAAAATAAATCTTATGGTAGGACAGTATCTACTATTTCTCACAAGATTTATTACCGATCTTTCCCCATTTATCAACAAATATACGATCTCATAATGTTGTGAGTGACATACTCCGAGCCCAGCTACTTGTGACAACGGAATTCTCACTCTGTGGTATTAGGTCCAAGACTCTCATTGTAACTCTCCTGCTCGGTTCAGCTTTCTCTGCTCCAGCAGCAGAGGAAGCGGTTGTACAGACTACGAATCAAACTTCAAAGTGCGAGTTTAAAACATACAACGTTTTTAAGCTTGCCGATAAGAGCAGACGATTTGGCTACACCATATACAAAGACAATGAGCCGGTGAAATGTGAGAGTGGAAACTGTGAACAATACGGAGTTAACTACGACGAAGGTGATGAATACAGCTTCAAATTTGAGGGATTGCCCGATCTGTTTTTTTACCACAGTCTTGACTATCAGCACCACTGCCCGAATGGATGCCAAGCAACTTATGGGAATCAGAAAAACATCCGAGGGAATCCCTGGAGGGGAGGGGGTGCCTTCAGCGTACGTTGCGGATGTACAGTGGATTTTGACTGCTGATGATGGATTTCCTATTCTTGGATAATCATGGCCTACAGCACACGCATTCTGGACTGCATGTAAATGCATTGAGAGTCAGTGTTGAGGATGAGGTGGACTGAGCTGTATATGTTGAAGGGGGGAAGAAATGGCGGTGTTCTTGTACGTAGATGTGCTCGTATTGATACTTTTGGGTTCTCTATATCGTGGCGCCAAGTCCCGAATTACCAGGACGATGTAATAATAGAAAATTTAGATTCAAGAACTGTTAGGCTCTAAGAAGCGAGTTTGTGGAGAGTTTGCTAACTGTTCCATGTTGTGAAGAAGACTCAACACCTATCTTTGTAGTATCTAATATTGATGAACCGGCAAGAATGAGACTGTGAGGTCCTTTGAGCGGTAGATAAATGCAGATACAACATCGCTTTTCACAAAACTGGCCGTCAAAGACCTTTGTCGCCCAAGACGTTGGATTTGCAATGGGCCATGGAGGGCTAAAAATGAGGATCCGCGTTTCTGCACCAGTGCCCTTCGATTGAAGCCAACGGGTGTCTTCAACAATGCTGTAGCGGGATCAGCAAAGATACAACCTCATATCATTGCTCGGCCCTCTCATCATTGCTCGGCCCTCTCATCTTAAGAAATGCGGCGAATTCGATATCTATTATAAATGAGCGAAGAGGCTATCTCCGTTGGACGCGCTATTCAATGACGACGACTGCTTCGAAGGAGTGACGGCTAATCCACGGTCAGTCGCTCGGGCGTCGCAACCCTGCGACGCACGTGAACATCCCCTGGCGGCATGTGCCTCTCTGTCCCAACCAAAACTGCCCAACCACAGCGAGCGTTGGCCCTGCAGGGAGGTTAAGATCAGCGCGACCGCGTCTCTCCTTGAGAAAAGGCGTATGCTGGTGTTGATACCAACAACGAACAAGCAACGACTACGATAGACAACGACGACTTGACGAACTTTGAAGAATATCGGAGCTTGACTGCTTCTTATTGTATATACGCGCATATTTAATCTAGGCGCTATCAGCTCAGCGCGCGACTCCGGCGGTATAACCCCCGCCGCCGCCACCAAAAAAAGCTTCGACCTCGAGCTCGGGAAACTGGGGATTGCACTACTGCCACCTACCACGACAAACGAGGCTGTGCCTTGGGTATGATTTGACGGCCTTGATGGCTCTATGAAATTTCGAGAGCGCATGCGGACTTGCTTGGGACGGGATCTCGCCATTCTGTGCATCTTGGACCCTTGACGCAACGACCTCTTTATTTGGCGCATTGCCTCCAGAGACACCTGACTTTCGAGGGGACCGGCCTGGGTCCCCGCATACGCTTGAGCAACCATGCCGCCGGCTGGGGGAGGAAACATTAAGGTGGTGGTGAGAGTGCGGCCTTTCAATGGCAGAGGTAGGTTATCCAGCGCACCGCTAGCTGAGATCTCACCGCCATGGTGGTGTGAAATGGAGGAGATGAATGCTGACAGTCCGACACAGAAATCGATCGGGGATCAAAATGCATTGTCGACATGAAAGGAAACCAAACCGTTATCTCACCACCCGATGGAAACAATGCTAAAGGCTCTAAAGACAACACGCCCAAGACGTTCGCTTTCGACAGGTCATACTGGTCATTCAACAAGGAGGATTCAAATTATGCGGGCCAGGACCATTTGTTCGATGATCTAGGAGCACCGCTTTTAGATAATGCATTTCAAGGCTACAATAACTGTATCTTTGCATATGGTCAGACAGGTTCCGGAAAGTCATACTCCATGATGGGTTATGGAAAGGAGGTGGGCATTATCCCAAACATTTGCCAAGAAATGTTTAAGAGAATAGATCACATGCAAGAGGACAAGACGACCAAGTGCACTGTTGAGGTATCATACTTGGAGATTTACAACGAGAGAGTCCGTGATCTACTCAATCCTACGACCAAGGGCAACTTGAAAGTCCGAGAGCATCCTTCCACAGGTCCCTATGTCGAAGATCTTGCAAAGCTGGTCGTGTCCGGGTTCCAAGAAATTGAGCATCTTATGGATGAAGGAAACAAAGCCAGAACTGTTGCAGCAACAAACATGAACGAAACCTCCAGTCGAAGTCACGCGGTATTTACGCTTACAGTGACACAAAAGAAGTTTGATGCCGAGACAAAGATGGAGATGGAAAAGGTTGCAAAGATTAGCCTGGTCGACTTGGCAGGTTCCGAAAGAGCAACATCTACCGGCGCAACAGGTGCACGTCTAAAGGAAGGTGCTGAAATTAACCGATCTCTGTCTACGCTTGGTCGTGTTATTGCAGCATTGGCGGACCTTTCCACAGGGAAGAAAAAGAAGGGTGCTTCTCAAGTTCCATACCGTGACAGTGTCCTCACTTGGCTGCTGAAAGACTCTTTGGGAGGAAACAGCATGACTGCAATGATTGCAGCTATCAGTCCCGCAGATATCAATTATGATGAAACAATCAGTACTCTGCGATATGCCGATTCTGCCAAACGAATCAAGAACCACGCTGTTGTCAACGAAGATGCAAACGCTCGTATGATCAGAGAGCTGAAGGAAGAGCTGGCAGTCTTGAGGAGCAAGCTTGGTGGTGGAGCGGCTGGTGGAGTGGGGGGTGCAGCTGTCCATCCTGATGAGGTATACGCTGAGGGCACGCCTCTAGAAAAACAAATCGTCAGCATTACCGCTCCGGACGGCACTGTAAAGAAAGTTTCAAAGGCCGAGATTGCAGAGCAATTGAGTCAAAGCGAGAAACTTCTTACCGATCTGAATCAAACATGGGAACAGAAGTTGGCCAAGACGGAGGAAATCCACAAAGAGCGTGAAGCTGCCTTGGAAGAACTTGGAATCAGCATTGAAAAGGGGTTTGTTGGACTGCATACGCCAAAGAAGATGCCGCATCTTGTCAATCTGTCTGATGATCCACTTCTTGCTGAATGTCTAGTCTATAATCTCAAGCCAGGTACGACGACTGTGGGCAATGTTGACACCAACGCCGAGAACCAAGCCAACATTCGTCTGAACGGCACTAGGATATTGCACAACCACTGTACGTTTGATAATGCTGCCGACGGGACAGTGAATCTTATCCCTAGTGAGGGAGCCTCAGTCATGGTCAACGGCAAACGGATTGATGAGCCAAAGCAGCTCCATTCTGGGTATCGAATTATTCTAGGCGACTTCCATATCTTCCGATTTAACCACCCTATGGAAGCAAGAGCAGAAAGAGCCGAAGGTGATACCCAGAGACAGAGCCTGCTGCGTCAGTCAATCACTGCAAGTCAATTGCAGGCTCTGGATCGGAGCCCGACGCCTCGCCCAGGTAGTCATGAAAGGTCGTTTAGTAGAGTTTCAGACATGGGCGATTCTAGACCCGACTCCCCTGCGTTCTTCCAACGCAATGGCAAGGATTCTGACTGGTCTTTGGCACGACGAGAAGCTGCTGGAGCGATTCTTGGGACAGACCATAACTTCGCGAGTCTCACGGATGAAGAGCTGAATGCACTATTCGAAGAGGTTCAGAGGGCAAGGGCTGAGCGTGTAAATGGTCGTGAAGATGGAGACGATTCCGAATCTGCTACTTCGTACCCTATTAGAGAAAAATACATGTCAACGGGCACTATTGACAATTTTTCGCTAGATACAGCCCTTACTATGCCGTCGACTCCTAAACAGGGAGAGCAAGAGGACCGCCTTAGAGAGGTCCGAGAAGAACTGCAGTCTCAACTGGAGAAGCAAAAGGAAGAATTCCAGGACCAGCTGAAAAGTGCAGAGGCTGCGAATGTTGAAGTCGAGGAGATCAAGAAGGAGAAGGCAAGAATGGAGTCAGCTCTTAAGGATCTCAAAGAAGATATGCAGAAACAGCTCGTCTCACAGCGGAAGCAGTTTGAGGAAAAGATTGAAAAAATGGATCCTCTGAAACGACCAAAAGCAAACCCCAAGTTATCCGACGAAGAAATCGAAAGTGCTAAACGGACGGTCAAGACTTGGCGAAGTCGTCACTTTGTGAAGATGGCGGAAACTGTGCTCCAGAACGCATCAGTTCTGAAAGAAGCACAGATCATGAGTAATGAACTTGACGAAACAGTTGTCTTTCAGTTTACGGTTGTGGATATTGGGCATGTTTTGTGCTCATCATATGATATGGTTCTTAATGGCTTGACCAGTGAGGGAGAGGATTCGGCTTTAGAGGAAGCTCACAAGCCTTGCATCGGCATTCGAGTCATTGACTACAAAAATAATGTGGTCCGTCTGTGGAGTTTGGAGAAGTTGCAGGATCGAGTTCGTCAGATGCGCCAGATGCACCAATACCTCGACCAGCCTGAATATGCAAAGCATCTTAGTCTGGACAATCCCTTTGTCGAAACCTGTATGCCTTCGTATACCTTGGTTGGTGAAGTGGACATTCCTCTTAAGGCCGTATTTGAGAGTCGAGTTCAGGACTTTTCCCTGGACGTCCTCTCCCCTTATACAGGCCACGAAATTGGCATCCTCAAATTGTCTCTAGAACCATCTCATGCTCGAGCCCCGACAAACACACTCAAATTTAACGTCGTTATGCACGAAATGGTTGGGTTTGCGGAGCGAGAAGGGACAGATATGCATGCACAGTTATTTATACCAGGCATATCTGAAGAGGATGGCATCACCACAACACAAATGATTCGTGACTTTGACGAGGGGTCTATTCGCTTTGAGAGCGTTCATAGTATGAGCGTTCCTCTCTTTGCTCCACAGGATGTAACATTGAGAGCCGCCATCTTCGCCAAGGTTTCACCTATGCATCTCGACAAACTCCTTAGTTGGGACGACATGAGAGATGCATGCCCCACAACCGATAGCAGCAAAGGCGCACGAATTAATGAATCCCAGTTCTTCACACAAGAGAAACATGATTTGTTATCACGGGTTCAGATAATGGAACTTAATGAGAACGGAGAATATGCTGCTGTGGAGGTAACTCAGACCGGTGAACTCGACAGCGGCACATTCCAACTTCATCAGGGTTTGCAACGACGCATTTGCATAGATATCTCGCATAGCTCAGGCGATGCCTTGCCCTGGGGAGATGTGGGATCTGTTCGGGTTGGTACGATTCGAAGTGTAGATTCGGCAGGCAGGACGCCGGATATGGCTCCCGACCCTGAAATCTCCCTCAAGTTGGCTTCTAACCCCATATTTAGGGAGAACCCTAATGGCACACGCAGCATTAATGTCCAAGCTCAATGGGACTCAAGTCTGCACAACTCTTTACTCCTTGATCGCGTCACACCCGACAAATACCGCGTGCAGATGACCATATCCTGGGACATCGTCTCTGAGAAACTAGCAGAGCCAATGAAATTCTCCCAAAAGGTCTGCTTGCAGATGATGTCTAGGACATTTGTCCGTCAAACGTCAATGTTTTCCTCACTATGGCAAAACGTCCGATTTGTGCGATCTTCTACAGGCATCTTCACCTTGACCATGAAACCTGCCCCAATCAAGCGAGTGGGTGATTTATGGAGGATGAGTAGCCAGCACGACTATGTCAAAGGCGAGGAAAACTTGCATAGCTGGACGCCTCGGGGAGTCTCGCTTGTTAGTGACTTTATCCTCGCCAAGAAGAAGAGGTTCCGTAACGCAGAGCTTGGTGTTGCGCAAATGCTGCTGAGCATGTATGGCATCGATGTGACAGCTGGAGCAAAAGAAGATGCTGAGCCGGAGCCGGAGCCTGAACCGTCTCCAGAGATGAAGCCCATCATACCCAATGACGATGATTTACTCAATGACACCCCAGAGACATCCCAAGCGCCATCTCTAGATGAAGACCCACTACTACAAGATCCGACTGCCGAGGAAACTATTAAGATCGATGGTGATGGTGATGGTGATGGCCAGCCAGACCAACAAGAGGAGGAAGCTCAACCTGCCGTCCCAGAACCCGAATACAACGACCAGGAAACAGATTTATTGGAGAAGTGCCTGAAGCTTTGGAAAAGTTACCCTGACCCATTGGCTAGGATTCTTGACCCAACAAATACAGCTCCGCCAACAAATGGGGTCACGCCAGACTCTGCACCTCCTCCTACTCTGATTACGACGATTGTACGCGTGCCCAAGAATCCCAAGGTGCAAAAGGGTGGGTATCTACTTGTGCCCAACAATGAATCCACACGGTGGGTCAAGAGGTTTGTGGAGCTAAGACGGCCATATCTACATATCCACTCCGCTACAGATGGCGATGAAGTGGCCTTGGTAAGCCTGCGGAACTCCCGCGTGGATAGCCAACCTGGCGTGCTAGGATTATTGCATGGACCAGATGACTACGACGCCCCGCAAGGCGCGAACAGCACACCAGATTTTACGCCTGGCCATCGGCGGACAGGTTCTGGGCGGGTCATCTCAACTATATGGACGGGCAGCAATGGTAGAGGATCCTCTGGCGGACAGGGGCTGCAGCGTCTCAGCGAGCGGATGCAGTCCGCTGTGTTTGCGATTTACGGAACGGACAACACGTGGTTGTTTGCAGCGCGTAGTGAGCGTGACAAGATGGACTGGATCTTTAGAATCGACCAGACATTCATGTCCAATGGTGAAAGCACGCCTGCTAGTGGAGTCCTGAGCCCCCGTCAAGGAAGCGAGTATTAGAGTAGCAGAAGATATGACAGGTGGGTATCAGACCACACCGCACAAGTTCACAACACTTTGCGAGGGAGGCCTATGGTATTTGGGTGCATTATGACACCTGTATGGATGGCCAAATTTGTGGGCAGCCGGAGACGCGGCGGATATAAAAAAAAGTCAACGCGGCGAATCATCACCTCAGTTCCTTAGGTTCATGACGTTGAAGGGAAAACCTCGATTTACTTACCTTGTTCTGTGGAGCGTACGTTCGTCCTCGTGTGTTTTTTTGTTCTTCTCAGATTCCCTTTGTGTGGTTGTCATTAGAACGAGAGTCAGTTAGATTATACCCCTGCGATGGAATTAAAGAGGGATTAAGGAATATAGACGCACGAAAGAAGGTAGAGGATGTTAGAATTTAAGAGGGTGGAGGTTTGAGGAGCAGGGAGGAGCACACTGGTATCGGTGTTGGATAGCTCAGATCAAGGATAACGATGATGCTACAGTAAATTTTTAACCCCAAAAACAAGATTTCATGATATATGTAAGACTACAGCTCATCCTAGCGTATGGGGGCCTACTACTACCCCATGGTTACACTCGTTCGTCATCAGCATTCCTTATGTGAAAGTACATCATCTCGCGTTACCTCTGGAGCAGATATGCCACAGTGTGGAGGACATCACGGTGACTTCGTCATCAGAACGAAGCTGCCAAATTGGGAGTAACGCACATGGACGGACGGTGGGCCGAAGTGGCAATTCGACGGCCGCACAGTCGCTGTTGGCTGTCTAATGTGGAGATGTAGTCCCGCCCGCTGGTTTTGCGATGTGACAGACCTTTCGATAAGACGGGACGGGAGAGGGTGAGATCAGAATCCCGAAAGCTGGGACGGAAATAAACCGCTGGACCTTGCTTCCAGCACCCACATGGGGTTGGCCATGTCATCCACTGACTCCAGTAGATTGGGAGTGTCTCTGCAAATGCCGAGATGGTTTCGCCAGTGGAGGACGGCCACACAAAATATCCCGATTCACACTTTCCTGAGCACCAGTAGTATGGGCGACGTGGTGGGTACGGAGAAGCGGCATGTTGGCTGCAGAGTGGTTCTTCTGGCGAGCCGTCGAGCCGCTGAGGATCGGGAACGGGATGATGCCATCCGTCTGGGGCGTGGGACGGGGTTATTGGGTCTAGGATTGTCAGACGGGATGGGGGCTCATTTAAGCTCCTGGAAACGGCCCATTGGTAATTACTTCACATGGTCTCTGCTTTGTTATCCACCACGCCAGCCACAGCCACTGACCTCTCCCTTGGGTCCTACTTGTGAGAAGTATCAATTAGCAACTTTTGGAGCTCGGATTCAGGATGGGCGCTCTATGCGCGATTGATGAAGGTTCATCACAAGTGTAGCGTAGTAATAAGCTTAGGAGGTTACCTCTCCGTTAAAAGACAACATTCCTGACTATTCGTTCGTTCTGCATGTCCAGCCGCAGTCAATACATCCCTGAGCTGTGTTGATTCGAGATTTGCCAATGGCAATAACCCATTCCGCTGCGGCCAAAACGGCCGCTCTAGCTTTGCTCCTCCCCGAGAATCTACGGCTGCAAACCTAAGTGAATAGGGAACATGCGGCCGTGCCAAGCGATCACCCTGCAGATTGCTATGGCCGCCCATTATTATGCAAAGCAGTCGTTATGTTGGATTACGGCGGCCGGGCCAGCCAACAAGCACGGCGAGTCTATGGGGGTTAGCGGTGTCGCGAGAGGTTGCGAGGGGACTTTGTGAGTTTTGTGTCAGCCAGAGCCTGATGGCAGGGATGCCAATGACTCGGAGAAAATCCTGTCATCGAAGTGGGAGGGGTTTGGATATTTCGCAAGTTGTTTGATCCACAAGAAGAGAGAATAGGTCATTTTGTTGATGCAGGCTAGAGAACAAGAAAGGCATTAGTCATCAAATCATTAGTTAATTCGCCTTAACAGTGGGAAGGTACGGTACGTTAGGTGCCTACCTAGTACGGAGTACACGCAGACATGCGGAATACCTACTTCTTGGTTGGAATATTGAGACATGCATGATTCTAACGACTCCCTCCAGACATGCAAGCAAGCAAGCAAGCAAGCAAGCAGGCAAGCAGGCAGGCAGGCAGGCAAGGTATCGATTGCTCCACCTGAAGGCAGTGCAGGCCTCCTCTAGCTGATGATGATTATGAGGTAGCTGGACGCTGATTATACGGTTCAGCTTTGCTCTCATCTCTTCTGTTACTTGTGCGCCTCCCACGTCAACAAGACTTCCAGCCAGCCTACCTATGGCTCCAGATCAGCGAGCGCCTTTGACCACCTCGAGAAAAGAGAGGTCGCCTGAACCAACATGGAATTTCTGTCTGCCTCTCAGCTTGTCTCGCCTGACTACTATGTGCCAGCAAAACAACTAACAAACCAACACAGCTGGACAGACCGACAAAAGCAAAGTTGTGGTTCCGCGCCAATACGGCTGTTGCCTTATCAGTGCTTACTATGCTAGTAATTAATATTGGGCCACGTTCTGCTCCTAAGTCCTTCGAGAACAAAAGGACAAATTCATCAAGCCGGCTGGCCAGTTGTTTCCCCAGCTACTTCTCTTGCTGTGAAGAAGTTGCACGGTGTGATTCATTACAGCCACAGCCAAATGAATAACAGTGCATTCATTGGCATAGGACAAGACGCCGTGTTTGACCGGAACTACTTGTTGAGAATGAGGTCGTGGTAACTTCAACTCCACCGTCGCTGTCAAGCCTTAGAAACCGCACCTTGCAAAAGACGAACTCGGTCCGTAGGGTGAGACAAAGACGGCCACTAGAAAGCGGGCCAAAACTAACGGCGAAGACACGGTATCTGTCGATCTTGTCAAGTGCGCGCTTCAACGCCTTTCGGCGACCCGGTCTCTCCTCTTGCCCCTTGTCCCTATCCTTGTCCTTGTCAACTGACCGACACCATCAGAAAGCACAGGGCAATCTAAGAGAAAAAGAGGCAGGATTCGATGGAGCCTTGAGCTGCTTCTCTCTAGTCGCGCAGCTAAGTTAGAAGCTTAGCGGGCCGGGGAAACCTCTTCACATACGCGACCCAGACCACTGGGTTTCTGCTTCAAACCGCCCACCCTTGTCCATTGACTGAACAAGGGACCCCAACTATAGTGCTCTCCTTGCCTACTTCTGTAGGATACGGCCACCAGAGCTTCAATCTAGAGCTTGCTTCTTGTCCGGTCATAGCCCACCCACGACTGAAGTGGGCGTAGATTAGGAAACAGGTTGAATAGTGAGACGTACGAGCTCAAATTTGGCGGAGCTGGCTGTAATGTTGTCATCGCGGGACTGCTTTTTTTCTGACACATCAGTGCTTGGCAATTATTGATTTCATCATCACTAGGGACGTAGCCTTCCAGACTTCCCGACCCTGGCCACTCCCTGGGAAGTTCATTTGCAAACATGGATTCTTCGAGTCGTCCCAAACCCGACCAGCTTTTATGGGGACAGCACTCCATATTTCCTGTTGTTGTACTCGGAGCAATGTTTTGTGAGATATGAATATATCGACATGGCCAACATGTCTGGGTTTTGTCCTGTTGGTGCCTGCTCCCCCCACTCGTCTTTTGATTGTCTGTTACAGAACCGAGTCCCGGGGACTTGGAACTTCACCACCCACGGCGTCTAGACGGTGCCGTCCCGAGCGAGGGAGCGCCTTGACTACCGAGCCAGATCCATCGAGACTTTGTTCCCCTGCAATTTTATTACCTTTTGCGATTAAAGGGTTGTTTGAACAGTTGCTTGAGCAGCCGACCTTGGCCCACCCACCGGCATAAACCACCATTCTGTTCATCAGCCTACAACATAATAATTCTCAGGTCAGAGATCTCAGTTTTCTTCGATATGGCACTAGCTTCATAAATTCCCGCCCATATAGGAGTGCGTACTGCCCCCTGCTTTCAGCAGAGTAGCAGCTAGGCTAGCATAGACTTTTCTTTTCATATATACAGGGCAGCAATACCTCTGATCCCCGTTTGTTACCGCTGGTTTGGTCCATAGCCAGACAGCGAGTGGGCTGAGACAGTCTCATGTCGCTTGGTTGGCCCTAAATCTGTATATCCCTCCCCATACCTAGCCCGTCGCCCCCCTTTGCATTCTTTGGGTAAGGCTCCGGCAATCTGGTTGTTAAGCCCCCCCCCCCCATCTGGCCTTTCATTTGGCCGTTCTGGATGACTTAGCTATTCAGTTCAGGCATCGAGAAATCCGACACCCGTCTATAACAACACTTTCCAGTCAATATTGTATTCTCAACTTCCAACCTTGGCTGCGTCGTTGATAATACGTGAAAACTGCCGAGGGGCATTCATTTCTTCTGCAAAGATATTTTACTCTTCTAATTCTTTAATCTTGGACAAGTTCAAAGATAGAATCATGGAGCAGCAAGGTTCTTCACAGCCAGACAATTCTCGCAGCAGAGCGAGCTCTGCTTTAGATAACTACCGATTCACATTCAATTGTTCGGCTCCTAGCTCCAGGAGTGGGAGCATTATTGAAGCAGATGTAAGTGACTTTGAAACTTGCCAGTTGATTCTATATCTGTTTGCTGACACGCCATCGACAGCCACATGCGGAAACCCTGTGAGTGAAGATGTATCCACGACGCCTCCTGAAAATCACTACAACGACGTGGCAGTCACAAACATAACGGTAAGCTACGTTACTAATAAGTATGCACAGCTTCAACTCATCCATGTCTCTCTCAGAGAGCGTCCTCGATTTCCCGCAACTGTTTGGGCGAAGTTATCATGCATATAGAGAAGGATGTAAGATACCACATCAGCTCCATTTGAAAGCCTCAATAGTTCTTAACATAACATCATAGCTTATGCGTTTCCAAATGATGCCGCCGAACAAGAACGGCTAAACTTGCAGAATGATGCTCTTTTAATGTTACTTGGCAACAGACTTTTCTTCGCCCCTTTGAAGACACGCCGCCCTCGATGGATACTCGATATTGCCACTGGAATAGGTGACTGGGCTATTTCCATGGGTGATCTATTTCCAGAAGCCCAAATTGTCGCGACAGATTTATCCCCAATTCAACCACTAGAGGTGCCTCCTAACGTTAACTTTTACGTCGAGGATTCGTATGTGTGGCCCAATTTTTGCTCAATATACGATTACAACAACTAATGCACCTCTTTGTGAACTTTACAGCTCCGAGCCTTGGGCATACACTCAGAAATTTGATTATATACACACAAGAGTCACTGCGGCCTGTTGGTCAGACTACGAGACTCAAATTGCTCAGCAAGCATATGACTCATTGACGCCCGGCGGATGGTTCGAGTCCCAAGAGTTTGATGCTTTTCCATATTGTGATGATGGCACGCTTGATGACAACAGTGCCTTGACATGCTGGTTTCGTGAGTTGATGCTTGCTGCCGAGGCATCCCAGAGGCCTCTGGCTGAATCACATAAGCTACGGAAGATGTACGAACGGGTAGGTTTTACCGATATACAAGAGCGTATCTTCAAAATCCCAATGAATGGGTGGCCAAAAGACGAAAGACTCAAAGAAGTTGGCAAAATTTGGGAACGCAACATGCATTTAGGTCTGTATGGTTTTTCCATCGGACTCTTCACTCGTGTTTATGGGAGAACAGCTACTGAGATTGAGGTAAGTCAAATTCACTCAGGGTATTTTCCTACCTAGTATCATAAACTTTCTAGGTGAAAGTGTATCTAATAATCATGAATAAGGTCTCCCTTGTGGATGTGCGACGTGATTTATCTGATACTAGAATACATGCTTACTTACCAATGTACATTGTCTGGGGCCGAAAGCCGTATCCTGGAGAGACGACGAGCTAAGGGCAAGAATATCTGAAGAAATTGCAAGCTGGGGACAATATCGCCCACTGAATACGTCTGCCTCAGCCCGCTGAGCAATTGGTGGTCACATCAGGCCTCACGAGACACACTAGACGAAACAGAGTCAAATTAGGAGGCCAACAACAAACAAAACATCGATTATCGCATACAGCATCAGGCTTCCATCCTAACAAAAATTCTCAGTATGTGCCAGCTCCAAGTTTCTGCGGAGAGCCATTAGTTCTGTTGCACACTTAAGTCGTGTACGTGGACCATCAAAGCGGGAAACTGCATCGGCACTGGACACTTAGACACCAGTTTTCTGAGGCATTAATACCACTTCAGTCCTTAATAAGCCACCTGATAGATTCCACTTTTTCCTCCGGAAGCAGTTCCGTACAGCCTTGCAGAGACAAAAACTCGTGGTCGACATACTCGAAACCTGGAGACACGGTCTCTGAGATGAGCAAACCCATATTTTCGCCGTCTTTTCCCGGCACTTCCTCATCATGGAGAAGGTAGCTTGCTTTCCACACGCCACCCTCTACAACCCATTGGAGCCTTTCTCCTTTCTGGACATCCGGACCAACCACAAACGACTCGACTCGACCATCAGGGTGTATGAGGACGTATCGACCGCGACCACGATGGAGGGTATGGGTAATGCGACTCCGGTTCCGGTGGAATGACCCTTGTGGTCGGGAAGGTGTCAAATAGTAAAATATTGTTGTGGAAAGTCGACGAATCGAGTAGTCGAAATCTGGAGCAAGTCCTCCAACGAGGTCAAGGGTACGCTGAGAGAGCGGCGATGGCGGATAGGGGGAGGGGATTGTCATATCACAGACATCCGTCACCGCAAAGTAGCCTCCCTCTACATGTGGGATGAGCGATAAGGACTTGATGATTGACTGAACGGCCGGCGGATCCTCCGATGACGCTGAGGCTGTAAAGGCTGGTTTGAAGCTTTCCACATTGGAGACTCCCTCGACAACATGAATATCACCCATTTTTGATGATTGATGGGGTACAGCTTGGTGATTTTTGTCAATCTTTAGGGATTAACAGGTGAAGCTGGTGCTTTTTAAAGGTGGTTGGTCGGTGGGTTTCGTAATTACGATTTCACTCTCAAGCTCAATTAAGTCATGGCCGAGGCCACCATACGCTGACAACATGGTCAGATTAGCCATGGCGTTTGCCAATGGTTATTGTTGGCTGTCTTTTATTTGCTCTTCCTCACATCGTCTTTTCCCCTTTTTGGTATTGTCTATTCAACATCTGACCCCATTCTTCAGCACGCAAGAGGTCACATGTAGCCAATCAAAAGAATGGTGGTGATTTCGTGCTACTATCGCATCAGAATTAGCCTAGACTAAGAATAACAATCTTAATTGAGGGGTACCGTTTCGTTGCAGTTCGTGAAAGAATTGTATGGAAGGATATATATACGAAGGAAGCGATGGATCTGAAGGAAGATCGACAGACCCGCAGAAACTCGACGTGATGGCCAAATACGAGAGACAAACTGACTCGCAGAGGGTGTGACGAGCGATTACTGCTGACAAGGAGGATATATGCAACGGCGTACGCAGATATGTGAGGAACTGAAGAAATTGATAATCATCTAAATGCTTTTATTTTACAGATAGAATTTTGCTACGAAGATTGTACTGTCGAGCATATTGGCAGATTATTTGGATTTTCATGTCTCTCTGCCTACATGTAATTGCAGTGCTGATGACGTCGGTGTAAGCTACCGTACCCCGTTGCAATGCCGAGCTCTCAGCCTTGCAGTTCCCCTCCATCGACGCGGCTTCTCATCCCGCATTTTTTACCTTCTCTTCTCCAACCTTTGCTTTCTAACCCCACGCCTTCTTATTAACCCCCAGTGACGCTGCTTTTCTAGAGAGGCACCCGCTGGGGGAGATCGCGCCGCTTAATATGATGTGCCAGCGTCTTCTTCGGTCGAGCAGTCGCCTCGTTCGAGCTGCCCAAGCCAGCATCCCCAGTGGTTCTCTGCGACGAAACGTCACCATCGTCGCATCTTCTGGCATTGTCCTCCACCAGCCGACACACGCAAAGATATGCCACGGCCGTTCGTTTTCCCAATCCACGCGTCAGCACCGAGCTTTGCCGCCCTCGCTGCCGCCACAGAACGACAGAGACGACCCTCATGAGCGCCTTCGAACCGCTAAGCCCTTGGTCTCCAATGCCTTGGCAGGGAAATTCACCAGCGCAGGGACCAGTCGCAACTCACGACGGCTTGTTGTTGTGTCCGTCGTCGCGGCGGTGCTGTTCTATCTCTACAACTCGCAGACGGTTCCTGTGACGGGTCGGAGGAGGTTTAATTTCCTGTCTGACAAGTTGGTGGCAAGGTCATACTCGAGGGCGGCGGAGGCGATCATTGCGCAAGTGGAGGAGCAGGGTGGGCATTTCCTTTCTGACTGGGACCCGAGAACGATTTTGGTGAAGAGGGTGATGAAGAGGTTGATTCCGGTTAGTGGGATGGATGATTTGGATTGGGAGGTCAGGGTAATTTCGGATAATCGTATGTGAATGCCCTTTCGGCTCAGCCTTTTTTTTTTTGGAATTTTGATGTGCTGACCATGTGCGGTGGTATAGGGACTGCCAATGCCTTTGTCATTCCTGGAGGGAAGGTATTTGTTCACAGCGGCATACTCAATGTTTGTCGCAGCGAAGATGCCCTCGCGGCCGTTCTTGGACACGAAATCGCACACAACACGGCCTCTCACGCCGCGGAGCGACTTTCTGCCGCCTGGGTTGGCAACCTCACGGCAGGAAGCCTCTTTTTCCTCGCCGGAGCGCTGCCTGGCCTGGCGCTTTTTGGCTTGTGGAACATGATTGGCGGGTATTATCTTCAAGATTTGTTGTTTTACTTGCCCATGGGCCGTAAGCAGGAAAGCGAAGCCGATTACATTGGGCTCATGATGATGGCAGAAGCATGCTATGACCCCAGGCAGGCTGTGGGGTTCTGGCAGAGGATGGAGGCCATACAACATTATGGCGGACAGGAGATTCCAGAGATGCTGAGCACACATCCGTCGGTAGGTTATGACTTTACGCCTAGGCACATATGGTCGCTAAGCTAACTCATACGTTGTAGAATGAACATCGAATTGCCAAGATACATGAGTGGCTGCCGGAAGCCATGGAGAAGCGCATGGAGAGCGATTGCCAGGCGACATCAACGTTTGCAGATAGATTCAGGGCAGCGTTGAGGAGAGGGAATGCGGTGACTGTGGTTGAAGTATGAGTATAGATTGTTGCGCTCTTTTTCGTCCAGCGTTCAACTATTTATATACGGGTATTTGGATACAGAGTGTGATTAGACTTTTGGGAGTTTACTCGTTTTAAGGAGCACAAAATAGATTATCAATACCAACACTGTCAGCCATTCACTGGGGAAATAACACGGCCAAGCATGCATGCATTCACCATGCTCGAAACAAAAGAAATCTGAATTATATTGGGGGGGCGAAATCCTATACAATCTTTGAGTTGGATCAAAACGCACATGATAGCAACTCAACCTATCGTCTCACTACAACAATCTTCCCACCCGCATCATGAGAGTCAAGCATCTCGTGTGCCTTTTGGATATCCTTAGCTTCAAACACATGGGCAAGCTTTGCATCCCACGCCCCATTTTCAATCTTCGTCACAATATCGTGAAGTGGTATGCCTGGCATGGGGAAACCTGGCGTTCCGAGGACTTTACTGTGGAACAAGCTGAAGTGCACCCCCGACTCCATCTGAATCATCGGGTTAAAGTCCGTCAGGGGGGCCAAACCACCTAGCCATCCGGCCTGCAACATCCGGCCACCAGTTTTCACGAGACGTATCGACTCTAGTAGAACGCTGTTGCCGATCAGATTCAGGACCTTGTCGAACTTAGTGTCTGGTGCGAACTCTTTGTTCAGGTCCTCCTGTTCGATGACAACGTCTACGGCGCCCATCTCCTTCATCATTTCGAACCGCTCCTTTCGTCTGGTGGTGGCAGTGACGTTGGCGCCAGCATCGACGGCTAATTTGACGGCTGCTTAGCCGATAGTAGAGGTTGCGCCACGTATCAAGATGGATTCAGCGCTGCGCAAATCCAATATGGTAAACAAACAGGAATAGGCAGTGCTATAAACTTCAGGAACGGCAGCCAGTTCCTCCCACGATAGCTCCGTCTGAACCTGAACGACATTCCCAGCAGGGACACTGACGAACTGTCCATACCCGCCCGGTCGATTCCTCCCCATCCCACCCATCACACCAACGACTTTGCTCCCCACTGGGACTTCGCCGCCTGGGCAGGCCTCGACGATGCCGACGCATTCCAGGCCGGTGATGGGGTTCCATTCGTCCCATTCGCCTTTGCGCATGTGCATCTCCGCTTGGTTGAGGCCAAAGGCTTGGACGTGGATGAGGACCTCGCCGGGTAGGGGGGTTGGCTTGGGGACGATTTGGTGTTGGAGGACGTGGGGTCCGCCGAATTTAGAGATGATGATGGCGTCCATGGTGGAAGACATTTTGGTCTGGGATGGGTATGTATGAGGTGTTATGGGATGGTGGATGTTCTTTTGGGGAAGAGGGCCGTGGTTAATATCGTCGATCTATGGTATAATACAGCTAGGTGAACCTTGAACAATAATATGAGTGGGTGATAGATGCTGAGTGCGCTCTACTTATACATATCCATCACAACTACTCCATATAGGACATACGTAAACTCGAGAGCAATTCCCACCCGCAGCCATGACTATTCGACGCCTTTGTTTCTACATACAGCCTCTACACCATTCGTCAGCACAGGCAAACCCCGACGTCATAGCTTAATAAAATCACCAAGTTCATTTCATCTAAGAAAAAAGTTGTATTCACACATTATAGTTTGACTTTCCCTCAAAGCGATGAATGACACGAGATTATTGGCGACAGCTAGATTGACGCTAAATGGTGAGAATGCTGGTCCCTGCACTTGCATACCCGCCGTTATAAGCCACGTTGTAGCCCCAGGCGGTAGCGGAGGTGGTTTTTCACGTTTGGGTATATTAATAAAGGCGGTATTGCATCTCCTTTCTATTGGTTGCTGCCCTTTCCTTGTGTGGTGAATTTGTCATGTTTGTTTGGAATTATTAGACCATGGCTGGAATATGACGAAAGATGTTTTATAATATACTTGACAATATATCCCATTCTTTTAGTATTGTCAAGTAGTGTGCTTAAGATCATATACGTCTTTGTGTTGTGTTGTGAGAACGAGGCGATCTTGCCGGAATAAGGGCGTTTAACCACAGTGCTCTTCCAAATCATCAAACCCTCTACTCCAATCCTTCACATCATTCACAATGCCTCTAGAGACTATCGAGACATTTCCCCCGTTCCGGTATCGCCAGCCACGAATGGAATATGTCGAGGACGTCGAAAAGTACACGCCTGGCGGATACCACCCCGTTGACGTCGGCGACGTGATCCGCAATGGCGAGCAAGCCTACCACGTTATCCACAAGCTCGGCCACGGAGGCTTCTCGACAGTCTGGTTGGTTCGCTCAAGTGTGTCCACACCATCATACTTTGCGTCCAAGATTCTTTGTGCTGATGCTATCGACGTTGCTGAGCTAAAGGTCCTGAAGCATCTCAGCACGATTGTCACCGGACCTGGACACCCAAACGTGGTGACCCTGTACGAGTGGTTCACGATCTCTGGTCCTAATGGCGAGCATCAGTGTCTCGTTCTCCCGGTTCTTGGGCCAAGCCTCCAGACACTTCGTGTTGCCGCAGCGTTGTCTGGTGCACAGCGGCACCAGGTGTGCTTGCAGGTTGCGAGCGCCGTAGCGTTCCTCCATCATCACGGGATCTGTCACGGTGGTAAATACGCCCAGTTCTCCAACTATCAGATTGGCCTCCGCTAACTGGTGATTATGTGTCTACAGATCTCACGGCGTCAAATGTCGTGTTCGAGCTTCCAGATATTCAGTCGATGTCTCCGGCTCGTGTATCTGAACTTTTAGGCCCCATCACAGCCGAGAAACTTAGACGACCTAATGGCTCGCCTTCGCCACATGCCCCGAAGCAGGTCATCCAGACTCCTAAATTCTCAGGCCTAGACTACTCTTTGCTCACTCAAGTTCGGATTATCGACTTTGGACAAGCCTTCTTGACAGACCACCCGCCCCCGTCGCTGGGAGTTCCTATCGATTTCTTCCCACCCGAGCTCTGCTTTGGCTATACGCCCTCTACCAAAAGTGACGTTTGGCTCCTTGCATGCGTTCTCTTCCAGATTCATGCCAAGAAGTTCCTATTTCCCACAGTCTTTCGGGTATTCGAGATGCTAGTCGGGACTGTTGTGGACTATCTCGGCCCAATACCCCAACAGTGGAGGGGGAAGTTCAACTTTGAGGAATACGGCTACTACGAGCTAGGGCAGATGAAGATGACGACAGAACCAGAGTGGTGGTTCGAGGAGAAGCATTCTGAGAAGTCGATTGAGGGCCGGCTTGCGAAGGAAGCACCACATCTCTCTGACCGGTTACAAGGGGAATATGTTCGCTTGCTGCAGGGTATGGTTGCATACGAGCCTGAGAATCGTCTATCAGCAGTAGATGTAATACGGCGTCTGAGATCTATCTCGGTTTTGGATGAAAGCTAGAGTGGATCAGTGCAGAAGCCATCTTTCGATATTTATTCCTACGGTAAACTACAGATTAAGATGGCGCATCAAATTTCATAAATACTATAGGCACCCCACCACGATGGCAGGCTCACAAATAACAGTCTCGTTCAAAATATATAGAGCCAAGAGAGAATTTGTATCTGTTAGGTCAAGCAAACAACAAGTAACACTAGGGGATGTGTATAATATTGTGACTGAATAGCACTGAATCCAAACCATATGATTTCCGTTGCCTTGGCAAGTCAACGACCTCGTCACCCATACCGAAAACACCAAGCAGGCTGCAATAAAAAGGCTGGGGAAAAGAAAATCGACATTAAATCACTGAGAGGGCGAAGATCTTTAAGCGATGTTTCATTGTAGATACTTCTAAATATTGATTGATTGGATATCAATGGAAATGTCGTTTCTCTGGATTTCTGTTATGTATCTTTTATTTAAGCACGTATACTATGCTACACTATCTATTGGGCAATAGCTACGTAGTACATATCTATGGATAAACGTCTCATAGATCAGCAATTAGTCCTCCAGTAATATCTAGCTTCAGAGAGTTTGAGGTCGTTATCATGGATATCAATAGACGGGGGAATTTAATTGTGCCGCGCGGTTTTGTGCCTCTCACCTCCCTTCAGCCATTTATTAAAAATAGTGAGAAATTGAAATAGCTGCTCGGAGGTTTACAAAAACTACATGTCTGTTGCTCGGAAGTTATTTTTTATATATGCCCGTCCTATTTTTCTTTCTTCTTTCTTTATCGTCCCCAGGTTGCGTGATTTGAGTGCCCCTATAAACTCGAACTTGAAATTCCTTCTTAAAGTCCATATTTCGAGGCTCAAGTAGAGGATGATTAGAAATCATAATATTAGAAATCATCATCAGCTCTCTTACTATGGCATAATGCATGGGGTAGTCGTCGTCTTAGGTCATTCTTTGATCTCAACTATGAAGGTATGCAATGAGAAACATCACGGTACTAAATTAATAGAAATAGTACTAATAAGAACATAGACTACAATGAACTTAACAAATCTGGTACTCAAAGAGTTCAAGGCATCTAGTTGATTCCACATTCCGATTCGCCGTCATGGGAGAGTCCAGGGTTCGGGTTAGGGTTAGGGTCATGGCAATAGCTCTCGAAATTGCCCTCGGCTCAATTCCACTCTTACATATCCCCTCGCCCTGATTGGTCAGCGCTAGGCGCATTCTATCGCCTGCTGGCTCACCTTACCTTGGGGAAATCTGGGGTCCCCTGGCCAAAGACGACATAGCGTTGCTGACTGTCACGGCCGAACCGAGGTAACTGGAGTCGGCCATTGTGTTTTCTACTGAAGCGGCTCCAGCGGATTCTTGTTTGCTTCCCTTTCCCCCATCCTTATTTAGATTACAACCCGCGAGATTGTCATTATAGACCATTTCTTTTATTTGTCCGTTTAAACGAAGAACAAGCCAAAGCCAAAATGTCCAAGACCTTCACAACCGCCGATGTCAGCTCGCACAAAAGCGATGCGGATGGCTTCTGGATCATTGTCGAGAACAATGTCTATGACATTAGCAGTAAGTTGTATCTATCTAACGTCCCCTCTTTCTTTCTATCTTCTCCTAGGAAGGCTATGGCGGCTGCTGCGATATTTTGGCCGTAAGATAAAGATCTAACACAACTTCTCTGCAGAATTCTTGGATGAGCACCCCGGTGGCTCCAAGATCCTGAAGCGCTTCGCCGGCAAGAACGCGACCAAGGCTTTCTGGAAGTACCACAACGAGAGCGTCCTGGAAAAGTATGGCGGAAAGTTCAAGATTGGAACCGTGGCCGAGAGCGCGAAGCTGTAGATGCACCACCTGGCAGCAGCCTTGGACGATGTCCGTCCGACCCATGTTTTTATATGTACTTGTCGATGGATAGAATTCGCATTTCAAGAGTGAGTCACGCGATGGCTAGGAGAGAAGTAGTACGGTGTGTCGCACAGCATTGTTCCCAAGATATGATGGTGGCTGGTTGATCTGATGGGCGGGAAGCGTTATTAAGTGGCGCGCGCATTTCATGACACATTGGCGTTTCGCTCCGCCATTTGCGTTGCGTTGCGCCGGTGGCGGAGAAATGCGACTCCTAGTAGAGACGGAAGACGAGGCAAGACTTTGCGATCTCGCGGTCTAGAGTAGAATTTTTTGTCCAAATTTTTTGGGGGATCCTCAAGGCGCTTATTTAAGGCAAATTACAACTTACATGACCTAAAACCCTCTCCGGCTGTTGATTCTGGGGCTGCGATATGTTTCGCGTGTGTCGTGATTGTCCCGCCTTGGCAGCGAATTCGGCACAGAAAGCGGAGGATTCAAATATGACATGAACTTACGCCCTTTCCATCACAAGCACTAGATTGATCGCCGTTTGGTTTTGTTTTGTTTTCATACGGCTTTTCTTTGGGTTATATTGATGTACTTCCTCTTTGCTAGGATTGAATTGGCCAGCTTGCTCTCTGTTGTTCTCACCACCCTCTAACCAATCGAATCCAGTCAACCTTCAACGAACCAACAACTCCAAGGAGAGATATATATATA
The DNA here is from genome assembly GCA_930272545.1 of Sphaerostilbella broomeana. Lineage (NCBI taxonomy): Eukaryota > Fungi > Ascomycota > Sordariomycetes > Hypocreales > Hypocreaceae > Sphaerostilbella > Sphaerostilbella broomeana. The sequence continues at coordinate 982,672 of CAKNET010000001.1, forward strand.
TATATACATCACCAATTCACCATGGCCGACCTCTTCAACCTCGAATCCCAAGCCTCGCGCTTCTTCCAGCGTCACCAGCCCCAATCCCTCGACAAACCCACCCTCCCCTCCCTCAACACCATCCAATCCGCCTCATCGTCCCTCCCAGACCCTGCCTCTCCATCCTATCTCACCGGCCAGCCAGCTCACCAAGTCGCACAGCACATAACAAACGATATCGTCCCCGCACTATGTGGCCAGGCCCAGTCCAGCCGGTACCTCGGCTTCGTCACTGGCGGAGTCCTCCCGCTTGCAGAGTGGGCTGACAATGTCGTGACTCACATGGACCAGAATGTTCAAGTCCACTTACCTGCACAGACGATATCGACTGTTGTGGAAGATGCGGCGCTAGAGATGCTGCTTAGCCTGTTGCGTCTGAGAGGGGCGGACTGGAAGGGCAGAACATTCACCACTGGCGCTACGGCGAGTAATGTCCTTGGTTTGGCGTGTGGGCGCGAGGCTATTCTTGAGAAACGAGGCGCTTCGATAGGAGACCTGGGCTTGCTTGCTGCGGCAGCTAAAGCGGGCGTTTCTGAGATTCAAGTCCTGACAAGCGGAGGCCACAGTTCACTCAGCAAGGCAGCCAGTGTGGTCGGCCTGGGAAGGACATCGGTAAAAGAGCTGCCGCGGGATAAAGCCCAGCCATGGAAGCTGGATCTCAATGCGGCAGAGAGAGAACTGCGGCGACCTGGCGCGGCGAGCATTATTGCTGTGAGTGTGGGCGAGGTAAATACGGGGGGGTATGCGCTGGATGATCTGGAGGAGTGGAACAGATTGAGGGCGTTGGCAGATCAGCATGGAGCTTGGATTCATGCTGATGGAGGTATGTTATGAGGAAAGCCTGGACTTCGTAGGGGAAAGTAAAAGAGTTGCTGACTTTGACAAAGCGTTTGGAATCTTTAGCCGCGTCTTGGAAGATAATGATCAGTACAAGTTGCTTCACAGACGAGACGAGGGTATCAGCCTGGCAGACAGCATCACCGTTGACGGACACAAAATGCTCAATGTGGTATGTATCCCAACCGGCATGTCAGAGTTCTAATCTCAGCTAATATGATGCCCAGCCATACGACTGCGGCATGTTCTTCACCCGCGACGCATCCATCATGCAGTCCGTCTTCGTCAACCCCAACGCCGCATACCTCGCCGCCTCCTCCTCCTCCTCCTCCTCCTCCTCCAGCACAACTATCCCGTCCCCACTGAACATTGGCCTCGAAAACTCACGCCGCTTCCGCGCCCTCCCCGCATACGCCGTGCTGCTCAGCGAAGGCCGTCCCGGCTTCGCCAGCCTCTTCCACAACATGGTCCAGCTATCGCGCCGGCTGGCCGTTTTCTTTCGAGATTCCCCGTATTATGAATTGCTTCCCGATGGTGGTGCGAGCGCGGGTGTCGATGAGATTTTCATGATTGTCTTGTTTAGAGCCAAGGACGGGGATTTGAATAACGTGTTGGTGGAGAAGATTAACCAGACAAGGCAGATGTATGTGAGCGGTACGAGTTGGCAAGGCGAGAAAGCTGTGAGAGTGGCGGTGTCTAACTGGAAGGTCGACGTGGAGAGAGACTTGGCGGTATTGACCAGGATATTGACAGATGTTGCGGAGGGAAAGGAGTTTGACATTGCAAACTGTCGGCCATAGTTGATAGAAAATAAGTGTTGCGGCCAAATCCTGCGAAGCGAAAATGAACAATCGTGAATCCTCTCCCGTGGCCAAATATCTCGTCTAGCACGCTCACCAAGCCTCCACGAAGCAATCGAGAGAATTCTCCCACTCAGCCAAACTTCTTCGAGCCACCCCTATTCAACAACTTCTTGTTCTTTCCCTTATTTCCCTGCCCAATCAACTCCAAGTGTCCTGCCCTCTCCCCCAGTAACGCCTCTGTCTTGGCCACCATTCCCGACGTAAACTTCTTCTGCACCTTATCAATGTTCGTTTTACCCTTCTTAATCACTTTGGAGGCCTGCCGCTTGGAGTGCACGACTTTAGGCGCAGCAGCCTTGGTAGACTTTTTAATTGTGCCTTGCGCCATTTTTTAACGCTCTTGGCTGCGCGTAGTTGTATTGCAATTAGGGCGTGAAAGGTAAGAGGTGAGGAAGCTGGAGTTCAAAATATTGGGGAAAGATTTTCAGGTCTGTCTGTAGATAAGCGATAAGGGAGGTCATGCAGTACCTACCTAGGGTAAGGAGTAGAAAGTAACACCCCACCAACCAAGCGATCTTACCTCCTATTAAGATACTACTAATACCATTGAAAAAATCAAAGCAGAAATAGAACTCTGCCAATTTATCAAAAGCATAATTATCATTCCAAAGCTGAATATTAGTAGCAATACTCGCATCTAAAAATATGTAAACGAATTTCAGAGTCAGGTCACCTTTAGACAATGTTCTTATACCGACCACTCCGCATCGAAAGCAGGCGCCAAAAGGGCAGGAACATGTTCTAGCTATGATAACAAAGATTGCGGAAATCGTGGTACCCAGTGTCATGTAAATGACTTGAATTATACGAGCTGGCTAAATCGTCTTGACGATAGCATCAAATAACTTTAGTCTAATGAATCCGCCAGCGCCGGCTATATGTTTTAACGAAAATAGACATCCAATTTCATGGCACAATGAATTTCTCACAGGTCAAAGAATCTTATCCTAATATTTACCATCCGTCTCCCCAACCGTCATCATCGTCACCATCCGCTTCTTTAGGCTTCATATCAATTTTCTTAGCGACAATAGGCTTCAGTGCAGGTTTTGCAACTGGCTTTGCCGCTGTCTTTAACAAAGGCTTTTTGCCTGTGGTGGTTGATTTCGACAGCCCTTTGGGTAGCGGCTTGCTAGAAACTGTCTTCTTTTGCGCCTGCGAGGCTAGCCAGCCCTCAAAATCGGGCTCTTCATCGGCATATGGATTGGCACTGGCGGTGGCTTGCGGTTTGCTTGACTTTGGAGAGGTCTCAAAGGTCCCATCATCTCCCATCTCCCCCATATCGCCCCAAGCATTACCGCCATCGTCTTCTTCTTCGGTGGGGAAGAATTCTTCAGCTATCGTGCTAGCATTAGGGGTTGATAACCCCGATGGTGTTGGCTTCGGTGACGTGACTGCCTGGCGGTGCAGAGAGGATGCTGTAGATGTAGGTTGCTTTCTAACCTCTGGGTTGGGTGATGGAGTAGCCCTTGCTGGAGGTGCCGCTAACCCATCCTCAGCCTGCATTTCGCCTGCAACAGCAGATAATTTATTGGTGAATGACGAGATTGCCCAGCCGGTCCAGCCTGCTGCAGCCGAGGTGTTTGGCTGTGGTGAACTCATGCGGGCACCCGGTGCATCTGCAGCCTGCGGTGGGGGTAAAACACTATCCGCCATATTCGCAGCTGCTTTCCGGATCTTTTGAACATATACATCCATTGCTTTAGTGGCTTGATCTCGCACCAGCTTCTCCTTATCAATGAGAGCCGGGCATATAACTGGCAAAATGCGAGTCGCGCTATCTTCTTCAGTAAAATATTCCGCAGTCGCCCCCAACGCCATAAGGGCGGCATTTCGTGCGTGCACGAATGGATCTCTCAAGGACCGAGTAAAGGCTGCTATAAGCACCTTTGACCTAGATGATGTGCCGAGGTTCTTTGCAATCTTGCCAAGACAGATAGTGGTGTTTGTACGAATTCCGGGCTGCTCATCGTTGGCAGTTTTTGCCAATTGTTTCAGGAGATCGCCGTTGATTGTACGATCTGTAAGTTTGGTTATGATGACGAGCACAGACTTGAGCGTTTGCTCGCGGACAACAGGCGCCAAGTCTGTAAAGCCACCAACCTTGCGTAACAAGTCAGTTCCGTAACAGCCCAACTGAAGATGCAGAGACCTCTTACAATTTGCGGGAATATTTTGTCATTAACAATCCTTTGCGACAGTCGATCAATTATTGAGGGCAGGCTGTCTAGGAGACACACTCGAATAGCTCTGTCTGGGTTGGCGAATATGCGAATAATGAACGGAGTTGCTTTAGCTTCAAAGTCCTCGCTTGATAGCTTGGTGGTTATCTTTATGACAACATTGAGGGCCTTCGTACCACCGCCACCGAATTCCACAGACTTCATAAGCTCAGGAAGCACTTTTAACTTGAAAAATTCCTCTGGAAAGTCATCGGTCACCTGCTCTAGATCGCTAACCACGCAAATCAGATACAGGGTCAGCAAAGGTGAGGACGAAAGCTTACTTCAAGAATTCTTCTCGCTCCTCTTCACTCTTGACACCAAGGTTATCGATACCTTCTGTCAATTTGATCAAGGGAGTGTCAAAGAACGACCCTGTCCTGTTCCCTTGGTCAAGGAAAGCTGAAATTGTGATCCGTGCTTTCGGGTTGGCATTACATAGACGTTTGTAGCTTGAATGCATACTAGGGGGGATGTTCTTCGTTTGACCTGCTTGATCCGGCCCTCGATAGTCCCCGTTGAAAACCTCAAAAATTAGGGTACCAAAGTTGAAGGAGTCGGGAGCAGTAAGAGGATGCTTTTTTATCACATCCCAGCCCCCTTGCGCAACCTCAGGCGGCGCGTAGCGACCAGAATCCGGTACTAGACTGCCATATCTCTGAGAGAGGTCAGCACTCAGTCGCCCCCCAACGATAAACTTATGTGGTTAACAAACATAAATCGAGGCTTCGTCATCTTTGACGCTACTCAAAACCTCGAACCCTCCTAATTTCCACTCTCCACTTTCGGATGTGTATATTGAGCCAACTCTTAGGCTGCCGTGGATGGATGCAGCATCGCCATTGATGAATTTCAACGTTTGCTACAGCTCAGTCAGCAAGATGGTAAAGAGACCGAATCTTCCGTTGAACATACTGCAATGCCGAATAGACCCCATTTTATCGTCTCTGGGCTTAGGCTCTTTCTTTTGACGTGCCATCGTAAGGGAACAATGCGCTCAGTGGCAATGTAGATGTACGTGTCCGTCTAGCTCCAACAATCAGCTCCGGTATGCATTGGTGGCAGGCGCATCATCTACCTCAACAGTGTCCAGCACTTTGATGACGCCAGGATGTCTCATCGTTCGCAGTTTCTTCAGTGCATTTTTCGCGAGAGGAAGGTGACTTTTCTTAGTGGTGATGTCGAAGGAGAAGATGCTGCAGTTGGATCCGTCCTCCTGTAGCGTGCCGATTAGAGATAAGATTAATCAGTGAGGCTGCTATTCACGAGTAATGCTCACTCGTTTCGTCCCGTTATACAGAGTCCAGATAGAGTCGTCGACGTCGACTCTGTCGCCAAAGGAATATGGGAACGGGGGTCCCTGTGACATGGCCGAAGCCATGGCGGACTTGAGAAAGTCCATGGCTGAGGGAGCTCCTCTAGTACGGTTTGGCGATGCGATTCGAACCAAGTAGAGTAGAATAGAGGCAAGGCAATGCTTAGTTGGAGGTATTAATAAGTGTATCAATAGTTGAGGAACTGAGGATGGTTTCTGTCGTCTCTGCCAGACACACGAGGTAGACACGTTGCGACAGGTAATTATTCAAGCAACGAGAAGGTCGCCAGATTGCCCCGCGCTACCACGTGCCAGGTACAGTGGTCGTGTTCCTAGGCGTAGTTGGTGGGACTTTGGCCGCGCTGAATGGCATCCATGGATCCACGGATGCGCCTGCCCGCGCGTCCTGTAGTGGTGCGGGCGTGCTGAAGTCGTCTACAGAACAGTGCCCCTCGACACGCTAAAGAGCACCCCCTGGTCGGCTAGGGTTGGTGGGCGCCGTCAATTCTCTAGGCCATTCTATCTGCTACCGATGGTAGATGTGGGAGAGCAGCAGTGGCCCGAACATCCGCCCATTCAAACAATAAAGGTAGCATTGGCTCCCACTGTTTGATTTTTATTCTACACAAAATCGCCTAGGACGGGGGATACCTTAACATCTGCCAGGCGATGATCCGGAAGTACTCCATCAGACAAGTATACTTCTCGAAATGTTCCTCATAGCATCTAAATGGCGCCATGATATTAGTTGAAGAGACGCGAACGGGGACGCTGGAGGCTCGAGGATTTTGCATTATGTAAGCCGTTTGGCGCATTTGGCTGCCAGACAAGCGCAGCTGGGTTGATCCTGCTAAGAATGAAGTCACTCACATTCACCAACTAACCAACAGGCCCACCAACCAACCAAGATGCGACTCCCACCCAACAACTAAAGCTGGACTCGCGACCCAGTCACCAACTTCTGTTCTCTTTTGCCTCTGCATCCGGTTGGCATTTATGCCTGCGTCCACGAACCCCAAGCTAATACGGCCCTGCAGCTGATCCAGTATTCGCTCGTCTATTTGAAACCTAGCGGTCGGCCTTGAAGACCTTTTCTTCGCCCTATTTTGGCAGCATTTAACGCTTCTCATGCGCAGAGGCAGGCAGTCATCCTTGAAGGCGGTCTTGGCTCGCCAGACTGGCAGGCCAACGATTGCAAGTGGCTTGCCGTGATAGAAGCGAACCACATACGTGAGACGCGCCGCTTCGGTATTTGGTACGTTGCTTCTATTTTCTTCGCCACCTTCATTGCTCTATATATGCTTGTGTCCTGGCCATCCCGAATGATGTCCCATGGTAAAAGGTCTGACCGAACGGAACCCTCTGGTTATGCTGCTGGATATTTCCTTACTACGGCTGCTCCGAGCAGAGCTTGCTTCGTCGGGGCGGCTTATTCTCCATCACCGCTTGTTTTACGCTTCAGAGGGCTTGCTGCTGCAAGATATCTCTCTGCAAGATTTCAAGATGTGCATATCAATAACCTGATGGTCGCAATTCGGAGTCTCCTTCTTTGTTGCCTCCACAGACCGAGACCAAAGGCCGCGACAGACACCAGGTCATCGCCATCCAAGATGACAACCTGGTTGCAAGGAAATATCCGGTTTCGTAGCCGCTGCTGTTCTCAGCTTGAAGACCAAAAAAAGAAACTGAAAAGATCTGACTATTTGATGGCCGTGACACTTTCGCCCTTATTCCCTCATCTTGATCCTATTTAGCTATAAAGTGCTAACCCAAGAACTATACATAGGGTCGCTATCTTGCATTATTGTGGTCCTGTCATCTGTAAAGATTCCATCATATTTGGATTCTTGGGTCAGGCTAGCCAGTTAGGCATGACCACGTTGATGTCCATGTTTGGTCGCAATATCTCTGCCAGCTTGTACTGTGTGTGCTGTTAGCTTAAAAGTGCAGTCAGTACAAAATACCGTCTCGAAATGAGTAGGCATTTTGCAGAGATTTTTGTGCAACACCACATTAGTTTACTCAACTGCTGGACATGAGTCACAATGAGCATCGCTGGGTTGGGGCCCGATGCTTTGTCTCGGGGTGTGAAGAGTCTGTAGATCCAGCATCTCTTTGCACAAAGCATCAATTTCCTATTAACCACAGCCATTTTGCAGACCAAGAAGCCCCCACTTCTTCAACTTATTCGAATCCTCCGTCTGAAAATGGCATTAAACACACCATGAAGAGGACCGGAAGACTCTTTGGAAGGCGAAGTGGCAGTGCGCAGATAAAAAATGAGCTGTCCCTAAACCATTCCCAAAGCCATGCTCCGTCTCCAAACCCGAATGCCCAAAGTCAATATAACGAGGCGCGCTCATCAGAAACGGGACAATCAACACAACAGGTTATGTGGCCTGCACCACAAGCACCGTCAGCACAAGGTCAATTTTTTAATAGGGCTGATGCCACGCTCGATCCTGTTAATGAAAACAATAGGCACCAATCTTCTCTGGTTCAGTCCTATGGTTCTCTTACAAACCAAGAGGTCGATGCTGCCTATGGCAATCATATACCAGCCAGGAATCATTCTGCCAGTGGCGAAATCAAAGTCAATGTTAATCTATCTTATCAACATAGTCCTACCGTCATCGATACACGCAATGCCCATATGATGAGGTCGCTACAGTCCGATCCAATAAGATTCACTACGGCATCAAAGCTGCCTGGCGAAGCACCTCATGCCTCTACCCCAAATCTCCAAATTCTAGACTCCTCAACCTCGTCTGATCAGGTTCGATCCTCGCATAATCAAACAAACCCATCGTTTAGAGACGCAGGAAGTAGAACGCCTGGGCCGAATAGTCAACCAATGTCTTCCAAAAACAACATGTTGGAAAACTCAAAAGATTCTGGTCGTATGGCGCACCAAAACTTTCAACATCCTTCTATATTTAGTCTCAGACCAGATGGACAAGGTAGAGGGATTCCAATCTCAATGATCATTGATGGATATCAAAAGACGGCTCGAATATCAAAATCAACGCCAAGCAGCCCCAGACTAAGACAAGCGACAGGTGCTGTGCAAAATCGTATGCAGTTTTCCCCCGCAGAAGCTGTACCGCAAGCATCTATGCCAAAGGCTAGTTTGAGATTCATATCTGAAGATAATCTGAACGAACCCCGCATATCAACAAAGCCAACAACAATGGGAGAGGGCATTGAGAACTCATTGAAGTTCAAGCCGCTGCCCACATCCAAACATTCTGCCTCTCCTCAAATAGAAATTTCAACTGATGAATCAACTCCCCGAGAATCTTCCTATTTGTCAAAATCTCCCGATCGACCAACGCCTTCCTCAAAAGAAGCATTTAGCCGATCCTCTATATTAGGCCGGTCGACCATGGCCCCTTCAACACCAACGGAGAATATATATGTGATGAATAAGGCCAGCTCTCCGATTCGAGTCACTGTTGAGGATCGTAGGCGAGCCAAAATTCAAAACTTTGACTCTGCCGCATTTGATGCCATGATATATCAACAGGCCGATAGCCGTCCACCACAGGACGTTATCATACCTTCCATTCTTCATACGAACAGACCAGTCTCCACAAGTGAAGATGAGAGATTGTATTTGCACACTAATCCATATATACACCGCCTCCATAACAAATCTGAGGAATGGCATAAACAAAAGGCAATAGAGATTCAGACTCGGGGAGGTCGCAAGGCTTGGTTTGGCAAAGTCCTTGAGAGAGAACGATGGTTGCGAGAAAAGGAAATAGCCGAAGCACAGCAAAAGGCATTTGCTTCGACTTCAGAACTAACCCCCCATGAACAAAAGCCGTGGTCCTACAATCGTATTCTAGATTTCGGCGATGTCCCGCCGGAGAGCCTTCCAGAAGATGTGCTTCAGAATCCGGCCTGGGTCAGGGCTTGTGCTTGGCATCGAGAGAATCATGCCAAGAGCATTTTCCGCGATCAAGCTGCGAAAGATCGACACCAAGAGGCATTGGACCACGCGAAGTTTCTGCTAGAGAATGCTAAGAACAAAGCAAAGAGGAAACGTCACGAAGAGTCAAACCCATGAGCCATGGTTATATACACGTGTGGGGAGGGTATTCGGGAGGTTTCTTGATATAAAGGGTCTCGCATTTTTCAAAGGGGCAAGGACTATATAGAATCCAGTCACTCTATATGGCTAGCATTGGGCTAATATGGCGTGATAATTAACGCTACCCGAATAATGATAATATGTGATCTAAGACGGTGTTGGGTGATTGGTTGGTTTTTCACGGCGTTGGCATCAGGAATACAATACCCAGGTCCTATCGTCAATGGCTTTAGCTTGGTGCGTATAGATATAGGATATACAGCCACCAGGTGGAGGCTCTCAAGACGAAATTTGATCTTATTATAACTAGCTGCAGTGATTCCGGTAAAATTACGTACATCTGCCAACCGAGTTGAGGTTCCTCAACTTATACGTTCGACCTATCCAGTCACCACCCTGTAGCAGATATCTTCAGATCGCAATTTGACCTAATAAAAAAATACAGACTTCTTCAAGAGAGACGCTTAACAACTTTTAACTTTTGAGTCCTTCATCCCTTTAGATGCAGGCCATCTTGAATATCCCGCCTACTCTACTATCTTTTCAAATCCCTTTAGACAGCAGGTTCAACGCGCTGCCAGCAAGAATAAACCCTGCCTGATCCTTGCTCACCACATGCTTTGTCGGAATCAACACTTCCTCACCGCCAGCTTTCTTGACCTTCAGATGCACATCACCTTTCCCTCCGTTCTTGAGCATGTCATACAGTCCCACGGTGCTCACCTCATCGCCCGCTCCTATCTTATCGTAGTCTGCCTCATTCTCAAATGTCAGGGGCACCACACCTTGCTTCTTCAGGTTTGTCTCGTGGATGCGAGCAAAGGACTTTGTCAGGACGACACGAGCACCGAGGTACCGCGGCTGGAGGGCGGCGTGTTCGCGCGCAGACCCTTCGCCGTAGTTGTGCTCTGCGACGACGAGCCACTCCTGGCCGCGGTCCTTCCATGCCTGAGCGAGGTCAGGGATGGTGTGCTTCGAGCCGTCGAGGTCATAGGCGGCGTTGACTTCGCCGGTCTCGGCGTTGATGGCGGTGTTGAGCGTGTTGGTGCTGATGTTGGGGAGGTGGCCTTTGTATTTGAGCCAGGGCCCCGCGGCGGAGATGGTGTCGGTGGTGCACTTGCCGGTGACTTTGACGAGGACGCGGAGGCCCGAGATGTCGGAGTCGGGGAAGGCTGGGAAGGGCTCCAGGAAGGCGAGGCGCTCGGAGGCCGGGGAGATGGCTACCTCGGTGGTGGGGTCGGGCTGCTGAGAGAGGACGCCGAGGGAAGCGACGCCGGACTCGAAGGGCGTCTGGGGTCCCTCCAGGCCGTGGGGGGGAGAAAACTTGAAGTCTTTGCCGTCGGGGGTCTTGAGGGTGTCGGTCATGGGGTTGAAGGTGGTTGAGCCAGCAAAGGCCATGGCGGTGACGACTTCGGGCGAGGCGAGAAAGTTCATCGTCTCGGGGTTGCCGTCGTTTCTGCCGCGGAAGTTGCGGTTGTAGGATGACAAGATGGCGTTGGAGGTGCCCTTGGTCACGCCGTCCTGTCGCTGCCACTGGCCAATGCAGGGACCACAAGCATTGGACAGCAGCACGCCGCCAGCGGCCTCGAATGTCTCGAGGGTGCCATCACGCTCGAGCGTAGCGCGGATCTGCTCGCTGCCGGGGGTGATGTAGAAGTCGGCGGCGGGCTTGAGACCCGCGTTGGCAGCTTCTTTCAGCAGGCTCTCCACTCTCGTCATGTCCTCGTAGGAGGAGTTGGTGCAGCTGCCGATGAGGCCGGCGGAAAGCTTCTCTGGCCATTGTTGCTCCTTGACGGCGTCCTTGAATTTAGATAGGGGAGTGGCCAGGTCGGGTGTGAAGGGCCCGTTGATGTGAGGCTCGAGCTCGGACAGGTCAATGGTGATGACCTTGTCATACTCGGCACCCTGGTCGGCCTTGAAGCGGAAGTGGGAGTCCTCGGAGGAGCTGCCTCCAGGGAAATTCTGCAGAGTGTTGATGTTCTCAACAGCTTGACTCCTGCGAGTGGCGTGTAGGTATCGGGCAGAGGCTTCCGTGTACGGGAAGATGGAGGTTGTGGCACCAACTTCAGCGCCCATGTTGCAGATAGTAGCCATGCCAGTGGCACTCAAGGTATCAACACCAGGGCCAAAGTACTCGATGATAGAACCGGTGCCACCACGAACGGTAAGCTCGCCCGCCAGCCTCAGGATGACGTCCTTGGGAGCAACCCAGTCGTTCAACTTGCCCGTGAGCCGCACACCAAGGACCTTGGGCGCCTTGAGCTCCCAGGGCGCACCGACAAGAGCCTCAACCGCATCAGCGCCTCCAACACCAATCGTCACGGTGCTAAGACCGCCCGCGTTGGGGCTGTGGCTATCCGTCCCCAGCATCATCAGCCCCGGCAGGGCATAGTTCTCCAGGACGGTCTGGTGGATGATGCCCGCGCCAGGCGGCCAGAAGTCCATGCCGTACTTGCGCGCCGCAGACTCCAGGAAGTCGAACACCTCCTTGTTCGCCTGGATGCCGGCCGAGAGGTCGTCCTCGGCGCCCTTGGACCCCACAATCAAGTGGTCGCAGTGGATGCTGGCTGGGATGGCTGGGCGCGCGAGATTGCACGACATGAACTGCAGCAAGGCCATCTGCGCCGACGCATCCTGCATGTTCACCCGGTCAGGGTTAAGGCGGAGGTTGGCGTTGCCGCGGATGCTCCGTCCATTGTCGGTGTTGCTGAGCAGCGACTCTTCGACGTTGTCGAGGTGGCTGTAGAGGATCTTCTCTGCGAGGGTCAGGCGCTGCTTGCCCAGCACGCGCCGCACGTCCGTGTATTTGTTGAAGAGCCTTTCGTACGTTGGCGGTAGTGATTTGGCTGTCGAGAGGTTTCTCCTGCTTGAAGAGACACAGAGCGCTCTGTGGAGAGCTCCGGCTCCGGAGGCGGACCCGGCACGTCGCAAGATAGTCTATAGTCGTGGTGTTAGCAACGTCCTCTTAATAACTATCTTGTTTCGCAATAAATAAAATAAAAAATACAAGATCAGATTCGCTACCGTACCGTCATGGCGCCTCTAGAACGACTCGCCAGTTCAATTGGTGCCATGCTGCGCAAGAACCTGGCGCGCGTGAATCATTCCAACTTGCAGTTGTGTATTTTTTTGGTGGGGAGGGAGAGAAAGAAATGGTTGTTGAGTGGATTGTAAATTCGCGGTATCGGATTGGAGACTTGAAAGCCGACTCATTTCTGGAGGGGCAGCTGAGAGAGAGCTTAGAGGCATAGATGGGGGAAACCGGGTGTAGTTACATGGTGGCGCAAACTCCACATTTCGAGGCAGGATGGAGTTCTTTGCAAGACGATTCACTACAGGTCTACAGAGGTATCACTTGTGCTGTGAGGAATTGCTATATGCGGTTGGTCGGTGTTGGTGTTGGTGTTGGTGTTGTTGTTGGTCTCTTTCTATATTATAAAAACCCATAGCTCGTCCTGAATCCCTGAAATATATAATAACCTACACTCCCAGAACCAGCTTCAACCATCGCCATCCGTACGATAGATACCGTCATAGAATGAATAATCTGGCAAACCTCCCCTCCCTCCTATAAGTCCAAAGTTTTGCTTTTATTAGTACACAGCAACGCCATCTGCATCTTCCAACCAAAGCGCCGCAAGGTCCTTGGCCAACCCCAGCCTCAACTTTCGAAGCACATCCTCACCCTTAGCATTGGCTAGCCATCCTTTCCTCCAGTCCCATCCCCTGTTGGTTTTGCCCTGCCCCATAACAGACTTTTGCATGTGGCTCACCAACATTGAGCTGCCGCTCATCATATACGTGCTGCCACCTAGCGATCCGGTCGACTTCATCAAATCTGCCGGGGTAGACCCCTTGAGGCCCTGTCCTGATGAGAGCACCAAGTTGAAAAACTCCTCGCAGGTGGTGTAGACTCGCGAGCCTACCGTCTGAATATCCTCGACGGCCTTTAGCAGTATGTCAATTTGCTCGAGTGAGATGACCGAAGGCGCTTGGTTGATGAAAACTGTAGCCTCACCAAGAAGTGCCAGGAGGAAGTCCTCGCTCACCACGGCATCTCTGGTCTCGTCGTAGAGTCCGCCACGGATGTTATCGTCTGAACTAGAGATCACAGCTACCAAAGCGAATGCAGCCTGTTTTCGCATAGCCAACGCCTTGGATGGTGACGTCTCTCCGACCTTCACGAGCTCATCCCGAATCTCATAAAACTTGCGCAATGTCGCATAGCCGCTGAGCATGCGGCCTAACAACTGAGCAGCTTCCAAATCCTGTTTCGCACGCTCTTCTAGTGTCTCGGTTCGCTTCCGCAACAGATTCCTCAGGTCCTCGTCCAGATCCTTTTCGGTGGGATATGCAGTCGACTGGACCAGTGAGTAAGACATTAAAAGGTTGAGAACCTCGCGAACCCTGTCTGTCCGATGCGACAGAGCAAAGTACCAAAGCGCCTCGCCGTACCGGTGGGACTCCTTGGACAAAATTTCTGCGAATGTCTATAGGAAGTGTCAGCCTCCAGCCGAAGCACGGTCACTACAACAGCAAAAAATACATACCTCTGCTGTCTCTTCGGCATAATTGATCATGCCGAGATCACTCAAAATCCTCCACATTTTATCCACAGTCGTGCTCGAGGAATCATTTAACGTCGCCAAAAGATCCCGCAGCAACTCGCCGACCGTCTCTTCTGATTTCTCTGGTAGATCCATTCGGCCGAGCACTTGAATGGCCATCTCCCAACCATCACGTTTTGGCGATAAATGTTCGATGCCAGCCAGTTCTCTTGCATAAATTACCAGCGTGGTATCCTTGATGCCTTCTACATCGTCGCTACCAGGCTGTGATACCCCAAGAAGGAGCAGATCTTCCATGTCCAATGCATCAGAGGGTAATGGCCTGGCAGTCTCTGGTGGAGGGAGCCATTCGCCAAGGGAAGCAATCTCAGCCACCGAACAAGCAACTGGGAGAGACCATGTTCTTAGACATCCTATGACTGCATTGACATTGCCCTCGAAAGCAGATGCAAGAGCAACTTCGACAGGGTTCAGTGCGTTTGGGCTCAGGCCTGACTCAATCACTTTGTTGAATACGGTGACGAGACGTTCGAAGAAGTTGTCTGAATCCGCAAAACCTCCGGCCATAGATCCTCCAAATTGTGACAGCCCAAGGCTCTTCTGGCGCTGGTTTCCTTCGTCCCACCAGCCAAAGAGACCAACTGTGGCTTCGCACCAGTCCTGCGCAGTTTCTAACACAGCTTCCGGTTGTCCCAGAACAATTCCGTAGACAGTCTGCAAGTTCTCGTAGATGTCCCAGGGGATTTGACTCGATGCCTTTCTTGCCATCGTTGATATGGATTCAATCTCATTGTTCATCGAATCCAGGAAACTAGTATCTCGGCCCTCAGCAAATAGCGTCAATCGATCCAGTGAACCTCGTGCCTGGACCCGGAACAGAGTCCAATTGCTATTCCAGATATCCCAGTCACCCCTTGTGGCAGGGCACTGCTCGAGCATCTCGCATGTAGCATCCACAAACCGTCGCACATTTTCCAGAGCCTTTCCTGTGTATGCCTTATCTCCGAGAGGTCCTCTGCGAACATGCTCCCAGCCAGCATTCTTCAGCAATTGCTTCGCGCCGTTTACATCACCTCTCAGCAATGCGTTCCGTAAAGTTTGCCAGAACAGGCTATGGCTTGAAGGGCTCGGTTTGTATCTTGAGATCTCGCGGACTTGATCGGGATAGAGGTTATGGCTCGTTTGCATCCAGTCGAAAAGAATCTCTGGCAGTGGTGGTGATTTTTCCAGGTCCATTTGGCTGTCAAAGCGAGTGTGGTGCATACGTAGTATCAAATGGGCAACATAAGCGGCTTTCTCAAACGGTTCTGCGTTTGGCCCTGGGCCGATCGTGGCCAAGTCCTCTCCTTCGGGCGGTGGAAGCTCCTCTACGTAATCGGTCCATAGACGTATAAGTTGATAGGTGACGTTGGAAAGAGAATTATCCAACTTCTCTGCGTCCTCCTGGGTGCCAACACCGTCGTCATACAGCTGGCAAACCAGATTCTCCGTCTTCAAAATCAGATCGGGGGATTCAGAAATTCGAGCTGGCTCTTGTTGGGTGTAAACGTCTTTGGCGATTGTATCGAACTGGAGCTCGCGACTCCTTGTAGATGCACCGAACCGAGCTGACTGCTTGAATAAACTCTCCGCCTCTTTGCGAACTCTGTCTGTCGCCGCCGGTGTTTGTAAAACCATCAAATCTGATTCTTCGCCAATAATAGGCTGGCCATATGCGCGGTCGTCGTGCCGCATGTTCAAGAATATGTCCGCATCATCAGAGCCTTCATCACTTGCGTCTCGTTCTGTGGGTTGCTCCTCCTCCTCTTCATCGCCCATTTCCTGGTCTATATATCGTTCAATCTCTGCCTCGACATCGTATGAAACATCTCCATCGTCATGGGGTTTCGTTGCTGTAGAATGGCCCAATCTAAACAGGCTTCCCTGAGGCGGCGGCAGATCATATTCCCCTTCCGCATCCTCATCTTCTTCTATCACATCCTCTTGTTCTTCAACATGAAACTGTCTGCTCAGTGCCGAGGGTTGTCTTTCCCGTCCTCTGATCGATCGGCCAAGAGGAGCATTGGATGTCTGGTTTTGACTAAAAAGACCTCTTCCGGTATTCGAGTTTGAGCTTAGTCCAAAGTTGATTGGCTTTGATTCGTTCGTGCCTCGGAGCATTGAGCTGCCAAGATAAGAGGGAGCACCAGCTGGGGTGAAGGAGGCAGTAGAAGATGGCGGCGGTCCTGCAGGCGTCGTTGATGGACCATCTTCATACTGTGAGAAGCCAAAGGTCGACTGGCCCCTCTTGTTTGGAGTTGCTGGTGCCGGGCTCGAAGTCGGGCTGGAATCAGGTACGACAAACCTATGCGCCATGGTGGGTGATGCTTTATCGTTTCTTAATGCTTGAAGAAGGTATAATCAGTGAGACCGGTGGCGCGCACAGCTCGGTCACACGCACTGAGCGAGCCTGGCCCTACACAGCATGTATCGTGCCGATGATTGGGACGATGAAAAGGATCAAGCAGGCAGTGAATACAGGTCGTCTGGCCAATTGATCCAAGCAAGGCACGCGTCGGGATATTTTTTGGAGCTGTCGCGCCAGGTTAATGCGATCCGATGTTTAGCCGGTATTCACATAAACTTTGAATTACAGTGGGGTTAGTGTGATAGTGAAGCTTCAACTTCAGCTCTAGTTCCTAGAACAACGTAGATATAAGGTTGTGGGGTCCCATGTGAGGCTAGAGTTCGCCAGAAAATATCTATCTCCCTACTAGCAATAGTAGAATTGCAAGAGTGGCGCAGATAGTCGCATAGTTTGGATCCAGACAACTATAATAATACGTCTACTATACCGAACCACTTGAGAATTAGCCTAATATGAAATACGGCTCCTAGCGCTTTGCTTCTCGGATGGAATTTCTAGGCGTTGGACTAGTCGAATAAGCCACTGTCTGTGTGTTCAGCCAGTGTATCCGGGCAACTGCAGTCAAGAGTTTCCGTGCACATATAAACATATAAGAGAGCGGCAGTTCGTCGGGTCTATATGCTTCCCAAAAAAGAAGAGGTATGAAAAGAACTGATTGATTTATGGTCTCATATGTTATTCGTTCAGGTTCTCTAGTCAGTTTTAAATTATATTTGGATTTTTCCCGTTGGCTTCGGTACCTGTCATGGGATTTACACGCCCAAATTCGGAGTTCCAAGCCTCCACCTCCACAGCGGGGTAGCTTCGGAGAAGGGTCGGCGTGTCTTGATAGGTACGCATTCAATGATAAATACCAACGTAATCCCATCCTATAGCTTACATAGATCAACAGTAGCCAGTCTGTTTGTCTAATTCCTCCTTATTCCACCTTCGTAACCCCGAGAAGAATGGCTTCTACTGTTGGAAAGGTAGGTACCCAAACCTTAAAATGCCCAGAAAGACCCCTCAGTAACTTGAGGCAAACCCCACCTTGATGGAAACGCGCAGGACGTCACGGATGAAGCATTGCTAACGGGGGGGGAAATGAGCTAGACCATCACCTGCAGGGCCGCCGTTGCCTGGGAAGCTGGCAAGGAGCTGAGCATTGAAGATGTTGAGGTTGCCCCTCCCAAAGCTCATGAAGTCCGTGTCCAGATCTACTACACTGGCGTCTGCCACACAGGTAAGCCCAACCTCTTTGTCTCTGATGTCTGAGCATGGCAATCGACTAACAGTCGAAGACGCATACACCTTATCTGGGAAAGATCCGGAAGGTGCCTTTCCCATCATCCTGGGACACGAGGGTGCTGGTATTGTCGAGTCGGTTGGTGAAGGTGTCACCAGCGTGAAGCCCGGTGATCACGTTGTCGCCCTCTAGTAAGGGTCCCGTGACCATGACGATAAATCCTACAGATGCTGATACGACTAATAGTACCCCTGAATGCAAAGAATGCAAGTTCTGCAAGTCTGGCAAGACGAATCTATGTGGCAAGATTCGAGCCACGCAGGGTAAAGGAGTGATGCCCGACGGCACCAGCCGATTCAAGTGCAAGGGCAAGGATATCCTCCATTTCATGGGCACCTCTACCTTTTCACAGTACACTGTCCTCGCCGACATTTCTGTTGTCGCCGTCCAGCAAGATGCTCCCATGGACAGGACATGCTTGCTCGGCTGCGGTATCACCACCGGCTACGGTGCAGCCCGCGTGACTGCCAAGGTCGAGGAAGGCTCCAACATTGCCATCTTTGGTGCTGGATGCGTTGGTCTGTCCGTTGTTCAGGGTGCTGTCGTCAACAAAGCCGGAAAAATCATCGTAGTTGATGTCAACCCGGCCAAAGAGGAGTGGGCTAAGAAGTTTGGAGCCACCGACTTCGTAAACCCCAACGATTTGAAGGGACAGACTGTTGTCGAGAAGTTGGTTGAGATGACGGACGGCGGTTGCGACTACACCTTCGACTGCACTGGCAATGTTGCCGTTATGCGGGCAGCTCTCGAGGCTTGCCACAAGGGCTGGGGTCAGAGTATCATCATCGGCGTCGCTGCGGCTGGCCAGGAGATTGCTACTCGCCGTAAGTTACAGCCTAGATTAGCTGATATGGCACCCGACTAACATTGATTTTCCTAGCGTTCCAACTTGTCACGGGCCGTATTTGGAGGGGTAGCGCTTTTGGTGGTATCAAGGGACGCTCTCAACTGCCTGGTCTTGTCACCGACTATCTAGAGGGCCGCCTAAAGGTTGACGAGTTTATTACCCACCGCAAGAACCTGGGAGAAATCAACGCCGCCTTTGAGCTGATGAAGCAGGGAGACTGCATCCGTGCTGTGGTTGACTCACGGACGGTATAGTTCAGCTGGAGAGAAAAGGAATACGTCATGAAGAAAAATAAAGAAATGTGAATACAACTTTGGACCAACTGCACACGAAGTATTATCTTGTATGAGGACCTTGATAGTCTGCGGAGTTAGTATTATCTCCAACCTAGCTTCAGGTTCTTCGGAGCTTAGAGTAGTCCAGCAACGAGACCCAAATGATAGTTTGCTTCTTACAAAGAACGAAAGACGTTAAATCCGTGGCTATCCCGACATAATACTTGCTTCATCAATATGGCACCCTTTCTAATGCCATAATCTATTATACTGCTGGAGCGGTTGGGCAACCTACCCTGGAATAAAAATTGTCGTGTCTAGTTACGGAGAAATTCATTTAACAGCTATCAATAGATCGAGTTACTGAGAAAGTGAGCAATTGCTATGCTATTAACTCTATGGGGAAATTACAAAATAAAAGATACATGGATTAATGCAAAAAGTTTTAACCGGAATTGAGTCAGCTTTGTAACATGTGGTCAGCTATCGTCGCTATTGTGGCAAATAAGAGGGACCGACCCCTGTGGCGCAACTCTATATTGTGAATAGAATATTAGGGGTTTGTAGTATCTTGTCAAAGATAGCTTCAGCTGCCTGGTCTCTCTAGCTTGGTCAGCCGCTACTTTTCTTCTAGACTTTCTTCTTCGTCACACAACAAGTAATTTTACTTCACAATGGCGCCGAGGTGACGATTTCTTAATGTAATGCGAACCTCACGGATATCAAGAGACACGGCTAAGCTCTTTGAGCGAGCTGCCAATTCGCCGTCTCCACCACGACGCATTACGCGATCCTCGTTTGCCAAATTCGCGTTCACAACCAATACCGCGACGAACAAGCAGGAAACTCCAGATATCGAAGATGCCATCGGCCCACCACCGCCCAAGAAGCGTAGAAAAGCCGCCACCTCCGCATCAGACGCCATCAAGACCGAGCTTCAAGATAATGAAGATGATAAAGCCGCTATCCTGAACGCGACAGCACCACCATCTTCATCCACCACGACCGCTGCTCCACGACGCGCCCGTAAGCCCGCTCGTAAAGTCGCCGACCCTTCCACCGGCGAGACGACAGTATCGCCCCCATCTGACTGGGAGGAAATATACAATGCGGTGAGGAAGATGCGCGCGCCAGGCGGTGCGGCACACGGCGCTGCGGTAGACACCATGGGATGCGAACGACTGGCTGATCGGACTGCCTCGCCGAGGGACCAGCGATTCCACACGCTGATTGCGCTCATGCTGTCTAGCCAGACGAAAGATACGGTGAATGCCGTTGTGATGAAGAGGCTGCAGACACAGCTGCCGGCGCATAAACCCGGCGCACCCATGGGTTTGAACCTGGAGAATATCCTGGCGGTAGATCCAAAGCTATTGAACGAGATGATTTGGCAAGTGGGATTTCACAACAACAAAACCAAGTCCGTCTCTTATCCCATCCCTCCAAATGAAAGCCCAAGGACATCCTATGTAGTACTAACACTGCTTCCTCTCAGATACATCAAACAAGCGGCGGAAATCCTCCGCGACAACTACAACAGCGACATCCCCGACTCCATCCCCGGGCTCACCTCCCTCCCCGGCGTGGGCCCCAAAATGGCCTACCTCTGCCTATCCGTCGCGTGGCACCGCACCGAAGGCATCGGCGTCGACGTGCACGTGCACCGCATCACCAACCTCTGGGGGTGGAACAAGACCAAGAACCCGGAGGAGACGCGCCTGGCACTGCAGTCGTGGCTGCCGCAGGACCGCTGGCACGAGATCAACTCGTTACTGGTGGGGCTGGGCCAGAGCGTCTGCTTGCCGGTGGGGAGGCGGTGCGGCGAGTGCGATCTGGGGTTGGGCGGGCTTTGTAAGGCGGCGGAGAGGAAGAAGGTGATTGAAGGGCGGAGAGTCAAGGAGGAGGAGGAGGCTGCTATTATGGCTGGTGGTGGTGGTGGTGGTGGTGGTGATGTTGTCAAGACGGAGGTGAAGACGGAGGTGGTGGTGGTGGTGGAGAGGGGCAAGGATGTCAAGACGGAGACTGTTGTAAAAACGGAGCAAGAGGAGGATGAAGAGGACAAGAAATTGATCTTTAAGAAGGAAGAAACTGAAGAAGATTAATACATGTATATATATATATAAAGGCATATTCATGAGGCTACCATGCCACAAGAGTCATGACGAGGCTGCTTACTCGTTGATATAGAACAAACCAGCCTACCTAGACACTGACATCTAAACTATAATGTACATTAGGTCACCTATTGCAGCCTTAGTCCCATTCAATAAGTCCAAATACTGAATCCTACCCCACACCAGTGCTGACGGACAAGACTACATACAGGAGAACCAACAGCCTAGTTCAAAGATAACAGCGGCGGCATGCCAAGTCCTACCAAGTCGCCGCGATTGATTCTCCCATCGTCAGCAAGGCCAGCCCGACAGTTACATTGCTACTACTACTCCGTACCACCGCCGCCAATGGAGGTGGGGGGGCGAGTTTCAAGGTTCCCTCTCTCTTACTGCTCGCTCGCTTTATTAAGTCACCTTAATCGCACGGCGCTGGTAGGCTGGCTGGCTGGCTGGCTGGCTGTCGTCGGGTTCCGAGGAGCGGCGGCGGCGGCGGGTGCCAAGTCATCCAACACCTTTTCCCTCTTAAATAATAATCAGCACCATGGACTTTTTTTAAGTCAGCAGCTACCGCACGCACGCACGCAGGGTCCGGCCAGCCGGCCTCAGCTCGGCAAGAGAACCCAGCTAACTGTGTCACTCAAGTCAGTTCCAGTGCCCGAGGGAGGAAAGCGGTGACTGACACCCTACGACCTCTGAATCACGCAAGCGACTAGCCGAGCCGTCTCATACGAGTGTCTCGAAAAGGCGGAAAAGACTCCAGGGCTACATCTTTGGCTATTCACTTTGGCGATTCATTTTCTTGGTGAATGCTTTGAATTGAAATTTCCGTATTCAAAATATAAACTGCCAATTGTTAAAAAGACAACCTGAACTGCTAAATAACCCCTATAATGCCAAACAAAAACGTAAATGCCCGGTACTCCGTGCGATACAATGCCGCACCCTGTGCCGTCCTAACAATGAAATAGAGAGAAAATGTACAACGGCGGTCATCAATCCAGTTTCGCCTGCGTCTGTCTTCTCTTCCGGCTGACTGAGAAACAAACTCTCCTTTGTTTCCCTGGGCCTAGAGTTCGCTTAAATATGGTCGTGGAATCGTATGTTCGTCAAGGTGGACTGGGCCAAACGGCTCAGCTAGGAGAACGAGGAAAAGAAATCACTGCCACGTGCTCCTATCGAGTGGTGTGATGGTGGCGGTGGTGGTAGTGGTGGTTTAGGTGATATTGATTGTATCGTCGAGGCATCATACGCCCCGGATGACTTGGGTCCGCTCGGACTCCAACTGGGCGGCGTTTCGCTCGTGAGATTGCTTTTTGCACTGTATTTTTTTCTTGTTAATAAAGGGGAAAAAAGCTAAAGAGATGAATTTGCCAGCAACTTACGTCTTCGAGACCGCTGCACTTGTGGTCTTCTAACAAACGGTGCTTTCCGCAGAAGTGGCCGTTGCAGAAGGTGCAGTCACCAACAATGCGCTGAGCAGGCTCCCGGCACTCCTTGGCGTTGCAGCGGAGCTTCTTGGGCATGTTGGGCGAGGTTGATAGAAGAGGACGAGACGTCGGGTGTTTTGTTGAGCCGGCAAGAACGTCGCCGAGAATTCAATCTCGCTGACGGGAGTCGTGTGACGTTGTGGTGGGAGATGCCTGTGACCGGAGATCGTCGATGGACAAAGAGACAGGCGAGGGAGAGAGGAAGAGAGAGAGAGAGACGCAGGGACGACGAATCGACGAAGAAATGCTTTCGCAGCGTCGTAAGCGATGAGCGATGAGGCACTGGCGCTGACTGATCAAGTAAAAGAGAAGACTGGTCAGCAGATTGCAGACCGCGGATAGCGGGAGGCTTTATAGGTAAGGAGTTGGCCCCGTAGCGGGAGGCTGAGAGAACATGAGAGAAGGAAGGGGGCCGGTCCCATGAATCAGTGACACACCCGCCGTACACGGTGGCCCGGTGGAGATACGCCGCCCCGGGTGTGAGTTCGCCCGCTGTTTCTTTTTTGGGGGGGTGATTGGGAAGCGTAGGGGCCTAAAAAAGGGCCCTGGGGAGGGGTGCGGGTGTAGTGACCGTGACCGTGACCAGCAGCAGCAGCCAGCGATGTGCAGCGCGAACGAACCAGCTGGCCAGCGCCTCCAGGGCTGCGGCTTTCAGGCGGCGGCCTGGCTGGCGTGTTGCTGCTGGGGCGCCAGGTTTACCTGAAATTGGAGACAAATCTCCAGTCACCGTGGCGGACGGAAGCGTCTGGAATCACGCGAGAGGCGAAGCGCAAAGTGGAAAAATGGAAAACGGACCTACGTACATACCTTGCTTTGTAGTGATTCGTATTATTGCAGCGTCCTAGCAGCAGAAGAGAGCGCGGGCTGGTGAATTGTGGGTGGCACGATATTTACGGCGACGATGGGCTACAGACAGCCGCGGATCCAACACAATCTGGTCGAGACAAGCGGATAGAATTGATAGGCAGACACAGAGGAGGCCAGAGATAGAGCGAGAGAGAGAGATAGAGCAGAGGGGGCCTTTTGACTCTCGTCCCTATTAGGTCAGCTAGCTTTCTATTTGCTTGCTGCTGAAGCCCGATAATCACAGCTGGGGACCTCGCCAACAAGGGGGATACATACTGTAGGTATGTAGACAATCAGCAAAGGCAAGATACCTAGATAGATAGGTACCTGGGCATTTGCCGAGGAGGAGGCAATGAATGAGTCGCTAAAACCAACCGTTGGGCTGCTGGCTGCTGTTTCCTTGGGCCGGTCTTGGGCGTGGGTCCCCTCCGAAAGCGGTGCGTCGGCGAAAGACGGCGGCGACGGGGGATTGATTACAGGCGTGACGTCGAACCTCCTCGTCCGTCCCCTTTTAGGCGTTCTTTTACTACAGCTGTCGTTAATGGATGAAAAGCGCGGATGCCTTGCAGGCAAATTGTGTGTTGGGATGTGTCTTGTCCTTGGCTCTGGACAAAGCAAAAAAAAAAAAAAAAAGGGAAAAGAACCAATGTTGCCAACAAGAGGAGAGACACGAGATAACATGGGATCAGGAGAATACTGTCCGAGGCAGATTCTAAGGGACGGGACAAGACGGAGAGTGTGAACGATGGCATATTACATGGATGACTTGCTATTAGGTTAGCATTCCTCCCTTCTACAAGTTTTTCTCTAATATATCATGTGCAGCCGAGCTATCAAATCTAGCAAGCCCTCCTCACCTTAACTCTCCGAGAAGGAAGTCGACTTATCTCAACTCTCAACTCAAACGTTCGGCTGTGGCGCGCCATCACATCACGCGGCGGCGGCGTCGGTACAGCTAGCATGTGTGCTCTGCTGCCGCCGTTGGGCAGTGCCAGCGCCATCTCGTTAGGCTTCGCTCGTCGTTTTCTTTCTACACACACATGATGGTATTTTGATCATGCAACACTCACACACACGCCCTCACATCGCTGGTGCCCGGTATTTAACAACACACAATAATCGCAACGGTGGCAGCGGCGGGCAGTGACAACAAAGCGATCCGAAAGAGGATGGCGTTCAATCATCGCTTGAACACGTAGCTGTGGGCTGGTGGGCCAGCCAATGCACCATGCAGTGGCATCGCGCGCCGCTGATGGGCAATCTAACGGCACTTCTAGGGGGGAAGAAGCCATTCCGTTCGTATGTATGCATGTATGTATGTATGTATGTATGTAAAATCGTGGGGGAATTCGGCTTGCCAAGCACCCCGCTGTTTGCGCCAAAAGAGACACACAGGGTCCAATCCATCCATCCATCTCGCTGTCGCTGTATCTCCATGGCCGCTTACCACGGCGGTTGCCTGTCCTGCATTAACGCGCGAACTGCTTATGCAATGCACGATGTGTTGGGGACGAATACACGATGGTCTCGTGCGCTGCAAGTTGCAGGGGCGGATCTTTCTCTCCCAAGGCATCTTACCTTGAGAACCTTATCGGTAGCTGCCAGGTCGGTCAACGACAATGCATATCCATCTCCCGTCTTCCAGTATGTATGGCGTAAAGCGGTGGCGTCTGCCCGTTTTTCTTGCCTTGACCGTTTCATCTCCGGCGCAGGCGCTTTGATTCACTGGCTCTAGACTGCAAAACTCTGAGGCCTCTGATGAACAGCTCGTCTGATCTAATGAATAAGCATCCTAGCAACGGAATTGCGGCAGCTGTGGCCGCTGGATGCGACACTTATCCTGGTATCATCTATATTGAATTTACAGCACTCCATATATACCTTATGAGGTATATAGATGTGTACGTATTTTTTTTCTTCCCGTCTCGTTGAGATAAACTCCATATGGCAGCGTCCCGGTAATAACAAGCCGCTAAGAGGTGGAGAAACCTCAAAGCCTTTTTACTTGCACGAGCCGGCCTGAGTCCCGAGACCTGCTCTGTTCGGATGACCAGGTTAAGCACCTGGGCAGAGACCTGTCCAGTGACGTAGCGGCTGCCCCAGCTTTTTCAGCGCCTTGGCCGCGCCGACCGCCTTCCAGGCTGACAACGCTGACGAATGGTTAATGATACATACATTCCGTGGCCCGTACAGGTACCTAGGTGCTCCTTGATAGCGCTTGACTCCTTCCTAGGGGCATCAAGCATCGAACACAGGGTCCCACGGTTCGATTTCGCCCAGACACCCATGTATGAGTACCTCCAGAGAGGCAAACTTGGGAAGTAAACGAGGATCAACAGCCATCGACCTTGGAAATTGATTAAAAAGGGAGCCCATCGAATCCGAGCGAAACAATTCCCACTCCGGGCAACAACCGACCAACCATTTATTTGCTTTGCGAGAATTTTTCTTTTTTTCCGTCTCTCACTCTTCATCTCAATGAAAACCCAGCCTGCCACTCATTGTTGTGTACTTGGTACGTACTAATAGTGCTGCCCTGTTCTGTTATCCCCGGAACATCACCCTGCCGAAACAACGCTGGAATTGAAACCAACACACAGCTGCAATGGCCGATTTGGGTAATTGGATTTGATTTGATTTGATTTGATTGCAACCACAGCTCTACTCTCTTGTGACCGACCACCAACCACCATCGGCTTTGGAGGGAGCGCTTTGGCTCATCTCACGCTTCGCCTGTTCTTGTGTTAGCTGTTCCCGACCGTTTCCGTATCCGCCACCTGCGCTTGACGCCTTCAAAGATACAAAACATCCACTCATGAGACTGATGGATTGGTGACTCCCCGGCCATTTTGGCGATTGTGTCCGCATGGCGTGTATCTTTTTGCCTGTGTGATGTAGAACATAAGCCACCACGTTTAATCCCCGATAACAACCACCGAAGCGACACGAGGACCACCTGTAAATGTTGAGGATAGTGCCTCCCCACTGTGCTCGTGACGGCCTGGCCGGATCTACTCGATAAGCGAAAATGATGATGACTTTTTGGGATTTAAACATCTGCCGGCGTCCACTGCAGAAAGGGGAGACAGCTTTTTTTCACCGGACCAACCGGCCCGGATGCCTTTCATGCTACTAATGTGATGGGTAGGTATTAAATCAAGCTATCATCATCGTACATCGAGGCTTTTTGGGTCAGCAGCAAGATGGAATACATCTAGCCCTCATCGTTAAACACCTAGGCCGAATTGTATAATCCATATTCGGTGTTCCACTTGAGCATGGCGATAATCATACCGTTATCGTTCCAAGAAAGGAAATACAGGCGAAAAGATTGCAGCGATAATCATACCAGACAATTGATAACAATGCAATGATACCGGGGATAAAAAACTTAGAGCCAGTTGTGCGGGTAAAAAACAAATCCAATGATCACTGGACGAAGACGTTGCGAGTCTTGAGCAACAATGACGTCAGAATTCATCGCTTTTGAGTAATGGATGCGCCGGCTATTCTGCGACGTCTGCCAGCAAATGAGAATTGATATACCTAGTCAGACACCGAACCAGGCAGTTCCAATTTGGCAGAAAATAATGGAAGAAAAAAAAATGTGCCGTAGCGAGGACTCGAACCTCGGTTTCCAGTGTATCGTAGTTTGAAGTTTTCCACAAACTGGTGTCCTTACCCCTAGACGACTATGGCTGTTTCTGTTTGACTGCATGCCTCGATAGATGAATGCACCTTATTTTACACTATATCCCTTTAACTGCCATAAGGGAGCAAAGAAGTATTTACCCCAGTGTTTTGATCTTATCGTGAAAATCCCTGTATCATCCTTTTCTTATTGTACACGGGAAAATCTTTTAGTTAACTGACTATTAACTTAGTACATAGATGATCGCCAATTTAAAGTAATAGTTTATGTATCTTTGTCAATGACGCCTCTCACTGGGCGATATCCCTGAGAGTGACCGCCTTGCTCCCTTATGGCAGTTAATGGGATAGCTAGACAAAATATTGTAAAAGAAATCAAATTGGTCAGCTTACACCTTGGCATGTGTAACTCCAAGCTTTTGAAATTGTGTCTTTCACCTGTGACGTTTCCCCAAGGCCACATATTAATTGGCCTGTCACTTATGAAGGGCATGGTCATATGTTACACTTTTCTGGCGCTATTCAAACATGGATGCGTTTTTGGACATGAGAAACCTCCTAGGTCTGAGTATATAATAGAAATTCGGGACGATTCTTTATATATATATATATATCATGTTTTAGAATAATGAGTACGTATTATAGAAATATGATTCTGGTTGACCTAGTTGATCTATTTCTCTGGATTTTATTTTATTTCATTTTATGAACTACGCCCATGCTTGCTCCCACAACTCTCGCCTCTTTCAATTTTCATCACTCTCGAAGCCTAGGATTCAAGGAAACCGCAAGTCAGACCACAATACAGCAATGTGATGAACATATCACTAGTCTCTACCTTCTAAGACTAGGCTTACTAGACACTAGCAGCCACTTGAATAACAAATAGGTGTCAATCCCTTCATGAATCGACACACCATAAACGGAAATGTGGAAACCTCGTATAATAGCCAGCGCAGAAATTCCGCACTGGTTCCGCACATCAGCAGCATGTGACGGAGAGACGAGCGCACTTTGCTTACTCTTTTAATGAGCGGTACATGAATTGGGTGATTTTTTGTCTCTTCCCTTATCGCATGTGCCGCATAAGCATATCACATCAAGTCTTTGCTCACCTTTAATAAACCGAACCCACTTTACGGTATGCTACAGTTGGATTCGTGTGAGATTTAGGTGAGAAAAGGGGACGGGGATGGGCCGCTAATGGCGGGCGATTTCTGGTGTGGTCAACGATGAATGTATCTACGCGCGTTGCTATGGCCTTCATGTTTATATAGTGGTGACGAAACGACCTGCGCTCTGCCCTTGTCCGTAGCAGCAAGCTCTGTCACTGGTGTTTTGTAGCCATCAGCAAGTGTACCGCTGCCGAGGTTGAAGAGCCGAGCTTCTCCACATCGAAACTGCCAGCCAGTTGTGCCAAGTCTTAGTGGTTTAGCTTACCCCGGACGGTCCGCTGTGCTCAATTTCGACACCGCTAGGGGCAACTGTCAATTTTGCCGGCAAAAAGATATATTAGATGGCTTAGTTCTCGAGGAGAAGGAACTCAGTCACCGTAACGGTTTACCCCATCTCATCCGTTTTGGATTGTTCTATCTTGTTCACCATTACAGTCGTCAACATGGAAGCTTCTGGTGCAGATAATGGGTTTTTTCAACCTGCACCGATATTGGAGAACCAGTTTTACGATGACATCTCATTCCGCAGGTGCTTTAAGCGTAAGTATAAGTAACTTTTGATACACAACATGCAAGGCCGACAGCCCGATGGCAGTCGTGGAACTCATTGAACGCACCATCCCACCACCACCAGCACAGCTCAATAAAGTGCAAAATAGACGCTGACCAGCAGCAAAAAAAAAGTGTTCTTACCAGCCGATGTAATCGCTGAGGTTGAGTCCGAAGTTGCTGCCTTAGGCAGAGATGTCATCTCTGATCAAATCTTCACCTGGATCAGTGATGCTGAGCGTAACAAGCCCTTCATCAAGGGCGACGGTCGAGATGCTTTTGGAAGACGGAGGGGAGAGTTGGTGACTGGCGAAGGATGGAGGGAACTCCAGAATTTTGGGCTAGCCAAGGGGTATGCTTTCATTTCCCTGTTAGTTGATGAAAAGCCGTCTTGCTTACACATCACCGCTTTAGCATCGTCGCTGCTGGTTATGATACTCCATATGGAGTCTTCTCACGCCCTCTTCAGTACCTCCGAATGCACCTGTGGGAACCCTCCTCAGCCAGCGTTACTTGCCCCTCGGCGATGCAGGATGGCGCGGCAGCTTTGCTGAGGAAAACATTGGCAACCGCAGAGCTTACGACGGAGGAGCGCAAGGTCTTTGGGGATGCGTACCGACATCTTATATCCCGTGACCCTAGTATCGCCTGGACTAGTGGTCAATGGATGACAGAACGACCTGGGGGCAGCGATGTATCTAAGACGGAGACTGTTGCGGTCTACCAGCCCGAGGGGGCGGACGGTAGTCTCGCGTCAAAGGAGGGCAACATCCCTCTCGGACCCTGGAGCGTCAATGGTTTCAAGTGGTTCTCCTCCGCCACGGACAGCAGCATGACGCTTCTCCTTGCCCGCACCAAAGCCGGTGGGCTTACGACTTTCTTCGCGCCTATGCGTCGACACGACCCCGCTGCGACGACGATGACGGGCCAGCCCAAACCCAACGCGAGTCGCTTGAATGGTGTTTGGATTCAGCGCTTGAAGAACAAGCTCGGCACGACGCCTGTCCCCACGGCTGAGCTTGTGCTGGAGGATATGCGCGCGTGGAAGCTCGGTCAGGAAGGGAAAGGAATCCAAGAAATAAGCACAGTCTTGACTTTGACTCGTATTCACAACCTCATCTCGGCTTGCGGATACCTTGGTCGTGGGTTGGGCATTGCTAGGGCATATGCGAGGAGACGTGAAGTCGGTGCTGGACGTGGCAAGAGAATGAAGCTGACCGAGAGTGCACTGCACATGAGGACCCTCTCCAAGATGACAGCTGAGTATCACGGCCTCATGCTCCTTAGCTACTTCTGCTGCTACAACTTAGGCCTTGCCGAGCACGAGAGCAAAGTCCCAACCTCTGCCCTCAAGGCCCTGACACCTGCGCCAGAGTTCATCGAGCCTCTCCTCCGTCTCATCCCCCAGCTCGCCAAAGCATACGTCTGCAAGAATGCCATTCCGCTACTCTACTCTTGCATGGAATCCCTC
Source organism: Sphaerostilbella broomeana (assembly GCA_930272545.1). Lineage (NCBI taxonomy): Eukaryota > Fungi > Ascomycota > Sordariomycetes > Hypocreales > Hypocreaceae > Sphaerostilbella > Sphaerostilbella broomeana. The sequence continues at coordinate 1,012,719 of CAKNET010000001.1, forward strand.
GGCGGTGTCGGCTACCTAGTCAATGATGAGCAGGAATACCTCAACATCTCCCGTATCTACCGTGATTGCTGTGTCCTCCCCATCTGGGAGGGCACCACCGACGTGCTCAGCACAGATTTCATCCGGGCACTCAAGCACCCTACGACGGGCGAGCACTCTCTCAATGCTGTGGATGACCTGGTGCAGCGCGCTGCGAATTTTGATGAAGGGTCTGTTGTGAAGCCTCAGGGATGGGATCCGGTGGCGAGTTGGGCCGCTTTGCGCAAGTACATTGGCAAGAAGGACCAAGCTGACCTGATGGGTGAAGCGAGGGAGATTCTCTGGGACGTGTCGCATATTCTGATTTCACTTCTGCTGTTTGTCGATGCCAGTTCAGATGGTAATGATGCAGCGGAGGATATGTTCCGCCGCTTCGTCGCTGAGAAGTTCCCCGGAGAAAAGTACAAGAGGGGGACTACAGCGGAGGAGTTGAGCAAGGATTTGGCGATTGTGTATGGGGCGGAAGAGGCCCAGGCTGTCAGTAAGGAGATTTCTGTCTCGAAATTGTAACAATCTCTCTTACATTCTCTGTATTGTATTCGATAAGCACATCTGGTGGACATTCATTCATTCGCGGGTTAGTTTTGTAAGCGCCTGTTATTTGAACAATTTTTAGTATTATGTGAAAGTTCTGTATATCACTGACTGCGAGGTAATTTTTTTCTTCCCCATTTCTAAACTCATTGAAGGGTTGCCTGCACCACTCCAGGGCAGTCAAATATTCTTTGTACACGAAATGAAAAGACAATGGAAAGAAGCAAAAGCACGCCATGGCTGATGGGCCCAACTATATCCAGTCATCTCAATAAACTTTTGTCACCGGAAGCCATGCAGGCCGCTCAACTGCCTTCCTTTCCGAGTGTTAAATTGGTTGTAAAGTGCAGTGTAGTTGATCGACACCAATCATAGACGGTCTCAGGAGGTATAGCCTGAACAAGTGCCTTGGAGACCAGATGCAGCGAGTTGAATTGATCTGCATCCTGTGCCATCTGAAGTATCTGCATCAATGATTTCACCACCGCCGTCGTTGTTAGGACATGCCTTGTACTTTGTGTCCTGGTCGTGTGTGATCAAAAGCTTATTGCTGCTATGGTTCAGCGTCCACAGGTTGGGTCCCAATGTACCATCAAGACACTGAAAGGGCCAGTTCGAAGATATGATGCAGGCATTCCAGAATTCATCCCACAACACGTCTCGGCTGTCAGAGTGATCCATGCAATACCAGCCATTTGGCTTGTTGGCGTCAAAGTAGAGGAAGCCAGTCTCCTTGTCTTGCTGAGCAGTTTTGCCGGTAGTGGTGTCTGTGAGGGAGAAGCAGCAGTAGCCATCTGGGACAGGGTTGGCTCGACGAATGGCAGCTCCCATGGCTACTGAGCAAAAGAGGAGGAATTTGAAGGCCCACATCATGAAGGGCCCGTTAGATGAGGTTATGATGTTTTGAAGGCTTTTGTTTGGTGGTTTGCAGTAGAATATAAATGATGAACGGTGCCAGTGGTGTAAGTGGTGAACTATAGCAAAGAGATGGATGTGTGATTGTCTGATGGTCGACGAATGGCGCTGCTGGGGATTCCAACAAAAGAATCCCTTAGGATGATGAGAGGACTTTATACTCTGATCACGGAGAAAATTGGCAGTGCAAACTCGGCGGCGGCCATCATGCTTGTCGCCGTGACTTCCACCAACGGAAGGATTATATTACGACCAAGATGACAGGCTTGCGGTGTCCGTGTGATCCCCCATGTGTTGTTGGTTGGACAGAAGAATAAAAGCTTTCGGTGACTCTGTCGATCCCCGTTGCAGTGATGAATTTTTTGCTATCACGCTGCATTGACTGTGGGAGCGGAGCGATGGTTTACTGAGCTCACAGCATTGAGACATCACCAATGGTCGTTGCAAAGCCTTAAGCGCCTGGTTGGTGATAAGGGTCCGCTGTGATATGCCTGCATGTGGTTCGAATTGAGCACCTGTCGGTTCCAGCCTGCAGGCCAATCATGGTCAGGATTGGTCTAGTTTGTTGGTAGTGGCTTGTCCGGCCAGGGGGCATGTCAGATCCCGATCATGGCTTGCTAACCCATGAATGGTCAGAATGATTTCGACTTTTTCGGTCCGGTCATTAACGTCGAGGTCACTCGCAGTTGGCAGTTGGTTTCTCTTGACATCCCTGATCCTTTCCGGCACTTGTAGGAACATGCGAAGCTGCCAATCCCGTGCAGTATGTGAGGGGAGCTTCGCTACGCTATGGGGGAATAGAGATGAGGAAGTTCCCATGACGGCTCGCTCGATGGTCTGTGCTAGCTCTGTGTTTGGAGGAACCCCCCGCACTAGCAATGCAAGTGAACCAGTGCTAGAGCGAAAGAGAACTCATTTGGAGAGAATACAAGGAATTGAACAACGTTTGAAATCGCGTTTACGGCAATAGGGCGAATAGAAGGATAGGTAGATGAAGAAATTGTACCAATTCAGGAGCACATTAGCAGTTAACTTATGCCTCAGGCAGAAACGAACTCGGCTCGAGGCAAAATGTTCAGCCTATTGTTTGCACTTTCCCTGACAGCTCGTGGGCTGTGTGAACTGGGCATATTGATGACATATTATCATCAAGAATCAGCTTATTTCCATGACAGTGATATGTTCCGAAGATAATCCTAAAGGCAGGTCTTACATTCATAACTTACCAGACCAATCAACCACCCTCACACTCTCTTTGTCAAGGTGGGCAATATTTTATTAAGCCAGGCAAGTCTACAGGTATTTATATACATAAGCATGGCGAAGAGAGCGAACAGGCGGAGAGACAGCCGATGACCCGCGACGCAGTCAACCCTGCCGAGCTGCAAAAAAATATAAAATATAAAATATAAAATATAAAATATACAAAATAAAAACAAAAATCTAAAAATAAAAAAAAATCTCAATGCAATGCCGCGTCTATTCCTTATTCTACCTTCTTCATGTTTCCGATTCGGTATTTCCCACGGAACTTCCTACACGGGGCTTTGCTAGGGTCGTACCGGGAGGCTTTTTGTGTTCTGTGTAGCATGGACAGTGCTTGAAACGACGTTTGAGCTGTCTCATATCCCTCATATCCTCATCTTTGGCATATTTTACTATAGATTAGATCCTGCCTCAACAGCTTCCCAGAAAACCCACCATCTTTAGGATATAATGTAATTACAGCGTCAAAATAGGGACAATCTACGTCCCTAGGATGCGGCCTTAATTGAAACCAGAATTTCCTTTAGCTGTGGAACTCAATAGCCGCGGTGCATATAGCAATTAGTCTAGCAAACAGCAAACAGCAAACACTCCTTGTTGTATGGCAATCAGTTGCTTTGGCGATGAGGTCGTGATTTATGTGCAAGATTTGACGTTGCGCGTGGTGGGACGTGAACGATCTCTCGGAAAGCCTCCTACCTAGGTAGTTTTCCCGCTGAAGAGCCACAGGGTGCTAAAGATCTGCACGCTTCTTCACGGCTGTAGAAAATGCTTGCATGCACTACGTAATTAAAAACTCCATCAATCGTGCAGACGCCGCCCCGCTATATATTTAAGGTGTGACTCACTATATGGATGTCTTCGGCGGTGGCCGACACACCCCGCAGAAGCTATCTGGAACTGATCGATCCAAACAAAACAAACAGGGGGGGTTGGCGACTCCCTTCTTAAAGCATATCAAACCAGCATATACCTCATTCAACAGGTCTACTATCACGGCCTGCTGTACTCATCATGGCTATGCCCAATGAAGTTTGGGAGGAACTCTCCCGCGACATCCCTTCTGCTTCTGACCCTTTCATGAAGCAATATTTGACGGGTCGAGAACAGCTCATCATCAAGGAGAAGACAACCAGATCTGATGCCTCCTTCCGCACCTCCCTCACACCAATCGCCAAAGAGGCCTGCGCTATCGTTGATCGCATTCGCGCCCATGAGCAGGCTACCGTTTGGACACCCAGTGTTGAGGAGGAGATGGCGCAGCAGACAAATCAGAGCATCTTCCCGGGCATGATGTTCATGATGGCAAAGGATCGCATGGAGAACACTAAGTTATGGAGAATTATACGCCAAATGCCTAAAGGCTGTTTATTGCACGCGCACATGGATGCCATGGTTGATTTCGACTTTCTTCTCAATGAACTGCTCAAGACTCCAGGAATGCATATGTCTAGTGATCGGTGCCTCAAGACCGCGCAAGCCCGAGAGAACGCGCATCTCAACTTTCGATTCAGACTCAAAGAGAGAACCGAAGGGTCCATCTGGGAGGAAGATTACGAGCCTGGCAACTTTCTACTGTTCTCAAAAGTGGCCAATGACTTTCCTGATGGAGGCACAGTTGGCTTTCTAAAATGGCTCAAGAGTCGCTGTACCCTCACAATGACCGACAGTCACGAGCAGCATCATGGAATTGATGCAATCTGGGACAAGTTTGCCAAGTGCTTCGTCGTCGTCGATTCTATGATACACTATGAGCCCATATTTCGTGTCTTCTTGCGTCGACTTATGTCTCTTCTAAAGGCAGACGGTGTGAATTGGGCCGAGCTTCGGTAGGTCTATCCATACAGTCATCTCGTATAGTATTGAATCGCCACGCTGACGAGGCTCTCAAGGTTTACTTGGCAGCTGAACTATTGCCGTGACCGCAGGGAAGAACCAGAATCCGATTACAGCCACATGTTCAAGGTCATTGAGGAAGAAGTTGCCCAATTCAAGGCATCAGAAGAAGGTAAAGGTTTTTGGGGTATCAAGACTATCTGGACCAGTCTTCGCAGCGCAGATACTCGAACCTTAATCGAAAGCATGGACCACTGCATTACCACCAAAATGGAGTTTCCTCACCTCATTGCTGGTTACGATGTCGTAGGGCCCGAGGATCTTGGTCGCCCACTGGCCGATCTGCTCCCAGAGTTGTTCTGGTTTAGGAAGCAGTGCGCACAAGAAGGTATCAATCTCCCATTCTTCTTCCACGCAGGCGAAACGCTAGGTGATGGCTCAAACACTGATAAAAACCTCTTCGATGCTATTTTACTGGGGACCCGGCGTATTGGTCACGGGTATAGCCTATACAAGCACCCACTCTTAATCGACATGGTCAAGGAGAAGCGGATCCTGATTGAGTCATGCCCAATCTCCAACGAGGTTCTCCGCCTCTGCGGCTCAGTCATGGCACATCCTCTCCCCGCTCTGCTGGCCCGCGGGGTCGCATGCAGCCTCTGCAACGACGACCCTGCAATGCTAGGTCAAGATACTGCCGGAATGTCTCATGACTTTTGGCAAGCGCTCCAAGGGTGGGAAAACCTTGGGCTGGCAGGACTCGGCAGTCTGGCAGAGAATAGCGTGAGATGGGCCGCATTTGAGGACGAGGATCAGGCTTCATGGGTCAAGGGAATTAAGGAGGCTAGCCTGGGAGATGGAATCAAGGCCAAGAGGTTGAAAGAATGGCAAGTTGAGTGGGAGAAGTTCTGTCTCTGGATTGTGACGGAGTTTGGTGATGAGTTTGACCTCAGCAGTGAGATCGCGGCAAGCTCGGTAGGTGATGAATGAGGCACTTGGCCAATGAGGGATTGTTCGTTATTCGCTTCTATATGCCGCCATACTGGAATTGCATATGGCCAGGAAAGAGCAGGAAGAAGAATGATGACGATGACGACCTTGTGTTTCATCGAGCACTCTGAACTGGTCGATACTAGGTAGGCGAGGTTCCGGGAATAATGTTTAACCCGGGATCCTCCACGCAAGCAGCATTGCAAAGATTAGTGGAGGAAAGATGCCGAGTGTAGGCCATGTCCCTTGTCCCGGCAAACGGGCCTTGGTAAGTATATGATGACGATTGTCAATATCATACTTTGCGAGATCCTTGGAAGCTCCAGCTCTAGTCAGAAAGTGTCAGAAAGTTAGTCAGTGCCTTGGAGTACGTACTGAAGCCGTCTGCTCAACAAGGGGAAGGTCTGACCCAAGTGCCATTTCAGAAAACGTGCCTGCCTACCTAGGTACCTAGGTACCTACCTATAGTCATCTGCGGCTGATCACTCACTGATTGTCCCCAACCTCTTCTCTGCCAAGCCCAAAGATTGAAAATTGAACTATGTTAACTGAGCAAATATCCCCAAATCCATCTTGAAGTGGCTCTAGAGGAAGCATGGAGCCACGAGAGCTATTCTTCCTAGCTCAGATTTGCTGGTGCAACAATCTCCACCGGACTATCTTTGACCTCTGAGCACGGTCTCTCTAAACAAAGGAAAAAGAGGAAACCGGTGAAGCTCGCCAGGTTTGCGGCTGGTTGCCACCACCGGGAATGATGATTACTTATTACCCACAGCTCTCAAAGCCGCCGTCTTCGAGTAATTACGACGTGGAGAGACTAACTGGCTAAGGGCTTACTGGCAGACAATCTGGCCCTCCACCAGAGGGGCAGACGCCGCGGAGACGGCTCAGCATAATTTAGCCCAGGTTGTTGGTGCCACGTGCTTTCCATCAACCGCAAGAGTTGAGCCTAATCCACGCGAACTGCTGAACGAGCCAACGGGACAGCATTCCTCTGAGACAATGCCCCGTCATGCATTCGCACCAACGGCCGGCGACACACCAGTCGGCCCCAAAACACCACGTTGTCACGGCGCGCGCGCACATACGGGCGGGTTCATCATTGTGTGATGGCGGGGACCCTGATTCATCACCCCCGGCCGCTCTATTCTTGTTGTTACATGCGTGCCAGTGCCAGCGTGTGCTCGACAGAGGCAGAAAGAATTAATGCTTGACTCTAGCGTGCTGGTTACTACATACAACATACCATACCATACCATACCATACCATACCATAACATGAACAAGTGGTATTATTCCCAACAGCCCAAACAGGGCATAAATCCGATACAACGCCTGCTCCAGCCCATGATGCCTTTATGCAAGAAATCCGAAACATGATCATTCATCAAAATGTTTGTTGCCATATACTCGCTAACCACGCGCTGAACGTTACTGGCTGGATACTAACGCGGTTGCTTCGGTTGACTGCCTCGTTAAGGCTTGCCGACGAGAAATCGTATCGACCGTTAGCTGTTGCCAGCAATCTCTGATAGTATGCGACCTTATCAAAATCACCTAACTGGGCATAATAGCTCAGGTAGGTCTGCAGCTCGACGTGTTGATGTATGTGTCGCGTAAATACAGCTAATGAACTCCTTGTCAGCTCGGTGAGACTCTTGGACTTGGGTTGTAAGAGGGGGTGATACGGGTTTCAATCAAGGGATCAAAGGGGATCAAGGAGGCAAAAGACGGATCAGCTCACTGTTCGTGGCGCTGCTGCATGCGCCAACGAGGTCTCGGATGGTCATCCTCTCCCCGCACATTGTAAACTCTTTTGGCCAGTGTGATGGACCCAGATCGACAGCTGCAACAACAAATCTGACAACATCATACACTGATGTGAGGCAGACACGAACAGAATGCCCCTTGGAGTCCCGCTCCGTATACTCAGCCGTGGCGGTGCTGAAGTTGACGAGGAAGTCGCCGGGGCCACCAGCACCTGAGCCGTAGCCGATATTGAAGCTGCTGAGGCCGTAAGGGTGAAATCGCTCCATGAATATGCCGCAGGAAAAGAGTGTGTACTTCATGCGAGAAGTCTCGGACCATTGTTTCAATAAGGCGAGCGCTTGTGAAGACCCGCGGTCTAATGGATCATTGCGTGAGGGTCGTCGATTCAAGCTACCTTCGAATTCTGATGGTACAAAGACGCGGACACGACCGCGGCCGGAGGCGTCGATGAGGTTCAGCTGCTCGCTGCCGGAAATCGTTGATATAACGAGGTCGACCCCTTGTAGTGCGTAGCCAAGACTGCTGTGGTCGTGGTAGTCTACAACGTGGACTTGGACGTCGAACGGATCGAATTCGGGTCTTGCCTGCATCGCAGGTTAACACGCAACAGCTCTGAGCTTGAGAAAATCGTGGCGTGGAAACCCAACAGATCTTGATAGGACGACGACGTTATAAGCATTGGTCGCCTGTGCCAATTCGGTCGCCAGCAGAAACCCAAGGCCTCTTCCGCCGGCGACTGCGATCCGCATCATGATGGCGCCGTTCCGGGGCCAGTGGTGGCCGCCGTCCTCGATGCGTTCGCGCTCTCGTAGAAGGTGGATGTAAATTTCGTCGACTGCGGCGTTGGTTTGACGCTGCCGCGAAACAACAATGTGCGGCTCATGTGCGTATAAATACCGTACTGGGGCTTAATTTTCCGCGACATTGACGTTACATTCGCACATACACCGTGCTGCAATTGCCGTGCATATGCGACAGAAGGACGAGTAGACAGACACTTTTGGCCTGCCGCAGTGTGGGTTATAAACATATGTATAAGAATGGCACCCGGAATCGCACAACAAAGACGCCACAAACCACTCGCCCACCTTACCTTGCTGCAGGCCGCAAGAGACCTGACTTTGTTGGTGAAGGGAGGGAGGGCGAGGTCATCGGTTTTTCAAGTGCCGTACGCAAGCTGGCTTATTTCGGCGCACCTATTTTCCCTCGTTGCTCAGCCGCCATCGCGCATAACCACTTGCGCTTCAGGATAAATACTGGAATAGCTAGAGCAAAATGGCCAGCAGCAGCCCATTCCCAGAGCCTGTTCCTTATTACTTGCATATAGTTTCGGCCGGAAAGGGCCGAGTTGGTGCATCTTGTTTTACGAGATAGTAGTTTCAGAGCACGAAGTGGGTATCAAAGGCAATACTTTTTGCACCGACCATCACCGACACGCGATGCAGATGCACCAGTGCCAGGGAAGCATTGGTCGCGGTGGAGCTTTGGCCTGGCCAAAGCGATCGCCTCACCGATGAGAAAAGTGGACAGCCGGGCGATCTTTCAAAAGAGACAAGTGCGTTGATACTATCGAACAAGAAACAAAACACAGCGGCGTCGCAACTTGTCTCGCTTACACTCGAACAACGCCATGTCTTTCTTTGCAGCCCATGTATGGCCGTCCACGTTCCCGGGGAAGCATCAGCTTGAACCCAAAACGGAGTGCTGGCACGACGAGTTTGTCAGATTTTCATTCTGTTTTGCTCAGTCGGGCAGAGGGGGGAGAATTAGGTGTTCTTCCCTGTTTTAGCCAAGGAGGGTTCCAGCCTGCGCGATCATCGCATGCAACAAAAACTATGTTGGGACTAGGTTCTTGGCTCTCTTGGAGATGGTCCAGGGTGATTGCTTGGGAGCCTGGCCAAAGAAAAAGCAACTCGTCCGGTAAGCCGTGATTAGCGACCCTAAAGCGAGACTGATTACCGGATCTTAGCGTCGAATCTTGGGACGTTTCCAGAGTAGGAAATGTAGCGCAGCCTCACCACAGCTTAGAAGTAGGCTAACGACGCCGGAACATTAGTAGAGCAGCCTCCTGAGAAGGCTAGGACGGGAATCAAGGTCGGGTCTGGATTTCGCCGAGCAGCATGTGGCTTGGCTGATGGCTGCCTAGTACCTGCGCGGAATCTTCGAGCTCGTCGTCGCCGATCACACCCCATTGGCCTACTTATCGCTTTAATGGCGACATCGACTCTTGATACTGCTCAAGCAGAACTGGGCTTGGATACCGAATGTACCATGTTCCTTGCTAGTCCAGAAATGAGCGTTGGCGTTCTGATTTATTTAATCCATCAATTTAACCAACAGGAAGAGCAACTACATCATCACATCTCGCATCACATGTCAGACGTCATGCTGCACGAGGACTACTGCAAGCAATAAGACAGAACAAGATCCAACCAACCTTTTAGGGAATTCAACCAGAAGCTGCCATTTGTTTTTGCATGCGATGACTCGTCTTGCTTAGTGCCAAGTATCTAACACTGGTGCGGATTCGTCCTGATCCTTAGTTCCGTTCCCAATGAAACGCGACACCGCCAGAATCAAAGTTAAGCACGCCTACCTCACCTACGGAACTAGATGCGATCGAAATCTATTCAAGCCGTGGCGAGAAGGACCTGTCTTGTCGGGATGCAGTGTAATCAGCAATGACTTGTGTGGCATGCAAGGTCACCAAAGCCCCGGTCAGGTACGCAGGAGGCTCAAGAGTGTTTGGGGGCCAAGGATGCAACCAATGCAGGTCGGAGATCGGCACCAGTCTCGTAGGGCTGATTCCAGATTATAGCATTTTACTGGCCCATGGTGTACTGACGGGCGAGAATCTGATTATTGCTAATGTCTGATGTTGACTCAATCGGAACCCACCTGGGTGAGCATTGCTCCTTTAGGATGCATAGAAACACGCAATTGGTTCGGAGAGATTCGCCACCTGTTGGGTGGGCATGATACGAACGCTGGTGACCTTTTTCTTTTCTTAGTATTAGTACGACCGTCGCTTGGTTCCAGTTCCGTGGCCAGTTCGCTTGTGTCTAACCTTAATGGCCCTGCCGAAAGGTGACATTGTGTCTTTCCCATTATTCACACATATTCAGGCTTCTGACTCGTACAATTCATTATCCGTACACTTGCCTTAGGCCTGCAAGGCTGCCTCTTCTCTGGCCGCTCCACTCCCCTTCCTCCAGCTGTCAGTGTAATCTACCCTCCTCTTTTCCTTCGTTCCCGCCCCTGATTTGCCCCAACCACCACCACCAGGTGTACAGATGATGATGCGGTCACCAGCTTTCATGGCTGCGGTGTTCTTCGCGCCTAGGTTAATATGCCTTTCTTCATTTTGAGACTTTCCAGTGTTTTCGTTGTCACGTAGCTGTTTCAACGACTGCTCCCAAGTGGTGTTTTCGACATTCCTCACCCACAGATTCAAACCGCATTGACCGTCTTCACCGCCTTTCAGTCCGTACGGACGATAGACGCGTCTTTCGCTGAGGATGGAAACTTGAAGTGGGATACGGAACTCAATGTCTCGGATAACGCCATCACCGCCGCGATGTTGGCCTTGGCCTCCTGATCCTTCTCGAATCGAGAACTCACGCAGCAGTACGGGATATCTTCTCTCGAAAATCTCTGAATCGGTGATTCTGGTATTCGTCATGTGGACGTGCACACCACTGGTGCCAACCCAGTCAGGTCCAGCACCACTCCCTCCAGCAATAGTCTCATAGTAGCCAAAACCCTTAACGGTCTCCTGGCCGGTTTGGTTGCCACCAAAGCCAAACGTCAGATTGTTGCAGCATCCTTGACTTGCAGCGCAGGCCTCAAAGGCTTTAAATATCACGTCAGTGATGCGTTGGCTGGTGAGCACATTGCCTCCCACGACTGCAGCGCCGCCAGATGGTGACAAGATGGACCCCGGTGGAATTTTGACGTGGATTGGTTTCAAACAGCCTTGATTGAGAGGAATGTCTTCCGAAATGAGGCAGCGCAAGCAGTAAATTATTGCACTGTAAGTAATGGCCTGCGGAGCATTGATATTGCCATACACTTCAGGGCCAGTGCCGTCAAAGTCAAATTCCGCTTCTCCCTTGTCAGCGTCAATAGTGACTTTAAGTTGAATGGGAGAGCCGTCATCCATGTGGTCAATAGCAGAAAGCTCCTTGCCCTCAAATCGGTTATGCACTTCCTTGAGCAGATGGCGCACACACTGTTCGGCGTTTTTCTGAATGTTGACCATATAAAACTGAACCGTCTCTTCACCATATTCTCCTATCAGCGTCTCAATGAGTGAGATTCCCTTTTGGTTGGCTGATACTTGAGCTCGTAGGTCGTTGATAACGTCAGCAAGACACCTCGTACCACTGCACCCTGGGTATTTAGCCGGCTCGTTGTAGAACCATTCAACAACTCGCTCTTCGTCGAATTTGCCGCCACTGACTAGCTTCTCACTGCGAATAGAAGCTCCTTCTTGGAATAGCTCCCGAGAATGAGGCGGCATGCTTCCTGCACTGATACCGCCGATATCGGCATGATGAGCTCGTGATGCTGCATAGAAGAGGATGTTCTTTCCTTCAGCATCGAAAGCAGGCATCAGGAGTGTAACGTCTGGAAGATGAGTGCCTCCATACGACGGGTGATTCGAGATGATAACGTCGCCTTTCTGAAGCTTTCCCTTCCAGATTTCTGCCTGGCGACGAACACACGTAGACATGGAGCCAAGATGAACAGGCAGATGCGGCGCGTTGGCGACTAGTCCTCCGGTCGAATCAAAGATGGCACAAGAAAAGTCGAGTCGCTCCTTGACGTTTGTACTGACACTTGTCTTTTGCAGCGCGCGGCCCATCTGCTCGGCAATGGCCATGAATCGGTGACCAAAGATGCTGAGCATAATGGGGTCAACCTCCTTGTCGGCTCCCGAAGCATGAGATCTATATGTTATGGTCAGCGAGGCACACTATTTGAGTGGGGAGTTATTTTTCTTTCTTTGGTTGCATACTCATCCTTGCCGCTGTCTTTATGAATGTCTAATACGACATGTGTTCCGGCAATGAGGGCCTTAGTTTTTGGGGTTACGACGATAGTTTGGGTACCGTCTGCGAGCATTGCCGGCCCGTTGAGGACGTCGCCTTCTTTTAAATCCTCTAGCTTGTAGATGGGTGTCTTTACTCTGCCACCTTCAAAGTAGACCTCTTGTTCACCATGTTGGCTCTTTGTGGCAACTTCCTGTCGCTTAATCGTCTTCAGCTGCTGGTCAACCGACTTTTCTTGATGGCGGAAACTCTTTCCAATACCGCGAACACGCACGTCATCTACGATAATATCTCGGTCATCAAGTGTGAAGCCGAACTCGTAGCGGTGGTGCCTGACAAATGCTTTGCCGAATTCCCAGTCCTTGCCTTCGAAATTGGCCTTGGCCTCGTCTTCGCTAGGCTTTACAATCATCAAGGCTGACTCGGTACCACGGTACCGCATGTTGAGATACTCTTCAAACACAATCTCGTTGCTGTCGAATCCTTGGTCTTTTAGTGCGGCACGGGACTTCTCCTTGAGCTTCTCCATCTTGGTTTGCAGTTCGTTGATGATCTTGCCGTTGTCTTCCCAGACGGAAGAATCGGGCTCCTGACGCTCGTCTACCACGTCGGCGAGGGCCATACCATAGGCGGACAGGACGGATGAATAGCGGTGGATAAATATTTGTTGGATCCCCAGAGATTCTGCAATAGCCACGGCATGCTGCCCACCGGCGCCGCCAAAAGTCGCAAGTCGATGCTTGGATGTGTCATGACCCTTTGCCTCCGTGATAGAGCGAATTGGTCGTGTCATTGTCTCGTTTGCTACTGTCAAGAAGCCATATGCCACCTCATCTACTGACAAGTTCTTCCCCGTCTCTCTATTGACCTGGTCGGTCAGCTCTTGCAAAACCTTTCGGCTTGCCTCGGCGTCTAAGCCCTCATCCTCGTTCTTTCCGAAGATTTTGGGGAAGAACTCGGGCAGTAGGCGGCCGAGATAGAGGTTGGCGTCAGTCACGGTAGGGGGGCCGCCTTTTCGGTAGCAAGCGGGGCCAGGGTGTGCGCCGGCAGACTCGGGCCCAACGACGAAGAGGCCGTTGCGGAAGAAGAGACGAGAGCCACCACCTGCAGCAACGGTGTTGATGTCGAGTTGCGGAGACTGGATGGTGACACCTGCGGTTGTGGTTTCGAAGACGTGCTCGTAACGGCCTTCACCGTACCGAGATACATCTGTGCTGGTGCCTCCCTAGACAGATTTGGATTTAGGCATTTTCAATGGTGATAGGAGTTCAAACTTCTTACCATGTCGAATCCAATTACTGGGATCTTGGTATCGTCGTCGTAGGAGGTGATGGCATATCCTACCACGCCACCGGCCGGTCCTGACAGGATGGCTTTCAATCCCGTAAACTTGTCCACGTCTACAAGCCCACCATCGCTCTGCATGAATTCGCACCTTGCGCCTTTTGGTCCCGACTCGTGTTTGACGCTTTCTGTCCCTAGTCCACCTTCAAACCCTGATTGGAAGCCATCGATGTACTTTTTGATCGCCGGTGTCAAGTAAGCATCGGCGCAAACCGATGTTGCTCGCGGAACTAGCTTTACCATGGGCATGAGTTCGTGGCTTAGTGAGATGTGCTGAAAGCCAATTTCTTTGGCAATCTTTCCTATCAATGCCTCGTGGTCGGGGAATGTGTAACCGTGCATGAGGCACACGGCAATACTTCTTATGCCAGAGTCGTATACCTTTTGTAGCTTTTGCCGCACGTCACCATGCTGAGCACGCTTCAAGATGCGGACGGTTTCGCCGGATAGACCCCTTACAAGGTCTTTTCCTTCTGCTTCCTTTGTGCCAACTTGGGCAGCTACTTCAGTAACATGTCTGTCTGGGTCTTCAGCATAATCCTCTAGTGTTACTCGCTCATCGATTTCGACAACTTGTTCATAGAGCACATCTGGTTTCCGTATCGCAAGATCAAAAATCTTGGGTCTTGACTGGTTCCCAATCGTTAAGCAGTCCTTGAACCCCTTTGTCACCACCATGGCAATCTTTTCTCCCTTGCGCTCCAGTAAAGCATTTGTCGCGACAGTGGTGCCCATGCGGATGGAGTCAATGTTTGAAGTATCTAGGGCTTCTCCGCGAGGGATGTCACGCTTGAGGAAATGGCTCATGATGCGCCGGATGCCCTCTAGGGGTGCATCCTTGTAGTTTGCGGGGTCCTCGGAGAGCAGCTTGATGATGATTTCTTCGCCGTGGTGCTCGCCTACGCAGTCTGTGAAGGTGCCGCCGCGGTCGATGGCTATGCGGATGCCACGCTCTTTAGAAGGATTCGCCATGGTGAGAGTGAGCGTGGGCGTGAGAGATTGTCTGAAGGGAGTGGCGGGGTGTAGAAGAATAGATGGGATGGGCTCGTGGGTGAAGTATCATGAGTTCTGAATGAAGATTATGTGAGTCTAAGACCTGATACCGGCGAATTCTCTAACTTGGCACAACTAGGCTATGAAAAAGACATGGCTTGGGTAAAGTTTGGTGAAGCGGAGTCTCGTGCTGATATATCGATATGATGTTATGGATCTCGGAGCCTCCCTCTTCAATGGTGGGGTATGGTATGGGCGAGGTCGGATGGCGGGGTTCCACCTCCGCCAACGCCTGCAGACAAGCCAAAACCCTCTGGTAAGCTTAGGTGGAATGAGGCCTGTAAGTGAGATTTACAGCGCTGTGTCAATCGGGCTTTCAGCAATTGACCATACAAATCATAAGCAACGCATATTGACGAATCGTCGACACTTGGTGATGCTTTCACGCCTTGCTTTGTCTTTCTATCTCTTAGAGAGTCTCCAATTCGACGTATCTATCTCAGCAGCACCTCAAACGTCAATAGAATCAGTATCAACCCCAGATCACGCGACAGAGGTTCCACTTTATACGCGCCATTCTACCTCCACCGCGACAGTTCCACGCTGACAAACTTCGGTATGACACAATCGAAACTGAAGTTGCTGAGCCCACAAGCTGAGATGTACAAGACGAAATTGAGAGAAAGGTTACATCCAATCAACTCAAGGCACTTTGGCCGAGTGGTCTAAGGCGCCGTGTTCAGGTCCTGTTCGAATGCGCAATTCGAACAATCTATTCGCGGTCTAGTAATAGGCGAGGGTTCGAATCCCTCAGGTGTCATGTCCTTCTTTTTTCAGTCTGTCGGCTTTTTTTGCACTTATAGATTACTTGTGGTGATTACATGTTTCTTTTCACATATCAGTCTCAAAGACATGATTCGAACGAAATACAATCTGCGTGTTCTTGGCAACATGCCAAAGGGAGATGTCGCCATTTTATGATTCACAAGAACTGCGTTCCACCAGCTCCTCACCACCACCATAATTTCATAAGGATCAAGAAACATCCGCCAAATACCATACCCAGTCTCAGGCAAAACTAACTACATAGGTATAAATTCATTTTTTTTGCTCATTCAGCCCGTTGATCTCGCACGTCTCTTGCTTGGCCCAGCCAACGCATCTGAAGATGGTCGTTTTGGGTTGGAGCCATCTTGGGGCTTTCCGTTTTGAGGTTGCCGTGTTCTTTTAATCGTTATTCTTATTGGCTTTTGTCCTGATGGTGGTGGACTAGTATGTTGTTGGCTTGGAGATGTAGTAGAAGATGGGTTTTGCACTGGGGAATTGCCTCCCCCTCCGCCGCCTCCACCACCAGTACCAGCACCACTACCACCACCATCACTACCTCCTCCTCCTCCTCCTCCTCCTCCCCCTCCTCCACCACCACTACCACCTCCATTACCTCCACTTCCCTGCTGATCATCATCACCATCATCGTCGTCATCATCATCCTGATTGTTGACAGTTTCATCACTCGATAACAGCGCTTCTGGATCATCCAATGGAAGCCGCCATGTGTTCAGGAGATGTGTGTTGTGATACGCCACGAGAGCCGACACAAGATTAATCGACTCAGAAAGTGCATTGTCCTGGCAGTTTCGAATCATTGCCACCCCCTCTTGATAGCTTGCTACAGACCTAATCATGCTAACTGAGTTGATTAGACTCATGTGGTACGTTAACCTGCCGTCTGTACCCACGGAAGCATAATGCGCGTAAAAGTCCAAAATCATCCCGTCAGTCAGAAAAGTCATGATTACTGCCTCACCCGGTGGGTCTTGTCGACCCATCAAGGCAAGGGCGCAGTTTCTCGTGTACACCAACGACGCGCCAAATGAAGCCAGGGCGGCTCTTGCGGAGACCAAGTCTCCGTGCGGGTTCATAAACTCACCAGCAATATGCGGTAGAGTCATGGAGTATGGGTCTGACTTGAAGCATACAGCTCCGGGTATCAAATCCACCCTGAAATCGCCGTAGTGCTCTACCTCCCAGCCTTGGGCGTACCATGGCCCTGGCTTGTCGATGCCCTTCAGGAAAGGGACGTTGGAGGGGAAATTTGTGAATAATCTTCGGATGGACGTTCGGTAATTGGGTTCCGATGAATATCTTTTCAAGATCCAGGACATGATGAACATGATATCTGACGAGCTACTAGCCGCAGCGATGTCTGCAGCGTAGCCCACAAAGTCGTTCTTAAAGTCTTCTGAATCTTTGTGCGGGTCATCCTGACGCGATTGCTCGAGTATATTATTTAATGCAGTTGAATTCCGCGGCTCAGTTGACCTTGCTGGATCCAGGATCCTATTAAGGGCCAGTTGCTTAGGAATGTCTTTTGTCTGGACAGTGCGTTTCGCCGCTGGCGGTCTCCAGCTGTGGCAGCTTGAGGAGTTGTAGTCGTCAGGATATCTTGTCCTATTAAGATGCGCTTCTCGAATAAGCTGATCCAGCTTCGCTTCGTTCAACTCGACGTAATTCTGTGGATCTGTTACCACTGTCTTGTTTTGGTCTTCGACATGTTCGAGGAGTGGATACCACGATGCATGTCTCTCTGGACCAGCCTTTTTGTTGGGTCGGGACCTTGTGCTTTTGGCACGCAGGGTTGGACCTGGAGCTGTTGAAGGGCCAGCAGCTGCATTGCCTTGCCTTGCATCAGCTGCTTGTTTTCTTGTGAATGCTGGCATAATGTAGCAGTGTTCTTGGATCCACTACGAGATGCCTCAGTTGGTTGGCCTGGTGGGAATGGGAGAATGGATCATCTATATGGCATTGCGCCGGAACGACCACAAACACGATATGATACCGAAGTCACCATCTACATATATACACTAATAAATGTGTGTTCATGACTGTTCAGGAATATCTTCGACTTGAAAACGGCTTGGTTTGTGTCAAACAACAATAGCCTTGTGCTAGCATCCTTTGATAGACATCATTGTTAGACATCTCCACAGTCTTCAGGTGAGAAAGCATATCATCCACGCGAACAGCGAACGGCTTCCCTTGTTTTTGTTGATTCTTCTTCGAGCTTTATTCTTATTGTACTTTTCTATGTGATGGCAGCTAAGAGCATGGGGAAATGTTGTTTACATGTACTGGGCTAGAGCTAGTTTCGGCAAATAGTGCAAACAGCTAGCCGCCATCTCCTCGCAAGGCATTCGCAATTACCATCACACTCCTGCACATGACCGTCAGGTTGGAGGGAGTTGAAAGGAGGGAGGAACTCCAACCAGCGTCAGCCACATCACTTCTTACGTATGCTGTCGTGTGAATCGAGATCGTGACAAAGAGGGAAATTCACCATTACGAATGAATCAGAACTAGTCGACGCTCGCTTTATACAGTAGCCCGTCTCTTGCTAGAGGGAGAACCTGATTCGCCTGCTCAGGCTCTAGCATCGCATCGCAATATACGCCACAGCCACAATACCTTGGCAAGCCACAGCTCAGAACCGTTTGTATGCTTTACCAACACCAAATTGCCCAACTCATATTACTGTTAGGCTCCTAATGAACGTCATTTTTCTTTAGCGACTACGGCCATCGCAGACGGCACATCTAGCGAATCTCCGGCCTCCAAACGTTGGTGGAATGGGAAAAGGTGGTGGATGTGTTGCACGAATAGCAGCTCGCCTCATCTGCCACACCTCGCCTGCCATGACCTCATCCATTCATAAACCAACGTCCTAGTCAAACCACCCGAAAGAGCGCATAGCAGCGACCACTCAAAACGAAGGGCTTCCTTCCGCCGCTTATTGGCGGGTTCTCACGTAAGGCCCAGCCCTGTTTGGTTTTGACAGGGACGAGTTGGTGATACTTGCTTCGTCTAATTTCTGGTGATGCTAGCAATTTATTAGTTCCCTCCAAAACTTGCTTCCACCCCTAAATTGCCAATGGCTGCTAATGCGGATGATGGTGCGATCAACGGGGTCATGAGGCCGGGTATGACGATGACGAGAAGAGACCAAGACGCACGCTTTGAACAAAGGGGCGATTACGGGGTGATGGCTGTTCTGTGAATAAATGCGAGCTTTGTCCTTCCTGAACGTGTGTCTTGTCGGAGGACTTTTTTGTTTATCGCTGAAAAGGATACAAGTCTTTTTTTCTTCCTTTCCCATTGTTTAGTCTTCTTTGCAGACAGCATCGTGCCCGAGCTTCACGATAAACTTCGTCAAGAGACACCCAAGATCAGATTATCAGTTTTAACTAGCCTTCAGCAGCAATGGCGCTCGACCGCATCGTCAACATTGTTCTCCGGGCCGCAGAGCTCGCGTTCGCCGCCATCGTCGCTGGCGTTTCGGGGCAATATCTACACCAACACCGCTATGCGTCGAGCTGGTCTCTCGGCCGCTTCATCTACTCTGAAGTGGTTGCGGCATTGTCTATATTCTTTGCGCTGATATGGCTGGTGCCGTTCTCTTGGTCCTTTGTCCACTGGCCGGTGGATATTGTCCTCAGTATCTGCTGGTGGGCCGTTTTTGGCCTCCTCGTTAATGTCAGTTGTCTCTTTTTTCTTCTTCATCTATATAGTTTATCGTCAATACTGACATATATCGTGTAGCAACTGGGCAACGACTGCGGCTACATCTTCGACTGGAACAACGTCCACCCCGTTTCTGGCGACCAGTGCGGCAAGTTCAAGGCCGATATTGCATTTTCCTTCCTCTCTGCCCTTTTGTGGCTCGTATCCGCCCTGCTTGGCATCTTTTGGGTTCGAAGCCATGAGCGTCGCGCAAGAGTCGACGCAGTTAACCACACGCATCGCCGCCGCTGGTTCCGCCGTAGCCACGTCTAAGCGCTGCTGCATACTATTTTCAACACTTAACAGGCGACTGTGGACGCGTAGAATCCCCGGTTACGATACTGCTTCTTTACGTTTTGCTATTTTGGGCACCTCCGTGTGGGATGTGAATGGAGAACGAGGAGGAGATAATGTGGAAGGCAAATGGGGCTGGGTGTTGTTTGTTTTCCTAACGACTATGCTTTTATTCTGCGATATTTCACGACATGAAAAAATACCCCTTATGACTATACCGTAATAGCTAACTAGCCTTGTTTCTTTGAGACTGAATTTATAATTTGTATTTTTGGCACTTATTTGTTACTTCAGTGATCTTTGTGAGAGCGTTGTAAAATTTGTCTCGTTGATTCTCACTCAAGTCAACGCAACTTACACAACACATAATCTAATCAGTAGTGCAATACAGCTTATCTACCCTTGTTAAACTAATTATAGCTCTATATTCAAAGACGTAAAGCTTCAACTCCATGTAGCATCGTGAGACCTACTCCCGGGGATGTGACCTAGGCCTCTTGCTTCCGATCGAGATTTACTACTGCGGGCCATACCAAACCATTGGCAATTCCAATGAAGATCATGCAGATCAGCCGTCATTTCTAAAAATCAAAATATCCCCTATTGTTGCGTATCTCCACAACAGCTTCTTGATCTGAAGATCTTTGAAAAGCTTTCAAGCCACAGGCATCAGCCATGATTTCTCCTCACCAGCCACGATCGCCGATGATGTAAAGATGAGATCCCACGCTTGCCACCAGAACCTTGAAACATTACTGGGCCCGTCGCCACTTTGCGTCATCCAGAACTCAATCAGCATCAACAGCTCCCCCAGCGAACAGACCTCCCAGCTTGCCATTAACCTATTCGAGCAGATCTGACATGTTGCCAGGCGATTCTGGACCAACTTGGCCTGCATACTTGCTCTAGAAACCCCAAGCAAAAGCGCGCCTGCAAAAGCGGGGAGAGTTCTCGCGGAGAAATGCTCCGGCAAGCGTCCGACAATGCTGCACCACAGAGAGCGCGCATGGCGCACGTCACCATGACCCAGATATATGACGATGGAAATGGTGCAAACTGCCGCGCACGGAATCGTGTCCAAGCAGAAGCAGCATGATTAGAAGGTTCAAACTTGAAATATGGGCTCCGGAGGCTTAGAGGCTGAGCAGGATGCCCATGACGACGAATAGACGAAGATCCTGGGTCGAAGCCGAAAGGGCTTGTCCCGTTTCTGTAACAATACCTTTTCGGTCACTGCAGGAAGTTGTGGATGATTTCATCATAGCTAGCTCAAGCTTCAAGCTTTGAGTTTTGTGGAATGTCCTGAAAAAGGTCTATATAAACTCAAGCCTTCTCCGGTTTCCTAGAGTTGATCCATATCCAGAAACAATCTAGCTACCAATACCACAACATCAAAACAACAACTTCACTATTCCAAACTAGTCATCTCATTTATATATTATACATCTACATTCGGAAATACACTATCAAAATGTCTTCTCTTGTGAACAAAGTCAAGGAAGCTCTCCACTCAGACAACAAGACCTCTCAGCCTGAAGGCACACACGGAACTCACAACTCTCGAACTGCCAATGCTGCCGACCCTCGCATTGACTCTGATCTAGACCACCGTGGAGCCGCTGGTTCTCACAATGCCAACTACAGCAGCAATGACAACTATGCCTTTGGCGATAGCCAAGCAGCCAACCGCACAACAGGCCCTACCACCACAACAGACGGCCCTCACAGCTCAAATCTAGCCAACAAGGCCGACCCAAGAGTTGACTCTGACCGCGACTACGGCCGCAACTTGGGCGCAAACCCTCATGGAACTGCCACAACCAGCACCACCCAGGGCACTACACATGGCACTACTCATGGCACCACCGGCACCACCGGTGCCTATGGAACCGCGGGAAACACTTCTGGTCTCAACTCAAGCCGTCATGCAACCACCGGAACAAGCAGTTATGGTGACCCTGTGAGCACAGGGACAACCGGTCCTGCCTCTTCCACTGCTGGCCCTCACAACTCCGACCTTCTCAACAAGGCTGACCCGCGTGTCGACTCAGACTTTGACGGCAGCCGCAACATGGGCTTGAGGCAAGGCGGCACGACCACCGGGGCAGGCTCTGGCTTCTCTAGCGGTGGCGCCGGTACCACCGGAGTTCGCAACACCTCTGGTATCCCTGAGGGCACCGTTGGCCCCCATGGTTCACGCACAGCCAACGCTGTCGACCCTCGCGTCGACTCCGACTTGGACTCTGGCCGCAACACTGGCCTGACTGGAGCAGGGAATACCCGAACCACTGGCTCACACACGGTTGGAAATCAGCACCACGGTGCTGGCACTGCTGCTGCCGTCGGAGCTGCCGGAACTGCAGGAGCTCTCGGAGGTTCTCACGGTTCTCATGGAACCCATGGAACAACTGGTACACATGGTGCGACTGGTTCTCATGGATTAACAGGCACCCAGGGCTCTACTGGAGCCTATGGCACTACTGGCACTCATGGTACTCATGCATCTTCTGGCCTGCCGGAGGGCACAACTGGCCCACACAGCTCTCGAGTTGGCAATGCTGTTGACCCCCGTGTTGATTCCGATCTCGACTCCGGCCGTAGCACTGGCTTGCACTCAGGCAGCACCAACACAGGTGCCTTTGGCACGACTGGCACAACCGGCACTCATACTGGACACACAGGCAACACCAACACGGGTGCTTTCGGTACTACTGGTACTACTGGTGCTCATACTGGAGCTCACACAGGCACATACACCGGCACTCACACCGGCACACAAGGCACTCACGCTGGCAATGCCAACAGCCTCGGTGGTGCTGGTGGTATTGGTGGTGTAGGACACACCCCCGCTGGCACTGGTCCGGCTCCCAACACCGCCGGCCCTCACAGCTCCGACATGCTCAACAAGGGTGATCCCCGAATCGACAGCGACCTTGACGGCAGCAAAACCGTTGGCGGCAACAAAACCTTCAACCAGTCGTGAGTGGGTGCTCTCTGCATCTTCATAAGATTTTGGTTTGGACTAATCATTTTCAACCACAGAAACACCAACACTATCGCTAAGGACCCTTCGGATGCCGCTCAGGTTCCACCATCTGTTTTGCAAAAGCACATCGGTCAGCCCTCTATTCAGCACGATGATGACAAACATGATCGTGTGCGGAGACACAGTGTTTCTCACCAGGAGAAGCATCGCGGGCTATAATGGTTAGGATTGGAAAATAATAATATGAAAAAAAAGCAGAATGACACCAAAAAAAATTGTGTGTTTCATTGTTGTTGTTGTATCATTAGCGTATCAATGAATTTGATGAGAGAATGAACCAAAAAAAAAAATAAACATTTTCCTTATTTACGAATTATTTTGATATTGTCACTTTAGTAAATGTGATATTGACAAAATGTGATATAACATACATCCCGCTTGTTACACCGTATGTGTGGACATGTGCATAAGGTAGTGCAATGCCATGCCATGCATATGACATGGATTATTGGGTTGTCCGGGGAGAGAACAACGGATTGAAACCGGGAAATTGTGTCTGTTTGCTGTTGGTATCCTAACGGTTGAGGTGGTGATGTGTAATCATGCTCATCATGATGGCAAACAACCGGATCCGGCTTAGATATTACACATAACAGTTAAGACAATATTTTGCACCCTACGCTAAATCGATTTACGGGTAAAACATGATATTACACAAATCACAATGATGAGGCTTCTCACAGATACCAATGATCATGTTAGTGATCAAGAAAAAGTGCAGCTTGCCTTCCTCTTTGGAGGTTTGGTGTCTGATGTAGGGTTAAAAGAGAGATTGACTTGCGTATAGAGGAAGTTTAACTATGTGTATATAAAATTATAATACTAGAGCTTTTATTTATATATATATATGTATGTATAATTATATCGTTTACAGATACATCACACCAATCAAAATGAAAACAACACAACACCCATATGCCTGTTATTTTAAGGGCATATAACCGTGGCTCTTAGACCTACCTAGGTAGCTTAACGGTTTTCTTTAATACAAAGCTGCAACTGAGAAGATGGATACTCCCAGGTACTACCTAGGTAACCTATCAGAGTTTGCTGTAGCGCTGCCAAAGATGGCTCGCTCGCTCAGCCTCCAGGTCCCACAAAAAAATGTATCACTGAGTTACCTAGGTAGGTTAGGTACCTTAGGTACCTATAGGTAGTGACAAGTGAGTGACCTGCAGCAAAGAGATGCGTCAACATCAACCCCACACCAGACCAGAGACAACAAACAGCTCCTGCTGCCTTACACTGTCTTGAACCGCATCAACTCTCCGGCTTCAACTCATGCCTACACAGTCACTCACTCACTCACTTACTCACTTCATCCGCCCGATGCGTCTTATTCTTCTCCCTTTCCCCATCATCGTCATGTCGCCGCGATAACAGCAAACAAAACATGTCCGCCTCCGCCTCCTCCTCCTCCCACTCCAACGCCAACGCCAACGCCAACGCCAACTCCAACTCCAACTCCAACTCCACCACCCCCATCGCCATCACCATCACCACCACCACCACCACCATCCCACAGGCCCTCTGGGCATCACACATCCCCCTACACATCACGCATCCCTCTGCGCCAACCACGCCCTTCATCACCAGCGTCCCGCGCTTCAGCTACCTCTCACTTCTGCTGCCCCGCCTCTCGGCCTTTTTCAATGCCACCTGCTCGAGCTTCCACTTTGAGGACGTGCAGCTGCGCAACTTGGCGGCGGGGCTGCTGGTGGATTTGTATCAGCCCAGGTTGCCTTGGCGGCTGGTGGTGAATGATGGGGTGTCGTGGGATATTGCAGATACGTTTTTGAATAGCGTCAAGGAGGTGAGTTTAACGGAGTGGCAGTTGGGGGGTTGATGATGTTGCTCTTTGTATGTATGTCTGTCTGTCTGTCTGTCTATAAGGGCCCAAAAGCAGCAGCAGCAGCAACAACAAGAGATGGGTGTCCAAGTCAGACATGCAGCATCTCATCTCATCTCATCTCTTCTCTTCTCCTCATGTTTCCTCCTCCACAGCTAACTTCAACCCAGGCCGACTTCATTCGCAATGGCAACGCCAACCAAATCATGAAAATGTCCAAGGAACACACCACCCAGCTATGGAACGCCGTCATCGACAACGACTACACCACCTTTACGCGCATTCACACCCGCCTCCTCAATGCCCCTACCGCCCTCAAACATGTCCCCATCCGCATCTACATCCCTTCAACGCCCCCTGGCAGCGGTGGTGGTGATGGTGGTGCCAGCGATGCCTCGCCCGCAGATGCCACCGCCGAGGCTGGCTCCTTCAAGATTGCTCAGTCCCTAGTCCCCGCAACTACGCCTGATCGCAAGCCCAAGCTATTAGGACAGGCACTCAAGGATATTATGCCCATGTTGTTTCCTAGCAGTCGGGATCCTGTACTGGCGAGTGCGATATTGCATGGCGCTCCAGCTCCGTTTAATGCTCCCTTGGCAGACTTGATGAAAGAAGCAGCGTATCCTGATGGCTGGCTTTGCTTTGTCGTTGTCGTTTAACCATAGACAATTTGCTCCTTGTGGGGGGAATATATAGCATATATAGCAAGATCAGATGCTCTTGGGGTTCTCTTTATTATCTTTATTCTTGATAAATTTATAAGTTGGAACGTCTCCATCAGTCGTTCGTCTAACAATAAACCCCTTTACGACACCACAAGAACACCCACCAAGATATATGAGCACGACCAAAACTACGTGAAAGTGATTTGCTTGCCCATCAGACTTCTGTATGCGTCATCGACTGCCTTTCTCTTCTTCCGCTTCACCTCCTCATCCTCATTAAGATCTTCATTCTCATCGACGTCCTCTGGACCTGGCAGAAGCGGCATCCACGCCCTGATCTGCCCGTCCAGGTGAGCACTATAGATAGCTCCAATAGAACCAGCTCCTCCCATGACTGGGCCTATCTGCCCATTTCCACCACCTGCGCCGCGCCAGACAATGTTTGTGATTCTATTGCGTCCCATCTCGCTGCCGCGCGGGCCTATAGGATTCGTAGCTCCAGGACTCCTGAGGCGGGCGACCAAATTTCCCTCATGAAGATTGAGAAGGAGAATCTCCTGCTCATTCGGCCAGACCAGTACCTCTCTGTCTGCAGACAGCCCAGAAGGCGAGACCAAAAAGCCTGCAGTCTTGACATGCTGGTTCTGTATGATAGACCCAAAGCTAGCCAGTGTATTCGCCCCGGTATCAGCATCCCACACCCTAATCCTGCGGTCCAGCCCAGCCGACACAATGTATCGCCCGTCGTCCGTCCACTGCAGGCCATTGACCGCCTCATCGTGAGCCTGCGCGGACGCTCGAAAACTCGGCGTGTGATTCCAATCAGAGCCCGCAGCCGTGGCGTGCTGGAAGCGGTGCACAACCCCCAGCGAGTCCTCCTGGTCGAGCTGGGCAATCACACCTCCCGCACGGCGTATGTCCCAAACACGGGCTTTCCCGTCCGCATGCCCGCTCACAATTACATGCTCATGGCGCGGGCTCCATGCCGTGCTCAGGACGGGGCCGCCGTGGGCGACGAGGGCTTGGACGGCTGATCCGGACTTCAGGTCGACCAGGCGCACGTTGGAGTGCTGCGTTGCGCAGGCCACGAGCAAGTGGTCGCCAATGGCGCTGGTAGAGTGCGAGTATATAGTCGCATTGAGATCAAACTCCGCAGACAGCGACGACCGCTGAGTGGCCCAGAGCTTCAAAGACTTGTCGTAGGAGCTTGAGAGGAAGGCATCCGGGTCGAAAGGGTAGAAAGCCAGATGCGTGATGCCATGACTATGCCCACCGCTCTTGGGACCGCCAACAGATCGAGCAATCGTGCTCACAGGCTTGAACGTATGAGAAGTATGCGGGCTTGCGCAGCTCTCCAGGTCCCAGATCTTGATAGAGCCCTCCGCGCCGCCAGAGAGCAGAATGCGGCCGTCAAACTTGTCGAGCGCGAGGCTGCTTACGCCGGCGCCGTGTGCACGCAGGTTGTGAGCCCGTTCTTCCAGGTTACCGAGGTCATCCTGCGGTGTTCTTTCGCCGTTGAATCGGTGCTGGGGAGCTGGCGCAAAGGAGCGCAGGAGGTCAGAGGCTACGGTCTGAGAGAGCTCGCGAGGGCGGAGGTCACCCGTCTCTCGGGCAAAGAGGCGAGCCTGCATTCATCTGAAGTCGCGCTACAATTTGGCTCTTATTCGAGTTTTGGACTTGCGCAGTTCTCGGATTAGGATTACGTGTCGCAGGGCGTTTACGAATTCACGTAGCCTCGCCACATGAAGATTTGGGTGGGTTTTTTTTTTTTTTTGGTGATGTTGTCTAGGCAAAAACCAATCATTCCAGTGATGTCACTGAAGGCGGTAAAAAAAAGAGACGTTGCGCTACTCATGCGCCCCCCACACACCTGCAGAAACCCTCAGACCACACAGCTAGCAAGCTATTTCACCTACGACTTCAACTCTATTTACAACTTCAAACCCTCTCACGACATGTGAGATATTGAGGGTCTTAATGACATCTCCTCACGGAAAGACAACCTCATGATGCTACTGCACGTGCCACGCTCTAGTGGACTATGTACAGTGTCTGCAATTGAGTGAGGCAGCCTACGAAAAACAAACGGGCTGGGGTTGGATTTTGTTGGGACTTCAAAAGGAGAGCCAAGTCTTGCAGCAGCAGTAGCAACAGCAGCAACAACAACAACAACAACAACAACAACAACAACAACAACAACAACAACAACAACAACAACAACAACAACACCGAACAAGCATCATGGAATCAACATCCGAGGGCGATTACTACTCAGCCCCGAACGAGGGCGATGAAATGGAGCCCCCTCATCAATTACACCATCCAAGCCATCCCCCGGCCCAACAACGCGCTTTAGCAACCGTCTACGACGCCGTCGCAGGTGAGCAAGACAACCAAAAAAACCCACAGAAAAAAAAATTTGAAATGAGATTTCCCGGCAGTCTGGTAAATCAGCCCATCACGTGAGGCTAACTGTATGCAAGGAAGGGTCACGTATGATAGAGTGCTTCGAAATGAGGACTGGGATCAAAGACGGACTGGGGTCGACCAACAGCAGCATCAACAGCAGCAACATCATCATCAACGATCAGTCCGAGACACCTTCAAGCTTGCCCCAGAGGACGTTTTGTTTCGGCGCAAGGACGCCCCAGAGCGGTATCAGGAACACGATATCTACCGTGCGCATGAGTGGGAGCTGCCCAACGGTCGTCACAATCATAATGGTAGCAGTAGCAGTAGCGGCGGCGGTGCTGGCGCTACCGTTGGTGGACGGGGCATGCTTCCGGAGAGCGATCTGCTCAAGGCTATTCATGGATATTCAAGCAAGTTTTATGGTGTCATAAACCGCAAAAGCCAACAGAAGCAAAATCACCACCAACACCACTACCAACAGCAGCAGCAACAACAGCAACAACAGCAACAACGACTACCAGGCAATCGTCACGTCGATGAACGCAGCATGGATGAAACGGCTCTACTAGCCTTTGGCATCTTACTTGAAGAGGCGGGCCGAGAAGTCCTCGGTCGACGCGGCCATCTCGTCTTCACCGAAGGTCTAGACGACAATGACGGCGAGGACGAGCACGCCCAACACGAGGTGGGGGTAGCAAAGGGATCTTCTCATGGCGTCGTAGTTGGGCATCAGGACGTTGGTTCATGGCAGATGGGACGGAAACGAAAGAGGTTAGTGAGGACGGAGGAGCAGGAGCTGGAGGAGCAGGAGCTGGAACGTTGAACCAACGCTTCGACGGCAAGTTCCATCAATCCAGGAGAAAAGAAACCCTTTTTTTTCTCCATCTCACGCACACACACACACACACACAACATGACATGACACAGCACGGATCTGGCTGGTCGGTGGTAGTGACAATAGTGGTGTTTGCGGGCGGGAACAACACTCGCAACAATACGGAGCATACGGCACCGAGGTACGGACGCCCGATGAACCCAGAAAAGAAAAAGAAAAAAAACCTCCATGGACGGAGAGTCAAACCCAATGTACACTTCAATAAATAGCTCCTACTCGATTCAGAGTAATATCTGACTCATTGTTTGTCAGACACTATCTTCATGCTATTGCTATTTCAACGGCAGGCCAAGAAAACCTAGACCCCATTCAACTACCGGGTTGCAAACACCCGGAACAGGCAGTAGCATCAACTTTTTTTAACCTTTAGGAAGGCTGAAACATGTTGACAACCAACAAACAAAATACTGATATATCCCGCACTGATCAGCTCCAGATGTACCTCTAGACCTTCAATTTCCTTTCTGGGCCGCCTGCCAACTTCCTTTTTTTTTTCGCTCAAGGCTGAATGTCTTAGGGCATCTCCTCGTCTGTCGTGGTGAAAACCCAACCCAACATCAAAAAAAAACGCTTCTGATACCGTTTCTACCGTTGTTGGCAATTTACCGATCGGTGGATAGTAATAACAATCCATATCAATGACATTTCGCCCGTGTGGGGGGTGGGGCCCGTTTTTAGCAACACAACCTCTCACCGGATCTATTCATCATACATATGTACACTACCGGGTTTCATCATGCTTCCGTACCGCCGCCGAGCCAAGCAAGGAAGGAAGATGGCATCTAGGTCTCAGCAGTACAAATTTCACCTTTGTCTGCCGTGGGGCTTGTTAGGGGAGGAGGGGGGCGCGATAATGAGTTGTTCTGCATTGCGATGGTCGACTACCAGGGCTGTTATTGGTTTCCCTTTTTAACCATTTGTTCCTAGATCCCATATCCGGAAGTGATTCCGTCCAGAGATCTTTCTCTTACCAGCCGGCATAATAATAAATTGAGCAATAACACCGATCGCCTCTCACATGAGAGATAAGCTACGAGGCTTGTGTGGACCTGGAGCCTAGAGTAAGATCCAGTTGGATGTCATTAGGCCATTGCCTCCCGCTAGTTAGATCCAGCGGGACGGCACGCGAGTTGAATCTCTCTCAATCATTTTATCTCGATCCCGTGAGCCTGATATATGTGGGTTGAAAGGCGGCATATGGGGTCTCATCTCCTCAAGATGCCTTGTTACAGGTGACAGATCGGTATATTCATCACACTGCAGCCATGACCAGCGTCAACCATGGGAGAGGGTATGAAGGTGGGGAAAAAGTACAAGCAAACAGACCGGCAGGAAGGCAATACGGAGACCCCATTCAAGGGTTCCCCCTCCTGAGACGGAAATCTTCTTTCCCCAGTCGCGCGTGCGAGATGTATGTACGTACGTCTTGCATTCTTCCCTCCTCTCCCAGTCCCTGTAGACCAAGGTATCGCCAGTGTCACAATGTTTATTGGCCGCACGTCGGGGAACCATTATTCAGACCGCCCCTAATCATGGACGATTCGATACATGTGCCGCGCAAAGGGTCGTCGTCTATGCTGAACAATTGATGTGCCCGCGCATCACGAAGGAGTGGGGACCTGCCAACAATTCGTTCAAGAAAATTCACGCCCGCTAGAAGACTCGTATGCTGACGAACCAAACCCTCGGAAAGCATAACGTGTATGCCAAGAACCAGCTGCAACAACCGATCTCTCTTCTCATCCACTACGTTGCTCCATGGAATGTTGTTGTTGTTTTTTTTTTTTTTTTTTTTTTTAACATTTCCACAAGCTGAGGTGAGCGCTGTCGTCAGCCCTCTCATGGCTTGTGCGCTCCGCGCGCGCGTATGTCGGCATAGCATTTTCCATTCGCGTGCGTTGGTTCCAGCTCTGCTCGCCTCATTCTCAGCATTCATCACCACCTTTGATATCGTTCGTCCATTCATCCCACCGGGATCCGCTTTTTTTTCCTTCGTCGATGAAGCCACAATCTCTATCCTCTCACATAATTCGCAATGCACGTACCAGCAAACCCACCACATCCCACATGACCCTGTTCTGGGGAGGCGTTGGCAATGTCCAAAGCCCATCGTATTCTCTCGTGTTCCCAGTGTATGGACAGCAGTCTCTTTATCAACATGTCCTTCCAAACCGCTTTATAATATCGGTGAACACATTTCAAGGTGTGTGTGGTTTCAGATGGCGAGGACCAGGGTATTTGGCTCAGCCCCCCCCCCCATATTTGTTTCCTCGTCTACGCGTAGTCTCCGCTATGTATCGAAACCAGCCATCTAAAGGGTCAACAACGAACTCTTTCATAGAACCTCTGCTCACTCTCTCGCATCTGTTCCCGATAAATAGTTCATCACATGTGTCACTCACGCGCTCTTTTCCAGGTTGGCCAAAAAGGCAATAAACAACAAAAAGATCCCTGGAGTAGAGGGATAGTCGAAGGAGGGACGTAGATTTGCGCCGGACTGCACCATGATATGAGTAGCATGGCAGTTAATCCTTCAACCATATTGGCTGGTATGGGGGAATCACCCTCTGGTACTGCCTTCTGTCACGCATAAGAATAGACCCCCAAATTGAGCCACGAGGGGGGGGGGGGGTTGGCTCCCACATTAACCCGTAGTATAGTTCTTTTGCAACCGTCTGTACAGCGCCACGAGGCTCGTTAGGGTTGAATTCCTGCCCTGGGACAAGGTTTCCACATGTCAATCACCCTTCTCTGAAGAATGGCCACTATGCTGCATCGTGACTATCACAGGATTGTCACCAACATGCAGGACTTCAGAGCGACTAAATAGCCTAGATGCCTAGACACGGCCTATGGCGTGTATCCTCGGTTGACATCTTTGTCCGTTGATGGCACACGTATGAATACAACCCAAATGAGAGACCACTGGAGTCTGCGGGTGTGAGAGTGATAAAGACACCTCGTTATCCTCCTGCTTTGCTACCGGGTAGGGTACCCAATTTGAAGTTGGATCTCGTTAATTGTAACGCGAACTGGATGATTCAAGTCAGTCGATACGTAGATCAACGATCGCCATGACGCTCTGCATTTCTATTTCCCTCACTAAGTGAAGTACGTATAAGCGAGCCAACCCATATATGGGAATTTAGTAATTTGTTAAGTACAACGGCGTTTGAATATCTAAAGACTATGTTAGCTCATCTTGCATTCGCTGCAGGCATTCGGGCTGTGTGGACCTAGACTTTATCATGATGCGCAAAGCTGCCTCTGGATACGCAAAACCTATCAGATGGACATTCCATTACGTCTTCTTTCCTGCAGAAGCGATGGTATGATATTGGCATGAGAATTGCTGGGGCGAGAAGCTCACGCGGCTTCGGATGTTCGCAAATATCGCCTATTGCTCACCGGTTTCCTAATTGGGCGATTTACAATCTCACGCGATTGACATTGGACAATAGGAACAGAAGGTGCAGACCTGTTCACATCGTGGCACTGCCATTGCCTAATATCCTTCGCGGGGCTATTTGTCAAACGCATTGCTGTTGCTATTTACTCTATAATAAAAGTGAACGACCACAATCATGGTGGTGGACTAACGACACACGGGACGTCTAGAGTCATCAGCCACCTTTGCCGTCGTGGCCAGCCATATATAGCTGCTACCTACCTACCCGGTAGTGTATATTATTTAAGAGTGCTGTAGCGGGTCGGCGTTTGAAGAACATGATAAGGTGCGCTGGCTCGAGAGGGACGGGAGGACAACAGCTTGTACATCAGACGTTGAGAATCGTTCCAAAGGTACACCACGTCAAAACTAGGTGTGTTGATAACCCGTAGTGAGGGCAGATCCGTCAACGTTGTTGTTGTTGGGTCGCACAGGCGTTTACGCAAAGACCAAACTGCCAAGAAACGTGCAGTTCCGTGCTCGCCGGGCGTTGAGCAGCCTAGTTGCCATCTAATAGAAGATTGTGAACGGCAAGCAATATCAACTACTCGGCCGGCGACTATCCCCGCGCATCGGCGGTGCAATAGTGCGTAACATCGCTTCTAGGGCATATCGTTCCGGATTCCCGCGCAGCTCCCTCACGACAAGTAAAGGTGGCGTTTCGATCAATTGGATTCAAGTGGATGGTGGTGTTCTATTAGGGATTGAAAGC
The DNA here is from genome assembly GCA_930272545.1 of Sphaerostilbella broomeana. NCBI lineage: Eukaryota > Fungi > Ascomycota > Sordariomycetes > Hypocreales > Hypocreaceae > Sphaerostilbella > Sphaerostilbella broomeana. Next base: position 1,045,337 of record CAKNET010000001.1, read on the forward strand.
CCTTTCTTGCAACTGTATAGAGTAGAAGCGTACATACATACAATCGGGGTTGATACGGGTGAAGTGTTAATTACTAAATTGGAACCCGTGTGCAGCTATGTGACGGGGTGCTTAGCAACAAAAAAAAATAGAGTCGAACAATCCAAGCAAGTCGAGCACGGTCGGTTGATATAGGCTACAACGCTGAGAATAGCGCCAATTTTGAGGGTATGATTGACTATTCATTCGAGAGCTGAATTTTCCAACGGATATTCTGCAACGCTGTAACTCGACGAATTCATCACCCGTGCCGGAATAGGAAGATGAGATGCGGATGAAGCCGGCTGAAGGGCTTCGTTGTTCCTTCAGTAGCTCTGGGTGTGAGCCGAAGATATCCACTTTTTGAGCGATATGGACAATGCACCCCTTGAGGTACAGGGGGGCAAATCTGAGAAGAAGAAAAAAGCAAGGTAGTGAGCATAGTCCTCGTGAGTCCCATGTACTTGCTTTTTTTTCTGTTTTGCAAAGGTGATTTGAATTCATGACCCGCAGGTAACTGTCAAATGTGACGAGCCCCGACTCGCTCGTTCCAACTGGTCATAAAATTTTCCAAATTTTCATCTAGTTGGTCATGGGTATCAGACATCGTCATGCTATCATACGTCAGTGACCACCAGCGGTTAAGTCGCTCTTGGGGGCTGATGGTATCTAGATTGTAAGAAGCAAGAGAGATGCCACAGATCTGCTTGTGCCAATCGTTGGTTTGACAGGGGCTCGCACAGTCCTTTAGCATAGTGGTAGATGGAAGTGTGCGGCGTAGAAGATGTGTACCAAGCTACAGGCTGTTCCAGGCTCATATTTGTTGTCTCTTCAGCAATGAATATGACCTCTCAGGTTTCAGATGGCGATGATAATCTCGGGTTTGCGTGGTTCCGAGGAACTGGATCTTGATTGATGGATGGGATGGATAGCACTGTGTAATCGCTATTGGAGCATTCGCGGTGAGGCGTGCTGCGTCAGAAATTGAGTTGACCCAGAGAACCGGGAACGACCTTCGCTTGGCGCCTTGTGTGTTCTCCCACGTCTCGTGTTGTATAGCTCGCGTGGGGGATGGAGACGGAGACGGAGACATGGACCACAGTAGGGACTCCGTGGAAACCATATATTCAGTGTTCAATGTACTGAATGTGATTGTCTCGCTCCTCTGAGACAGAGACCCTTCTGTAGAAACAATCATCGGTACCTACTCTGTACTGTGGCCATGTCAAAGTTAGTGAACAGGGCTTTGCGGCGCGGAAAGTTGGAACAAATGGGGTGCCTGACTTTCCACTTCAGCCTCTGCCGTCTCCGACGGTTTGGTTACTGTCTCTGGGCTAGGAACGCCACTTTCATGTTCCCGGAATTGGCCAGACACCATTTTCGGGGGAATGGCAGTAATTGGCTTGCAAAAAAGGCGGGAAGTTCGACGTCCATATATGGAGTAGGCAGTAACATTCCGCAGCTAGGGAGGCACCTGGCGGCCTACGATAGCGCCCCGAAGTCAGATCGTCTTCCAGGCATTCGCGCAAGCCAAAAAGCCAGTCTTTCAGCCATGGCTGAATTCGCATTCCCCAGTTACGGACGAGGTTTCCGTCTTCTTCGATGTATCTTTTACCGGATCATCCGTCCAATCTTGATACTTGCCTTGATGTTGATATTTTTTTCTTCAGCAGTTTAACAGGCTAATTTGCTTGATTCTCATGGTTTTGTCGAGACTGTCTTTCTTCACCTTTGTTCGCCTAGATGGACCTGACAAGTCATATTCTCAAACCTTCGAAGCATTGCGCGTTCTGGCAGGCAGTGGCGTATGGCAACTTCGATAACAAGCGATTGAACCAGTCTAGCTATGATCATCTTCCAAGAGAAGACGCGGTCGACCCAGACCCGTGTCATCGGTGCTGCACGGTGACTTTTTAGCAAGGTACTAAAAACGCGCCATTGCCACCCTATCCTGATGATTTTCCTAGTCATGGTTGTATCGAGCGAGCGGCTGATTCGCTGGCGAGTCTAGTGGACCACTCGCTTTTGCCATGTGTACAAGGAATAACTCCGCTGTGTCTCATGTTTTCTCCCTCGGTTTGCATGTAGTCCAACGACATGGGAGGACAGGACAAGAAATGCCCCTCCTCTGATGGCGTTGCAGCCGCAGAGTACCTAGATATAGTTCACACATTGCTGTGCCGTGCCCTTGCTCCGAACATTACATGATATTCCTTTTTGAGCTTGCGCAACTTAGAAAACAATGTAAGGGGCGGCTGGAAAGAGAAACTAGCAGCTAATCAGATCATAGCATAATTTCTAATCGAATTAGGGATTGAGTGTATGATAAAGGACGACTCAAGTGACCAGTGTCGATATCTGCTGAAGGTGTTGCTGTCCATCCTTAGAACATCAGGAACGGCACGAGCCTCGTGCTAGCGCTGCCACCAACAGGGGCGGCTAAGCTGGTAGGATACAGGGCCCTCACCAAAGAGAGACCTGATTATTGGACATGGCCCAATATGGCCTCGTTATTTTGATGTCCCCAGCGTATGTAAAACGCCTGTGGGCACCGGGGCGCAGTTCCAGTCTTCTGCTCTTATGTAGTCTCCTTTATCACACAGAAACTGGGATATTTTGAGCTAGGAATGAAGCTATTCATGGTCGATATCGGGTCTGAGCTGTCGGCCGCGCAAATATCCTTGTGGCTGATGTGTCTTTCAGCTGCCACGTGAATGCATCGACCAGTGCAAGCATCTTCATTTTTACAGGCATAGAGCTTGCTATCACAAGCGTTGGACCTGGAGATGAGCAAAATTACATATTTTTCATGGGGAATCGCAGACCAGCTGCAAGTTGCGGAGTGGCGCTATGCAGGAACCTAGCAAGCATATTGACGTGAGGTTGTATACGAGCAGCCAATTTGCCTTGATAGCACGAAATAACGGGTGGCCAAATGGCAATAGCGTTGCTCATCGACATTGAGAGTGAGATTTAAAAACTTAACCCAGATCTACCCATCATGCGAAGTTATCTCTTTTCTTCTTCTTCCAGAGGTGTGGTTGAGTTTTGGGCCTTGAAACAACGCATAGAATGCTATATGTCATCTCTATCGTTTGCGTGGTAGTTGGAGCGTGCCTCAATACCACGCATCTATCCGCGTAGTAATAGCGATGAACTTGGCAGAGAAACCACAGGAACGTTAGCTGTGTCCATACATCAGAAACTTGACCAGAGCATCCCGTCAAAAAGTATGGAGCACTGCTCACATGAGCAACGGCGCCTGCGAGATTAGATCGTCAACATTACTCTTAGGAGACTGGGGCTATGAGGAGTGGTCACTTCGATGCCAAAGCTCCAGAGTGCCCACCAATTGCCTGAAGCCCGCAACCTGCACGGCGCAATATTGCGGTGTGTGAACCTTGTAAGACGACCAAATTGCGAGATGCAGGGAATTAAAGAGTGGGGGAATCGCCTAGTAGACACGCTTGGACTGCCCTTCGCTCAGCCTAATTATTCCTCGTATCTTCAAGGGCAAAATATATCAAAGGCTACGGCGAATGAGCCAGAGTGACTGGAGAGAACGGGGAAGCATTCGATATTCAGTAGCATCATTAAAGAAAAGGCTCGTCCGAGCTCGTAGATGAACCTTAAACTAGGGAAGCGTTTGGTGGCCGGCAAAAATACTGGACGACTCACCATATTGAATTAGCCCAACCCTGAGCATGGCGTTTTTGGTGATTTTTAATCATGACGGTGGAGTGGTCGCTTGACTTCGAAACTGGGTTGGCCCCTAGCCATCAAACCTGTTTTCGCCCAAGCGGTGAATGGTAACAGATCGAAAAGAAAACTGAGGCCAAAAAATTCTGAAGGTGTGGATATGGATATGATGGGCAAGGGTTCAATACATTTCGGCGTGGTTGATGAGCGACCATTTTGTGGTCTCGCCCACCGCCAAATCCTTGGGTACCAACCCATGTCTACATAGATACTTACCCAGCAGTGAGATGGTAATTTCGCAACCCTGTGACGTTGAATAAGAAATTTTCTTCACTCCCATGGTTTGAGAATAGTAAAAAATTTCCTCTATCCGTTTGACGGCATCGGCTGATTGTGACTATCTCAGTTCAATTATTGCGTTTAGTCGACTAGCATGACGAGATGAGCAGTGGCATGCGCAGGTCGTTTTGCAAATCCATACTTTGAACGGGTTCGGGACCGATCCTCCATTCCCTAGTGCCCGTTGGAGTTCACCGACAGTGGAAAATGCATGCCTGCTGCATGTGTCAGTGGTTCAACGTTTATTTCAAGTCAGCGGGTACGTTCATCTGCATGCGCAGATGTGCAGTATCAGTTCAATATCATTGTAACATCAACAAAAGATGTCTGGAGCCGCAGCTTGGGTAGTCTGAAGGCGCTTTGCCATCGAGGCCCCCTCTGCAGGGCTCGTTTGTGCCGCTAGCCAATGTTGTCGGTTTACGAAGACAGACTATTAAGGTGAAAGTAACGATGAGCCCTGTATGTATGTATGTCATGCCAGGACGAAAACAATGCCGATTTGGAATGCCGCACACCCCGTGCAGATATGACGAGGTGTGAGAACTTGGTACGTAATGCTAGTATTAGTGTGCAGAGCGAGCATGCGAGCAAAGCTATGGTACATAGATGTCCAGCGCAGATCTAAGTGTGCGGTAAACCTAGGTACCTACCTACCTATAGGTACCTAGGGTATGTGAGAAGTCACTCTGTACAGGCATAAAATAATGGTAAGGAATAGCTCCATTTTGGTTGACATCTGCCCTAATAACCCTGCGCTGACTACAGCCACTCCACTGAGGTAATTTGCCGAGTTCATCGACCTCTTGGTTGAAATGATCCCCCGACAGACTCCCTAATAGTGATGAAATATTGTCCGATCCAAGTAAGTATGAAGGCGGAGTGGCTCGTCATCTGAGCAATTTGCAGCACCACTGTGGATGGCCCTGGAGAAGTGCTACTACTGCTCAATGGCTCATGGCGGGTGTACCGACCGTTTGGTTACCCTTAAAACAGCCCGGTCAGAAGGGTTCCTAATGACCGCATCCATGGATACAGAAGCGAGAAGGTAAATATGGCTTCGCCTGGATCTACTCCTCGCCGCCCATTTTGCGCCCGTATTACATTCTGACGGATCGCCGATACGGTAAATGAATGCGTTATGGACGGAATATATGGATCCTTTTAACGGTTTCAGCCCAGGAACAGGAATCGGCCCAAGTAGATTGAGACACAGGTTGACAAGGCCCAATACCGTGACAAGCTATGCGGGCGCTTGTACTTGGTATGGAAGGGAGGCTTTCATAGCTCTTTTGCCGACTGCATGAGAAGTTGAACGTAAACCTTTCCCCCACTACAGCTGGATGCGAGAGCATTGGGGTGCCGATTTTCTCACTAGGGACGGCTTTGCTAGGTCCGCTGACATATCTGGTAGCGAACGATGCCGATTGATTGACGCGCTTGTTACCAATTGCTGCTCTACCCTAGATGGCGACGAGGCCTTTTTTTGCAGCATGTCGAGGTGGAATATGTGAAGGCAAACCGACTTGATCAGATTCTACCTGCACCAGCAACGATCATGGTTCCCTGTCAAACTGTACGTGATCGCCGCTGCACGATATACGAGTCGTCTCAATATGAGAGGAGACCTGTCGACTGCAGAGGTTAGAGATATCTGCACGTTATTAGTGTGGTCCCTTGAGCGTGGTGGCAATAGCCATCCTGCAGGAGATTCGCTGTCGCTGTTCCATCGTCTTTAAGCTAGCCCTCAGAGTTACCAGGTAGCTGGGTTTTGGAGCCGTGTCAATGGGCACTACTAGCCCCGTCAACGCATAGCAGGGGACATGATGCATAATACTGTACATAAGGCAGCCGGGCATGGGATTGAATCAGGGCAATCCTCTGATGGGGTGAGCGTGCCTAGCATTTGCATTGGCTAGCCCGGTCAGATCTAAAATATCCATCAGGACGAGGGTGCTGTGACAATTGAGCAAACCCTCATATGTTGTGTTAGTAGGACTTGAATCGTCTAGAAGAGTGGCAAAAGGGTGAGATTTGAAAAAATAAAATAAAAAGAAAAAATAAAAAGAAAAAGGAGAAGGAGAGGGAGAGGGAGTGGAAGACGTAAACTAACGGTCAAACGGCTTCTAACGGTTTCTTTTTTGGTCACTGTTACCCAATTGCAGCAACGGCAGCAGCGCACGATGCACCTGCCGTTGCCACTCTGTCTCTGGTTTGCAACTGCCGCCAAACAACACAACCAAGCTGTCGGAGGACCTAAGGCAAGTACTACCCTACCCAGCATAATAGGCAGGCACGGGGCTCATTGAATGTTGGCCCTTGCAGTGGCAAGTCGGCAGGTAATACCCCCATGACTCAAACCAACACATGGCCCGTGAATGTGAAGCGCCAAAGGTGGCGGATCACTCAGTACCCAGGACGGCGTCGGTATGCTCCTCTTGTCTGCTCGATTATCGATGTCAATGGTGACAGCAACAGCGCCCAAATAGGAAATCAGCTGGATGCGAACACTCGGCCTACCCATTTGCCGTCTCGCGTGGACCGGCGCTAGAATAGGCGTCATCCGCGCGCACAAGGGAGAGAAAGCCATAGCAAGGGAGACGGAGAGAGCCAGAGAGAAGCAAAGAGTTTGGATGGCCTGAACGGGAAGTGACGGCAAGACGGGACAGGAACGGTATGAGACGACGGCTTCATTGTTCTCCAGCTTACGGAGTACTGCGGACCGTAGTGGCATTTGACTTCCCTAAGGAGTTGTCCCTGACAAGTCCACTTGGTGGGTTCTGAATCTTGCGTTGCGCTGACATGCCCCATCTCTATTTCCATCTTCATCAGCCGGTTGGCGGTTTGGAGGTCCCGTCACGACTCATGAGCACCCAGCAGTTCATCCCTACCGCCTGTCTAAGCAGGCACACACTCACTCGAAACCGGATGGATATGGATGGACGGTTATAGTGGCTGCATGACCGCCGTGCTGGACCACGCTCTCACGCTTTACTTCACGCTGGTCCCCACGCTGCCACTAGCTACTATACACCCTCCTCTCGCTGCGGCGGCACGGTCCACTTCGGCTTCTCAGCTGGCGGCCGAGAAAGTCTGTGAGGTTAGCTGACTGACCGGCGGACCTCTCTTGGCCTGGTGCTGAAGCACTCCTCGGACCCGACTCGCGGGACGATAGATGAAACTGGCTCATCGCCTATCACTACTGGCTGATCGGGCTTCAACGCTTGATTAGCATGCTGATAATTTAATACATGGGCCACATCCGTCCCACGGCAGTCCCGTGGGCTGGAACGCAGGCTCCCAGTTTACGAGCCGCTGGATCCCGATTATTGATTGCAGTGGGCGGCGAGAGCAGGCAGCCGTGATTCAACCTTGGATGTGGTTTGCTTGCTTGCCAGTTTGCTGCTCGCCGGTCTAAGAGAATTAAGCAGCATCAGCAGAATCATCATCACCATCTATTGCCAATCACCAGCCGGATGCCATGCCAGCGCTGCAAAGTACCGAATGATGTCGCATTGGCCCGCATGCAGAGTAATGCGCCCTGTAGCTGCAGCACGGACGACTTTGGTAGTTTGGCGGTCTCCCTACAAAATTTAGCACTCCAGTGAGGCTTAGGTACCTGTTTTGCAGCCTCGACGATACGCTCTGCGCCCGTTCAACGATGCGACTTGCTAAAGCGGCCTTACCCAAAATTCTGGGTTGTAACTGGTCTCTTTCCGGTCCCCCCCCCCTTCCCACCAAGAACGAATCCGTCTGATGCGTACGGAGGAGCAAAAGCTTCACGATCGATTCTTGCCACCCCCTTGTTCCTCGATGACCTGGAATTTGCCTATTGGGTACCAATGTTCCGTCATCCTAACGCTCGACCCAGTCAGCTAGTGAGAGAGACTCATCGCCTGGCTCACCAACCTTGGTGGGAGCTCGCTGACCAAGAAAGACTAGCAAAAAAAAAATCAGAATAGAGACGTTCCAGGTGCAGGGGTCCCTGTGGGTGAGCGACATCATCTCACAGCCTTTGTCTGAACATCCCAGAACCCTGCTCTTATGTACCCCCCAGTCTCTCCAGCCAAATCCTGGAGAGGTGGCTGCGTCTACAGCTCGACTCACTGCGACAGTGCTAGCGACGGAGTCAGGTACGTACCGTCCCCAGAAATGCCTCTAGTTTGGAGGTGACCCATGTAGCGTGCAGCAGCGCACCATTTGGCTCCAAAAGCCCAAGTGCACAAACTGTAACCACCAAGCTGTTACCAGGATCCCAGCAGCCCACTAGCGATAACATGTACCGCGTACCCTGGTAGGTAGTCAAAGTCTTGGGTGTTTAGCTCCAGTGGGTGAGTGAATGAGTGAGTGAGTCGCGCTTTTGCCTCCTAGGATCAAACTGGGCATGGCAGCAGCATCTGGGCTTACTGGACCGGCGGTCCTTGACTAGGCATGCATGTATGTACCTCTGTATACGAATGTATGTTTTATTTTATTTACGGAGGATTTTACTTGCCTAACTTACTTTAGTTTTCTCACTCGCCTGCCTGTGCTCTCTTCCTTTTTTTTTTTTTTTTTTTGGTGGTGCCGCTGCCACTCTCCCCCACGCGCTCTTCGGCTCGTCGTACTTTGTACTAGTATGTACCTGGTTCCCACCCTTCACCTCTTTTAAATTTTTTTTTTTTAATTCTTAGTTCGTCGTTGTCTCCGGGATTTGGTCACTTTTATTTTCTTTCTTTGGTTCCTCCCTCTATACCGACCTAGGCCGTTACAAAGAACCTTCATCCTTCCATTGCACCCCTCCCCTCCCCATCGGGCTCAGGGCTCCAACTGGGCTGCAGGGGATTTATTGACTGGCAGTGGATGCATCGACACTCCACACCCTCCATTCGTCTTTTGGTAGTCGGAGAAGGCTTCTTGTGCTCTCTCTGCTCTCTCTGTCATCCCATCCCACTAGCAAGCCCCCACACTGCCGGTTGCCGGAGCGTATAGTATACATCTTCTTCTCAAGCTTGCTGCTTCAGGGCTATCTGCCGCCTTTTCTCCTCTCCCTCTCCCCCCGTCTTCTCCCACTGGACTCCTCTCTGGCTGCCCAACCAGAACACATACCTACATACTACTGCACATCCTCGTGCTCTCGCTGATCCCATCCCCCTTTGCCGCGTCCGAATCCTACATCCTGGACCCCGGGGGCTAAGAACCGAGTCGAGGCTTTCCAAGAAGAGAGCTCTTGTCCCTCTCTTGTTTCTCCTCAACCACCAACCACTACCACCACCACCGCCACCACCTCACCTCCACGCTGACCCAAGGTCTCTTCCTCCAGACCTGCGGCAGATGTCATCATAGCCACGCCAAATCGTGAGGCTCACCCCCATGTCTGCTTGGTTTCCGCCTTCCCGTTTCCTGGAGGTCCAATAATCGAACGCCGCCCCTCAACCCTTTCCCGAGCTTCACTCCCCCGGTGTGTTTCGCCCTTAGCCCATGGCCAAACACCCCTCTGTCTATGGTCCTTGCGTCTCTTCCTCGCCTCGTGCCTGATTATGAGTCCGTGTGCTCGAGCTTGTGCTTCCCATACATCTAGCCAGCATGGAACCAGGACCTCCCGACAACAAACGCCAGCGTCTCGCTTCATGGTCAGTCGGCGTTCCGCAGTCTGCACCGTTGCCGCATCCTCACCCTCACCCTCACTCGCAACCTCCTGCTCACTCGCTGCCTCATGTCCCTCATGCTCCCACCGCCCAGCTTCCTCCGCCTCCAGGTCCTCATCTTCATCACCAAGCCTCGAGCCCATATCAGCCATATCCGCCTCGTCCCTCGGACCTGAACTCTGCGCCGCCAACTCCGGCGCCCGTTCACGGGCACGGCCAGCACCAGTCAGACGTTGATCGTCGATACTCCGAGCCAGAGTCCCTCGCTCCTATGCAGGACCACTATCGTCAAGCGCCGCCGCAGCAGCTTCCTCAGCAGCTTCCACAACCGCCACAGCAGCCTCCTTCACCGGCGCATCCTCACTACCACCACCCGTATCCTGGCCGAGAATCCGTCATAAAGCGAGAACCCGCCGAGGACCCTCGAAGACCCAACTCGACGGGACATGCGCCAGAGTCTGTACCACCGACACCGCAGGTTGTGTCGAATCCTCACTCTCAACCGCCTCACCCGCCGCCGCCGCACTTCCAAGACCCCCAGACGCGACACATGAATTACGACAACACCCCTTCGGTGCCACCAACGCCGGGAGGCTACCGCGCACCCAGCTATCCTCCAACCCCGATCGCGCATCAGTCTCAATATGATCCGCCAGGCAGCTATCAGACAAGTCAGGAACCATTCTATAGCGTCTATTCGTCTACGGTGTCCAAGAAGAAGAACACGAGAGCATCACAGGTCTGAGCTGGTAACATTGCGCATTTCCCAACAGACCCCATGGACTGATTCCCTCTATAGGCGTGTGATCAATGTCGACAGCTAAAGGCAAAATGTGATGAGACTAAGCCTTGCAAAACTTGCCGGGATAAGGGGACAGAATGTCGATACCGTGATCCTGTGCCAAAGGCGTAAGCTTTTTTTCTCAGACGGCATCTGCCTTGACAATGGAGAAGCGAATACTGACACCCTTTTGATATAGCACCGATAAGGCCCAGGCTGATATTCTGGACGGCATTAGCGCCATGCAGAGCACACTGCATAGCTTGGCAGACCGCTTCGGACATATGGATGATAGACTCACCAAAATGGAAGCCGTGTTTTCAAGAAACGCCAACGTCTTCCAGGTCAAGCGAGACCCGAGTCAGGAGAGGGACTTCAAGCCTGCCCCGGGCTCACCATTGGCCGCTGACGACATTGTTCTAAATAGGTCCTTTGTGGACGACGTCTCTCGGGACCAACCTGTTGTTTCAACTGAACCGATCCCCATACCCATGATGGTTGAAGACGAGATTGAGGCAGAACCCGGCCCTCCTGTGCCCCCAGGAGAGCCCGCAATTCCTATAAATCACACCACCTTGGCTGGGTTACTGCTTGAGTGGGATCCCATACGAGACCTCACCAAGAATCACCTGGAGCGGGAGGGAATAAAATACATCAGCGAATACCCCGTAAGCCAGGAGCAAATGCGTGGGATGCTAAAGGTGTATGGACGTGGGGAAGACTCTCACAATCTACGATACTCGAGGGAACCTACTGACCACGGGACTGTGGACATGACGGACGATAACATGTCTGATATTGCTTCGTCATCCCCTGCAGCAGATTGGGGTCAGTTGGGTGGTATGAGCCCAGGTGACCAAATGGAGTACCGAGGAGGGGTCCTAGGCGCTGATGGGAAGCCTGATTTCACCGAGTCTAAAATTAAAGGCTATTTGGAAAGCTTCAAGACCCATATCCTCAACATGCATCCCATCATCCAGCCAAAGGTGCTTGACGACTGGGTTCAGCAATTTTTGGCCGAGCTTCCATCCGTTGCGCCGAAATCTCAAAAGCCTCCAGCACAAGTACCAAAGGCCGCGGCCTCGTTTGCTGTTCAGCAACATCCCGAGACCACGGGCTCAAAGAGGAAGCGGTCGCCGGAGCAAGACACGCCTTCAACTCCAGGTCAACTTCGCACTGGCAAGCCAAATCGCTCCATCCATAGTGCATTGGTTCTTACGATTATTGCCTTGGGGAAAGTTTGTCTTCATCAGGATTACGTTCCGGATGTCATCTTCTCGACAGACCCAATCCCACATGGTAGCCCGGTCAGCCGCAATGGCGTACCGCCATCTCCAATCCAAGGATCGCCACCGGGCTTCTCATCCCACTCTCAATCCTCTGGACTGCCTTCACCCCGGGAACATGAGCGTGGATACCAGAGCAGAAGATCGTCCATCCATGGCTCTGGGGGCATGCGCTCCGGCTACAGCCTTAAGAAAAACTATGAGGTTATCCCAGGTCTGGAGTATTTTGCCTTGGCGACCGATATCCTTGGCAATCACACTGGCTCCTACCATAACATGAAAAATGTGTACGCCAACATATTTGCCGGTTTGTATCATGGCCAACTTGCGCGACCTCTGGAGAGCTTTGCTTTCATTCACAAAGCGAGCCACAAGCTGCAAGTCATTATGAGACCGTAAGTTTCTCCCTGGACGAACGTGGAAAAGGGGATTTGTTTAGAGTGTCTAACCCAGAATCAGGAGCTTGGACAAACTGCGCAAGATCAAGCGCAACTCCGAGTTCATTCAGGATCCCAAGTACAACCAGATCGCCTTGGCGTTTTGGACGTGCCTGCAACTTGAGAGGTGAGTATCTTGACCGTGGCAGTCCTGAACTGCGTTTGCGTACACGAATGCTAATTGTGGTGTAGCGATCTGATTGCCGAACTACCACTCCCTCCCTCTGGTCTCTTGCAGTACGAGGACGACATGCCTCATCCAAACATGAGTCTCCTGCAAGGCTTCGACCAGAGGATAGTCGACAGCTATCCCGCCCAGTTGTATCTTCGCAAGCACCTGAATAGCATCCATCGCATGTTCTACGCCCCTGATGACGCCAATCAACTTGCATCTGAAAGGTTCAAGAATGTCAGACTGGTGGCAGATGCCGTTTCTGGCATGGCTTGGGTACCCCCTAGTTTTAGGTTTAGTGAGGACGATCCTGCTGCAGAGGATATTCTCTCCGCACGATTAAGAGGTAAGTACTGGGGTGCGCAAGTCATAACATATCGCCCTTTTGTCAGGCAGATTTTGCAATGGTCGTTCGAGATTAAGCGTCATCCTTCCAGTCCTCACGTGCCAGTCATGTCGGAATTCCGGGATGGTATCATTGCACCGTATATCCATCCCGACGCCAAGACCCCTGGTCAACTCGATCCCTCGATTATCGAACTTGCGCGGAAGGGCATCAAGGCCCTGATTGAAAGTACGAGAGCGTTCCACAGGCTTGGAGATAAGCGACCAATCATCACGAATGTCTTTGGAACTGCCCATGCGTAAGTGCACCCTAACTAGTATACATCATAGGGTTCGATAGAGCTAACAATACTCAGCCAATGGGGCAACATGCTGGTACTTTCAGCAGCTTTCAGGGATCCAGTCCTTCGCCAGTTTATTGATGAGCAGTTGTTGCGCAATCTGTTTCACAAGACCATTTCATTTCTGCGGCAATCTGCAACAATCACAAGCTCTCTAAGAATTGATATGCACATCCTAGAAGGCCTGCAAAGGGATTTGTTCCCATCGGTAGACGGAAGAACCAACTCTAGCTTTTCGAGTAATACTAGCCTCCAAACGCCAAAGCTACCATTAGCTGCCCCACCGATGGCATTCACGACCAATGATTTGCATATCGCAGAGCCCACCCACGCCCATCTGAATGTTGGATTGCCTCCAGGGCAATGAAGAGCATCAGGCTTGAATGGTCAATTCTTTCGGTATCCAAATTAAAATGGCACACGATGCCTCCATATCCTACATTTTTGAGCAGAGGTCTTTATGGGATAAAACAACCTTTGATCGTTAATGTTTCTGCTCCATTGTATAGTGGCCAAGGGGGAAACGAGGCCATTCTGGTCAACGGCGCATAGCGCAGGACAATGCATCGTTTGCTGCCTTGAGCGAACATATTGGCGTGATTTATAGGCCGACATTGGCGCACCCCCTTTACTAACCGCATCAACGTGCTTTTCGGTGTTTTATAGAGGCTCCTGGTGCCAACTTTCATTTTTTTTCTTCATTTTCATAGCATGTCATTATCAACTCATACAAATGTATCGAATACTTCCGGGACCTGGCGTTGTCGGAAAGTCTAATGCTCGTTTTCTTTTACCTACTGTTTGTTGATTTGATTTTCGGATTTGCCCCAGGATGGACTTGGAGGAAATACCATTGTGCATATGCATGCAAGAACTGCACATGCGTCTGACTCTACATTTGAATAAGAACGACGAAAGCAAATTTCGTGGAAGAAGCAAGATCTACGGAGCGAATTTTTATGGAAAGCTGGCTCATGATTTTTTCTACCCGAAGAAAGAAGAAAGGGGGAAACCAAAGATTTCGCGTGGCGACATGCTGTCCCTTTTTTATTTTATTTTTATTTTTTTATTGTGATTTTGGTGTAAACTTGTTCAATGGAGATAAAAGGGTCTTGTATACTTGTGGTTATCAATCAGCTTACCTAGGTGCCTACCTAGTAGTTCTCACTGATATTACCGAGGGCAGTTCATCTATATGAAATAAAAGAGGTGACTGGATTAGCTGGTCAACCAATACTACACTACTATTACATACTAATAAATGCATAAACGTAAATAATCTTACATGGAGTGTGGATGTTCATCCGAAATTATAGCAACTGTTGTGTGTTTTGAACCTACCTTTCAATTATTCCTATATCTAGCGGATCTGCTTTAGCTCTCCAACCCCCTTTTTAGAAGTCCAAATTTTGCCATGTTACTCATCAGCTCCACTAACTTCCGTCGGAGCGAACCATCGAGCCTTTGCCACCACCGAGACTTAGGCCCATTCTTTGCGGAACTTGGCATCAAACTGGTCCCTCAACATCATGAATGCCTCCAGGACCTTATCTAGACGCTCTGGTCTCCTCCCAGAGGTGGAGCCGGTGCTGTCATCGTCGTCAGGGTTACTGCTCCAATTGAACTTGACTGAAGAGTCCTCCTCTGCGTCGGCCCCGTTGACATCACCAGCTAGAGGCTTCTCGTCTTCAGGAACGGCGTCTTCCTCACACCCAATCATGTCGTCCTCATCTATCGTTTCATCCGCATTGATTAATACTGTCAGGCTTGCGATAATCGTAGCCAAGGTGCGAGAAAATTCTTGAAGGAGGAACCAGACCTCGCCTCGCTTGATTCCGTTATCCCTCGTTAGAACATGCATGCTGCCGTGCTTGAAAAAGTCCAGCAAGTAAGCGTTCAGTTCGACGTTTGTGTCGTATGGCCAGATGGGAATGTAGGGGATTGCAGATTCCTCAAGGAACACGTCCCCTCGTACTGTTTCGCACAGTTCATGAATGGTCTCGAAGTCATCTGTGAATCCGGATAGTGCTACAAAGGGGGACCGTATTGATGACCTGGGCTCATGAGTTTCTGGTCTTCCAAGTATGGATGACTCCTGGCCAACTTCTAACTTGGTGAACGGGAGGGTGCGGTCGCCTTTTTCTGTCAAGTTGTGACTAATGTAGGATTGAACGTAGCCCTTAAATATGGATAGGGTTTCCTTGTTGTGATTGATGAGCAATTTCTCTGCTTGAAGGGGCAGCCGAGGGAGGAACATGATAGACGACGATGTGTGGGCCACCTCGACCTTCTGGCTGGTACGTTGGATAGACTTGCGGACGAACAAGTGACAAAGAACCAGCATCATCTCTAGAAGCATCCGCTCCTGATTCTTTGCATACTTCGAGCACAGCTGGTGAAAGTACCCGCCTTTCAGGAGAGAGTGGAAAGCAAAGACAGCATTTTCGGTAAAATACAAATGCCCAACCAAACCTGAAAAGTTGATGGGCACACCTGTCGCAGACAGCAGGTGCTGTCTTCGAAGGTATTCGATGGAAAACCGGACATGGTGTCTGACTGACATTTCTGATTCTGGTCCTCCTAGATATAGGCGAGTTTGCGACAACAGAGACTGCACCATATCCACGGCGAACTCACAGTTTTCAGATCCGTGGAGCAGTGTCAACAGTCGAAGCACAAGCGTCGTCGATACTGGAAACTGTCCGTGCAAACCAGGCAGCCGGGCAGACATGATCTCGTAGACTCGATCTCTAGGGACTAAGTTGAAAACAATGTTTCCGAGCAGATCGAAGCCTCTCCTCCCAGCGCGGCCTGAGGCCTGGCGGTAATTCTGTGCCGTGAGGAAGATTGAGTCGCCATGAAAGACGACCGTCTTGCAGGGCATGTTGATGCCGAGGGCTAATGTGCCGGTTGCGACGACTAGTCTCAAAAAGCCCTTTCGAAACATGATCTCGACGCTGTTGACTTGTTAGTTTTTTTTTTTTAAAAAAAAAAGAAGAAGAAAGGAAAGTATTTTTTGGTTTGGGATGCTAGGGAACATACACTTGACGATACTGTCGATTCATTCCTGCATGGTGAACACCCAACCCGCGACGGAGCGCATCAAGCAGCCAGGGATATACCCAGCCTTTCATAGGTTGAATGAAGTCATTCGCCTCCGATACTGACAATTTTGTCGTGTCCGCAAAACTGAATCGATCCAAGGGAGCTGCAGGATCGAAGCTTTCCCAGGGGCTGGCTTCAAGTTTGCCCTCTTCCTGCATTTGCTCCAGCCTGGACATCTTTGAATCGTCATCTTGTTGGCCGCCTTTGCCGCGATGGATGGCTAGCTTCTTTGGCTGGCTGCTTTTTGTCTTCTTCCATGATTCAAAGGCTTGAATCTTGTGAGACCACTCGGGGGATGTGTTCTTCCAGTCAGTTTCGGCGGATTCGAGTTTGTCAAACATGGCGTGGATGAGTCTTTCACAGCCGTTCGTGTCATAGTGGAATACCAGGGCAGGAAGAGCTTGTTGACTTTGAAGATCCCATGCCAAGTGAAACAGACTGTCTACTTGCCCGCTAAAGCCATGTTCGAGCTTGGGGGCTAGCTCACCCGTAGGACTCGGTGGAGGCTCCAACCTCTTTCGAATCTGCTGGAACGTTGACGGTTGAGTTTCCATAATGTTTGTGAGGGCGCGTTTCAGGCCAAACTCCCATTGAAGAATATCTGACTTTGCTACAGTTTTGGGAAGAGAGGAGGACGGGGCTGGGACTTCAAATTTGATCATTTCTTCATCTGATAGGATTTCTCTCAGGCATCTCCAAAGCGTGAGGCAGTCTCTTGCTTCCAGAGAAAGATCTGATAGTGCGGTATGATTCCTACACGGATTTTCTTTTTAGCTGTGCTGTCTGGAGAAATACTTGAATTAGACTTACCGGTCTGTGAGTGCAGCAACTGGATGGACGAATTGAAAGTTGGGGGAATGATTGTCCCCTTCATCTAAACCCGGGACGGGGATTTTCTCATCACTGTTGAACCCGTCAAATGGCTTCCACTTGCGTGGCTCATAGATAAACTTGCGAAGATCTGAGTATCGAGCAGTATGAACAATCATATCTAACCCCCTTCCCTTTCGTTCTTGGACTAAAGAGAGCCAATCCCGGAAAGTTTCAGGGTTTCCTACCGTTGCTGACAGGGCAATAACTGGACAAGGCGCTGATAGAAGCAGTTGTTCCCAGACTACGCCGTCTTCATTCTGCCCGATACAATGGACTTCATCGAAGATGATTCTCTTAATGCGCCTTGACCACGCGTTTTGTCCCTTTGCATTTGTTGGTGCTAGTAGCATAATCTGCAATATGTGCGGAACCGTCACCAGGACCTGACACCCCGTTGGGTTTTGGATGCGGTAGTCTCGCGTGTAGATTGCCCATACAGATTTGCCCTCTTTCCGGTTGAACGACTTGGTAAAGCGAGCTCCAATTTCTGCGGCTATCTGGTTCACGAGGGCTTTTGTTGGCGCTACGTAAACGAGCACACCGTCATCACTATCCTCGAGCACTTTCTTCATGGCATAAAATGAGATGAATGTCTTGCCTGCTGAAGTGGGAGCAACAACGAGAAGGCTGTTATCGGCGTCTATCGAATCCAAGACTTTTCTCTGCCAAGCATCGGGCTCGAAAGGCACTCTTTCGTCGGGCTTGGAATCAAATCGCCGCTCCATGTATGGGCCACCATGCTCGAGTTGCATGGCACGGTACTCGGGTACTTTCTGGCTCATATTTTTGAAGGAAACAAAGTTGAATTTGAAGCTGAGATTCTCGGTCTGGCTTGTGATTGGAATTGAGAAAACTGGCATGCGAAGAAACGTTGCCATTTCGTTTAATGCGTTGGTGACAGCTCGGGATGCACCTGTCCTAGACATGACCTGCGACCAATTCCAGATGAGTGCGATGAGATAAACTCCTGGAATTTCCAGTGTTAGCGGACAGTGAAATTGCTATTCTATGGAACCTTACCATGATGGGAGTCCTGGCTCAATTTGTCTCGGCTCTTTGCACATAGTTGCCCAAGAATGTGACAAAGAAAGAGATATACTTCAGATCCGAGGGCCAGAATATCAGCGTCAGATCTGTCGAGCAGAAATTTGACGGCCTTTAGATATTGACTGACAAGATTGGAATCCTTTTCAATTTCTCGGCATCTCGTACTCCAGAATGCTGACATGCGGTCTTGCTTGACCAACGACTTGAGTTGCTGGACTTCTTGAGCCGCCTGAAGGGCCTTTTCTCTGCCGCCTTTTTTATTCCCAGGGCGATTTCCCTTCTTGGCTTTGGCGATGACCTCTTTGGTGCCATTTGAAGGGGCTTTACCCTTTTTCTTATCATTCGATGAGGAGCCATGTTTCACAACCACAATCTCGGGATCAATGAGCTTGCCCTTGGCGTTTGTGAGACTCGCCGAGTATGCCACAATATCAGCTAGCCGCTGCTGCTTGCGCTTCCGGGAAAAGAAACCAAGTTTTTCTGGCTTCTTGGGCGGCAAGAGGGGTTTTGTGCTATGCCAATGATGAAGATCCTGGAAGACAAAATGAGAAACATCGTCTTGGCTCTCTTGCTCCTCATCAAGTTTGATGACCTGTAAGTATTCATCGAGAACGTGGTGATGAAAAGGTAATGCTGAAGGCCTGGACGTTTGATGATGACAAGGCTTCAATGCGCTCGATTCGCTGGGGTTATGAAGCTGTGGTAATTCCTCTGGAAGATCTCCCTCGATTCCCATTCGGAAAGTTGACCAAATGTGATTCCATGTTGCAAGGATTTGAAGGGGGAGAGATTTCTTGTCACGCAATATCCGAATTGCAGAGGCGAACAAAAACCCATCGACGGCATCATAGAGATCCCAGCCCATGCTATCCGACCCTGAAGACAGAACAGCATCATTTTCTAACAGATTCAACGAGACTTCGATGACATGAAGTAAAAAGAGAGCATCTGAAGACTCAATAGGGCTGGAACCAGGAGCTATCCAATGCTGACGCTCCATTAATGTACTGTGTTCCATAATTGCAAGATGTAGAAGGAATGCTTGAATCTGCTCCCCCAAATCCTCATAAACTAGAGGGGTTTCTGGGGTTCCATGATTGAGGATCAACTGGCAGGCCATAATGCCTAGACACTCTCTTGTTGAATGATGGCGAGCTTCGTCAATAGTATAGTTTTGGAACTTGGCATATATTTCAGACGATGAAACAAATGGGGAGTCAAACACCTTCTTAATTGGCAAAGAAGGGTATGGGGCTGAAGACCTGCTCAGCAATGGTGCGAATACCTAATATGAGAAATCACGTCAGAAACCTCCTAAATCAAACATGACCCGACTTCATCTTCTTTTCACTAACCTTGGAACTCTTCCATTCAAGAGAGTTGATAACTGCAACATTTTTACCACTCGAGATAAAGTTATACATCAGATACCGTAGCTGAGTCGTGTCATTGTGGGCGATTGAATCACCTTCATGGCACATAATGAAGTGAACAGGCAATCCCTGGAGATAATCCACAAACTCTTTACTCTCCGGTGCCTTAAACTCTAGAACAGAGGCTCTGGTACCGTTCTTGGCACATTCTCGAGCATGTCTGACGAGGTGATGAATAATCACTGTTCTTGCAAATTGGTATTTATACGGATATCCCGACCCAGAAGGCACACACAGGTCCCTCAGGCTTCTAAAGAAGACAACATCGAAATCACAGCCTCTTCGTTGGAGGTTGCTAAGGAATCGCTCAACCGCATAAACAGCATGAAGTAGCTGAAAGCCATCTGAAGGCATAAAAACAAAAAAACAAAAAGGTCAGCCAAGTATGTTCTCGTAAATGAAAGCCAAAAAAGCAGACAGGTGACATCTCTTCTTTACCTTGGAAATTAACACGAGATTGCTCCAGACAATACCGAATCAATGACTCTCCGTGGATGAGGAAGGGTTCTCGACCAGCTATATCACCGACAAGATCGACAACGTGAGGCTGCGTCTTGATGTACCAACAGCGAAGCCGATTTTCTGCCATTTTCTGATTCGTTATGGTGATGATTTCGCTATGGAGATCTGAAGGTTACAACACCAAGTCTTGCGTTTTGAAATGAGGGGGTTAACGACGATGATGTTTCACCCGTAGGTAGAGAGTTATTAAAAAAATGAAACACATACGATATATTAAGGGAAAACATGACCATATATAGTGAAAGGAAAAAAAAAAAATTAGATGCCCAAAGAAACCTCAAAGTCCAAACTCACTCATGCAGCTGGTCACCACAACCAAACAGAGTGATAGGCCACCCACCCCCACCCCTCACATATTACAAACCAAGACTTCTGCATCTCATCACCTATTTCTCAAGTCAGATTGGTAGTGGCATCATGTTTCGGCTTGAGAGTGGTTGGCTTGCTTGGGTGGCTGCATCAAGGGGGGGGGGGGGCTACACTGTTTGTAAGAAGGCGGGCTGATTATGCGGGAGGCCAAACTGTGGTTACACAAGGTACGTGACTGGGCTGAGGTGAGGCTCAAATAATCATGCCGCATTGGTTTGCATGCTGAAAGGGTAGAAATGATTTTGGATATTGCTAGGAGTTTAATGAAGTGATTTGATAATCATGAGGACGACTTGAATGGGTTACATGTAGAAACTGACTTGTCTCTTTAGTTTCGAGTTCTCAACTCATATCTCTACGTAGACGAAAGCTGGTATTACTTACTCACCTAGAATAGAGTTAAGCATATTCACAGCGTATAAACGTGCATCAGGAATCGGGGTAATCTCTCATCTCTGATTCTATACCCGACAAAGAACATTTCTTTTTCTTCTCTACATCACCCCCCTTGACTCAAACACAGAAATCCCGATCCAAAAAAAGCAAGTGGTCGGCTTAGACTATATGTTTAACCTGAACGCCAAACTCTCAATGCAAACGAACCAGAAAATCTTCCCTCTCTCGCCTCAGAACAAACCGCCCACTTCCTCTGAGACTCCCCCGTTTTTTCTTTCTTTTGGTTTCCTCTATAGGATACCCATTATTAGACTCTCCAACATGCCGTTACTCTGACAAGCTACCTGTGCCGCCTCTACTTCGACTTTGACGCGCCTATGCAGTGTCTTAAAACCCTGATGTAGCTCTGCTGAGGCACCGGCATATTCAGCATACATGTCCAATAAATGCACGCCGACTTCGACGCAGATGCTGACATAGCGCGGGTCGCAGATGTGGCCGCATATCCACTTGAGAATAGGCTGCACGCTCTGCTCGTCTCGGTTCTCTAGGGCATCACGGATAGCGCTGCGGTGCCGCAGGGCAAGGAGTAGAGTAAGGACGTTCAGGGGTGAATACTCGGGTGAGGTCTTATCCACGACTTGGTCCAACGCCTTAGCGTATCGTGCATGCCTTAGGTCGCCTTGCCAGGGCCGCTCCCTTTTCTTGTTGAGGCGGCTTTCGTTTGCGATGACAACGTCGGTGCCTTCGCCGAGGAGGTCGAGACGCTTCGATGCAGCGACGCGGCGCTTACGTTTCTGCTTCTTTGCGTCATGAGAATCGATCGTACCTGCTACAAGGGCAGCCATTTCCTTTTCTCGTTCGCGCTCACGCTGAGCTTCCGGCCCGGTGAGGCGTGTACGGAGACTAAGCACACCAGACTGCATACCTACTGCCAAGTGGCGGTCGCTTGCCTCAGACGTATCGCTCGACGGTATGACGGAGATGGAGAGAATAGGTGCTTGGTACTTGACGCTGTTGACGACGTTCCATGCTGTTGTCTCAAAGACCTTGGCGTGGCCCTCCAAGCTACCTGTGATGAGACGGCGACCATTAGAGGCCAGACTGAGTGACGTGACTGTCTTTTGGTGATTTGTGATTAAATGTAGAGGGCGAGCAGCGACTAGGTCAAGAACACTGACGGTGCTTCCAGCCGCAGCTAGAACTGTCGTCCCAGAAGGTAGCGGCAGCACATCCTCCACCGGCGCCGCATGCTTAAACGTCATGACCGCAGAGTTACTCCCCGTCCTGGGATCCCACAACTTGACCGTAGAGTCATAACTTCCTGAAACCACCATGTTCGACATCGTCCCGGGCATGAAGCTCCCCGACCGCACGTAATCCCCATGGCCCACAAACGTAGCCGTCGGCTCACTGCTCGGCAAATCCCACAACCGCACCGTCTTATCATCACTCGTGCTCAGCAACGTCGTCAATTCCGTGGGTGACCACTTCGTCGTCCATACCGGCTGCTTATGGTCCAGCCAAGTCTTGAGAATCGCCCGCGAATTTACATCAAACACCTGTATGCGACCCGTGTCGTCTCCCGCTACCAGTACACGTCCATCCCGACGGATCTCACCACTGCGCGCAATGTCCCCGAAGCGGGTTATCGTCTTGAGAAGCTTGCGTGTGCGACTAGAGTATATTTGAACACGAGTGCCTGTAGTGACGGCAAAAGTTTCGCTACTGTGCGAGACGTGCGTGACGGGGAAGTTGGTCGGCGATGGAATGAGCAGTTGGTTCTTGAAGGACTTCCAGTAACGTTGCTCGGCGGTAACGGGCGTCGGACCCGAGGGTAGCTTGACCTGCGGCAGAGGTGCCACCTGCGCTGCCATTGTGGTGGTTCGTCAATTGCTTGTCGTGGTGGTGTTGTTGGGCTGAATGACCTCTCCTGCTTGCGGGCGCCTAGGAGGTTGGAGGTTGTGCTGGTAGGCAGGAATTTTTTTTTTCTGGCGATAAGATCTGACTGAGGACGCCAGGCGGAATTGATGCCGCAGGGTGGGGGAAGCATCATCCTGTTTCTGGACTAGCGTCCTCTCCCTAACCATTTGACTGGTCAAATCGGCGAGACTCAACAGCTTGGAGTGTCCTGATAAGTAACATCGAGTTCGACAGATGATGAGGCAAAGGATGTTTTATCCAATTCATCAATGCGACTTGATTATACAGGTTGCTATATTCTCTTCACTACTATAGAGATGAGCAGACAAAACACAATCAACTACAAAGCATATTTTTTCGAGAGTGGACTGAAGCCGTGGCTCTATCAAGAAACTGGGCTACGCTGTAATACCTCACACACTGGTTCTGCGAAATGAAATCATCACTACTATGATTTATCAATGCGTTTATTCTATGCACTAAATGTACCTGCGTGTACCAAATCATCTATGCGTGTCGCCATTCACATCTGTATCAAATCTCTGCCTTGTATGCCTGCGTGGTTAAAACCCAAAAACGCCATTCCCTATCCGTGGTATATTCTACATCCTAAGCCATTCCCTTAGTAACCCCCCCTCCGCCTGGAACGTCCTGTTCCGATATCAATCTTTTGCATTTCTTGCATTAAAGCCATGTCGTCCACGCCTCCATTTGCACCGCTCATAAGGGGCAGCGGTACTTTGGCGGGAATCGGTGGACCGTGTGCACCACCGTGATATTGAGGTGCGTAATTCTCATTAGGATAGTCCCACGTGCCAGCACGTGTAGATCGAGTTGGGGTGTATTGACCCGACCTATCCTGGAAGTTGTCCGGGGAAATAGGTGCCAAGGGACCCGAGCCCGAGGGCATAGGACCTATAGACGCCCGTTGTTTCTTTTGCAACCGCTGCCGTCCACTGGCGACTGGAGGAGTGCGGTGGTCATCCGAATAGCTATGGGCATGGCCTGGGGCTACAAGAGCTTGTGAGGTTCTGTTCATGCTCACGCGAAGAGGTCGACGGCCACTCGGCGGCATTGGCTGGGCTCCAGACAGAGGCGGCCTGCTTCGTGTCTCTGGAGGCGCCTGGGGCTTTTTCTCAGGCTCAGGAGCCCAAGATTCAATGGGCAGATGGTCTGAAGGGTCGATTTCTCGTCCGTCGTGAGTGACAATTTTAGCGTCAGGGTCAGGCTCATCCAGTCCAGGCGTTCCATCACGAGATGACATGCCTGGATTGAATGCATCATATGAATCAGGCCCAAAGGGGATGTCTGAGTGTCGCCTATTCTCGATAGGAGGAGCTGGACTGACTGACTTGCGGTGAATCTTGTGTTGTGAGGGGTTAGGGGAGATATCTCGACGGTCTGACATCGATGGCTCAGGACCGCCCGAGTAGACGGCTGTGCCAGACCTTCGCCTGTCGTAAGACGGGTAACCCTGTGGTGAAGTGCCGTATGTGGAGTCATAGGATGACTGTGGTGGCTCGCTCATGTGTCGATCTCTGGGCATGTGCACAAGCTGGTTGTTGTAGGTGTTGTCGCGATAGCGCTCCTCGTACATCCTATTGGACATTTCGTCGGCTACGTTCGGATCGACGCCAGGAGCCAAAGACGGAGGCAGTGCCGGAAGTGCATAGCTTGACGAGCTTTGAATGTAGGTCGTCTCATGGTCGACTGGCATGTTGGAACGCTGACTATGGCTGCTATGTGAAGGATGCGACACCTGCCCAGGGCTCCCGGTGAAGTCCCTAGCTGACAAAGGAGACACGGAAGCTGGATTTCCTACTTGATCTGGGTAAGTTTGATAATGCCCAGGAGACCGGCTCATATAACCAGCAGATGCACCGGGTGAGCGACTCAAGCTCGTAGAGGTTGGAATTGGGGCGCTTTCATGTCTCATCTCATCCTGTAGAGGTAGTCTGGCAGAGCTCTGTCGACCTCTGTTTCTCAATGAACCAGTAGGTGATTCTGGAACATCCTCCACTGTTGGTTGCATAGAGCGATAGTGATTGTCATATGAATCTTGAGAATGGTGTGCTGGCTCTAGGGGTTCATAGGTGATGGCTCGCGGTGCTGGACGGCTCACAGCGACTGATGGGTCGTATGGTTTGAATTGTGGGCGACCCGGGTAATTAGACGTGCTGCTTCGGTGAGCTTCATTCTTCAAGACGTCAGATCTCATCGACGGGGGGAGGATGGCCTTTTGAGGCGAAATTTCCAGGCTTCGGCTTTGTAAAGCCTCCTGGCTGCTGCTGTGTCTTGAGCGATGGACTGGAGGCGGAGGAGGTGGAGCTGCTTCCTCAAAATCCTCATGGGAATGATAGCGAATCAGCTCTTCTCTAGAGGCCGTCTCATAGGGCTCGCTTGCCAGTGAGAGACCACTGCTTCGAGGATCTGACTGATCGTATGGTGACGTTATCATCTTTTGGCTATAACCCCTATCCCTCTCCCTTTCTTCATAGGGTCGCGGTGAAATGTCGTGCAGGTCTCGTGTCGAAGAACGAGGCTGGCGCGGCCCTTCGACACGGCCCGAGCCTGGATTTGAAGGGGAGGGAGAATAGTGATCTGAGGGTTGCGAACGGCTCACATGCGGAGGCGGAGGCGTGCTGTACTCGACAGGTTGGTGGAGTGACTGGGACGAGCCATAGGGCGACAATGAATGTGAATGCTGCTTGCCAAGGCTTCGAGGCGGTGTTTGGTGATGAAGATCTGACGGAGGTGTTGGTAGAGGGACATTTGCGGTCGTCTCGCCAGTGACGGGATCGCTCGGCAGAGGACGTCTTTTGACGAGCTCCTTGCGCTTTGGTGGCGAGGTCTCCTGCTCACCACTGGTGATTTGCTTGGGACGAGGGGCCGGTCTGTCTAGTTTGGGTCTCGTGTCGTAGAAGGTGATTTCGAGTCGAATCTCGCCCGCGTACTTGCCGCGACATGCCAAAGTCTGCCACATGTCGCTCTGGCCGCCTCCTGAAATAATGATGTTCTTGAGGTCGATCCATGACTCGCCAATGAGGTCAGTCTTCTTGTCGTCTGTGAAGATCGAAATCTTGAGCTGGTAGTAGTCGGTCGAGTCGTGGACAGAGAAGCGCAGCTCTTGATCCCTGCGGACAATGATAGTTAGATTGAATTCCCCCACCATGGATCTGTCGAATTGACGAGGGGAGGAGAGAAAACTTACCATTTTGGCGTTTGTCCACCTCTAATGTCTGTTGTCGTCTTCTTTGCCTCCTTGCCTAGCCGTGCGGCGCAGTAGGGATCCTGCTTGCCAATGGTCTTGCGGTTCGGCAGGTTCTTCGCGCGGTCGATGATGGCAACCAGGGTTCCAATGACAGGGCCATCAAGGCTCATATCGGCAAGGAGGCCAGCCGTATGAGGCCCATTATAAGCATAATTTTTGGAGGCGGATGAGATAGACATGATTTGCTCGAGCAGCCTTGCTTGCGCGGGTTGGAGCTGCGAGGCGAAGTTTGATGATTGATGATTGATGAGGTGAAGACGGGCAATTTGTTTACATAGGGCGGTGCTACTGCTGCTGCTGCTGCTGCTGAATAGGGCAGTCGGTGAGCTTGGCAGGTTGCTACTTGTGTGTGAGTTGAAACGAACGAATGATGATGGTGATGACGAGGAGGATGAGATCGTCTTCAAGACAGCGGGTGAAGAAAGAGAAAAAGAGAGAGAGAAAGAAAGGAGGTTCAATGAATAACAATCATGAGAAAGGGGGTGAAGTCAAACAATGAAGGAATCCACCACCCGTTGAAATCAGGACAATGGCATGAAAGGAGGAAGAGGAGAGAGTTGAGAGCAGGCTGGCAAAGTTAAGGGAGTGTGTGACTCTGTGAGCAAAGCAAGGCAAGGCAAGGCAAGGTAGGTAAGTGGGCACGGATCTGATCGGATTTGTTCATCAGCCGGGCTGGCTCCAAGGGCTTTCGTACTGTATTTCTTGCTAGGTATCTTGTAGGATCTCAGCGTCTTGTTCCAGAGCGAACCTTGGTCATAATCCACTTTTCCCTGTGTTACTTGTGCCTAGGACTCCGTACTATGCAAAATGCGGCTTCATGAATCCTCCAGGCACGGCGGATTATTATTTATTTGTTTACTTTGCGAGAGCTCACGTCGGCATCTGCAAGCAGTGGGATGAGCGAGGCCGTGCGCTGCCCCAACCTCCACGCATGTTTCCACGCACGCAACGCACGACACTGCTGCAGGTCCCCTGTAAGCTTAGGTTATGTCTCCTCCCGAACGCAGCTGTGCAGTGCACCTACAGGCGCCGAAGGCGGTAGGACAGCGACACGCTAGGTACCGGAATGCCTTGGATGGTGGGGAGCAAGCGGTGGTGGAGTGGCTCAGGCGGAGTTCGCAGTGAGAGGAGGAGAAGGCGACGAAAGAAAAAAACGTCAATCGGGTGGCTGGTTGCTGGGGTGGGCTGAAAACGGGGTGGCTGGACCCCTGACGGATTGGCCAGAAACAGCCAAACCCTGCCCGAGGGCCTTGGCTTCTTTTTGACGCTCGCACGCCACATAATGAATCCAATGCATAGCGCTGTAGAGCCCACTCTCAGTGGACTCTCCACTGGCTGTCAGTGGCCTAGAGCTGCTGAGCCTCAGCCCCTCCCTCCCTGCAAATCCATCCCTGCCGAGCCCTTTCTGGACTAGCCCTTCTTCATTCGCGTCAAGTTCTGTGGCTAATAAGCTTTTTGCCGGAAACGATGACGACGAGAACAAACAGATTGTTGCACATCCTCATTCATTATGGATTCAGGACCATCTTATTAGTGCGGAAGTACGGAGTATGCGAGGCATAGCCGTTGATTCAGAGCCGTTGACTTGCATTGTTGGAATGGATCTTGACGCCAGCCTGGTCCTCGGTCCGGTTGGTACAACATTTACGTAGGTAGTGTATTAATAGCGGTTATTTGTGCCTGGATGGATAAGGTACCTTGCGTATGCACATATGTATATGTATATCGAATACACACCAAAAAAAGAAAGACAGAAACATGGTTGATGGTCGATCCACTTCGAGAGCAAATCTCGGCATCTGGACGGAGTACGGAGTAAACAATGATGCATGGTTACCGGGTACCCATTTCGTGAGATACTACAAATCACATGCGGAGTATACAATCTACAAGACAGCAGCATCTGGCATTTCACCCGTCTGCACACGGCATTCATTATAATTACATCCTACCCACAACTACGACTACCTAATGTATGTACAGCTACCCTACGCTGCACATCACTGTCGCTTCCTTACCGTCATCATCATGCCTCCCCTCGGCTTGGCCTCCATACCCAACTCCTGAAACACAACATCTCCATACACCGTATCCAAATCCGTATGCAACGTCCTTGGCTGCGCATTCGGCTTCATATCACCAGGCCGATACTGGAAATCATACTTTCGGGCCGTCGCCACAAGAATAATCTTGAGCTCATTCATGGCCAGGTTCTGGCCCGCACAAGCTCGGTGACCACGGCTAAACGTGCGAAAGTACGACCGCGGAATCTCATTGTCCGGGTCGGCCCACCGCTCCGGCAGGAATTTGGTCGGCTCGCTAAAGTACTTTGCATTGTAGTGCAGACAATGGTGGTTGAGGCAGATGGCGTGGTGCCCGTCGATGGGCCACGCCTCTCCGTTGAGTGTGAGCGTGGTTCCGGGACCAGCTTCTCTCAGGCCGAAGCCAACGGGGAATAGCCGCAGGGCTTCTTTGATGACGGCATCTGTGTAGCTGAGCTCTTGCAGCAAAGTGGGCGTTTCAATGAGCTTCTGGATGCTCTCCTCGTCGCTGTCTGCGAAGATGGCCGAATGCTCTTTTCTCAATTTCTCGAGCACATGAGGAGAGTTTGACAGCAGCATGTAAATGAACTGACAAGATGTTAGGTCCCCCTTTCGCAGCTTCATATTGCATGTTCAAGATGTTCACGTACGCAGAGGGTATCATTCGTCGTGCCATGGCCACCTAGCATAAGACCCTTGATGCTATCAGACAGTCAGCGGGAACAACTCATGCAACACCACATTACTCCACTTCCACGTTCGGGGGTCAAGTGGAACAACGAACTTGGACAGGAGAAGGTTGGCTTCTGCTCGTGGCAACTCCCCACGTTCATCAAAAATCTCCTTGCCCTCCTCCGATGCCTGAGCATACTCTCGGAGCATCAGATCCAGAATACTGTTCGGGTCTTTCCTCGACGGCACGACCTTTTCACTGCGCAGTAAAGCTAATCTTTCATTAATCTTGCCCATTATCGCAGGATCTAACCTCCTCAATATCACAAACTTTCTCCACCGGACCTGCATCTGCTTGATCGGATTCAGGGCCACAGTGATGTCCGCCTGATTATCAGCTAGGCTAACCAGCTCTCTGAGGTCGTCCAAGTGAGAGCTTTCTGTAGTTTGGGCATGCAGCGGGAAACTGAAAATGATGCGAGCGATGATGTCGAAAATCAGCTTGGCCCCAATTTCCTCCATGGAGAAGGCCTCGCCCGATTTGGAATAACTATCCAAAGTGTTGCAAAACAGGCGGCACTCGTCAACCATCAGATCAGTAAGGCTGCGAATGTGAGACCACGAAAAGGCTGGGGACATGGCATTATGCAGCTTCTTCCACACCGGGCCGTTCACCGTAGCGATGACGCCAGGTCCCACGATGCGGGATACAAACTCTTCAGACAGCGTGTGCTGGTCAAGCCTCTCTGTATGGGTGATTTGCTCAGACAGCTCTGGGCTGGTGACAATCACGCTCGGGGGGCCAATGGGCCAGAGATCGATGTAAAACATACCCTCGAGGTTGTACATGCGCGCGAGTTCTGTGTATAACGCCTGCGGGTGGACGTTGGGCGGCATCTTTGCGGACACTTCGCCCATGGCCTTCAGATGACCCCATAGGAAGCTGTGCGGTGGTCCTGGCTGAATGTCATATCAGTTATGAGTGGTCTCGATGCGGGCCGCTCATTGCTGGTTACCTTGTTCCTGTAGAATTGTCGATGACGGTAGAATCCGTAGCATGCTTTGATGACAATTGTAGCCACCAGCGTCAGCACCCCAGCGAGAAACGAATTGGCGGTCGTTGAAGTCACCATGATGCCGCTCAAATGCAGACGGAGCCCTCAGATGCTGTGTCCGTTTTACAGATTTTATAGAAAGCAGCAATTCTGAGAGATGGGTGTATTCGAGATGCAAGGTGTCGACTGCATATGTACTTGGCGCTTACATGGGAGTACCTAGATCAGCGTCCGTCAATTAAAATGTAATTGGCTTACATTAAGTCATCGATGAATACTCATTGAGTGCGCCAGAAGCGCGAAATCCCACGTAGTATCTGCAAGCCCGTGATATCCCCGATCCCGAAGGATTTCGACCTAGTCCTGGCCAGCCTAAGAGCCAAATTCACCGAGAACTCCATCACGTATTTCGGTTTTTTTTTTTAAGTGTGATAAGTTTTAGCAATACATGACTGACCGCCTATTTTGTTGCCGTACCTTTAAACTGATCACGTAGAGTTGGTTGGGGAACGAATGACAACCAGATGGCTTAACCTTAAACACAGGCGCCGTGATGAAATTCTACCTTGACCACACTCACCAAGCCTAATTCAATGGTTACAGAGCTCAAGGCATTCACCGTTCTGCCCTCCGCCCAAGAATCCATAACTTCATCCCTGCCGCTGACGACGCCATGCCGCTACCCAGCCACCATCTTTTGATTCGGATCTCTGCTAGCTTGATGTCGACTTGGCCCATGCTCCGGAATTAAGTTATAAGAAAGCATAAAAACATAAATACGAAGTCAAAGAAACAGGGTGACATCCAATTGAAAGTCGACTCGCAGTTTCGGGTTTTTCTGTCTCTACAACGGCAAAGACCTCTGGACTCCTCCAATTTAGTTTTCCGACACATTAATCTGGCTTCTAAACTTTACTAAAATAACAAGTAATATGCGGTAATGAGTTGGTCTTCAGGATGATGTATCAGATCCTACACTTGTCTCATAGGTTGCCCTTGCGACGGAGCACTCATACCACTAGGGGTAAGGTATGATAAAGGTAGCGCTTGCATCATCTCCACAGACATACCCTCCATGTCTCTCTCATCAAAGACCTGCACATTGTCTCGATCCTGCTTTCATCTCTACCAATCACAGCTTTTACCCAACAACACCGCCAACTGCTCCAGATTCTTCTTATCAACTTCATCAAAGCCATTCAGCACTGCGCAGTCGATATCAATGATAGCGACGACTTTACCACCCGACACGATGGGCACCACAATCTCACTCTTACTCTCCCCATCGCAGGCTATGTGCCCTGGGAACTTTTCAACATCTTCAACCAGCTGTGTGGTGTTGGTAGAGGCAGCAGTACCGCAGACCCCTTTGCCGAAGCTAATGGTTTGGCAGGCTACTTTCCCTTGAAAGGGACCGAGAATGAGCTGTTCGTATGCTGAAGGGTCCAAAACGTAGAAACCTAGGTACGTTAGACCTCCTTCACAGTTTCTATGTATCATGGATCATGTGGGGATGGGATAATGGATGTCTCACCTGCCCAGTTTACATCATTACTCGGAGAAGGGAGGGACTTGTATGAGTGCCATAGTAAAGACGCTGTGTTTGAAAGATTGCTAGGAACAATTTTGTTAGAATGATCATGAAATTCTCATGGGAGTTGTTTTTTTGTCTGGAGTGCAACTCACCATACCTGTCAATATGAAGACTATACGTCAGTTTGGCCATACCAAAACCCTTATAGGAAACAAGCACATACCCAGTTTCGCTGTCCGTGGAATAACCCCTCAGCTTGTAACAGAACCTGCTCATAAGCGTCCTCTTTTGTGACGCCGTCGGCGAAATTTGATGCGTCGGCGTGGACCTAGGTTTGAGTGAGCCAGCTAGCCTCTTGCTCATGTGACCCTCCGAGAGATTGAACGAACCATGATTCTAGAATTGCAACTCAGTTTGAAAATTAAATCTCTTCGTTTATTCAACCTCGTCGGTAAAAAAAATGGCGAGGTGTTCCCAGAGACCAAGCAAATGTACGGTTCTTATTTCCCCTGGTGTTGTAGCAATGGAAGGCAGTGAGCATATCAGATTAGTCACCACAATTCTCAAGGTGGGAATTCTGGACCAGCTACAGTCGACGTCATCGGAATTGATTGTCAGGTGGATTCTCCCTTATCAATTGTAACAGGGCTCACTGCCCGGTGTCGCCTGTACAAAACCTTAATCACCTAGGGAGTATTATCAATTGCCTAAGTCTGCCTACCTACCTAGGTAGGTACCTACGGTATATATGTAAATAATTCAAAGCGACCTGTAAAAGTTCATCACATTAGCTGTTACTTCAAAAATTGTTCTGTTAATACAGTCGCTATTTTCCATTTGTCAGCCAAAATCACATGCACTTCCCATAATTGCTAAAAACTCGTATTCTTTTGCTGTAAACTACCGCACAATTAGCAACAATATCGAAATAAAATTAATATCGCAATACTTCTAAAAAGGGTCTGAACTGGCTCGGTTGAAGGATCTGATCCATTGCGAATTGAATGCATATATCTGCAGTGTGAAATTGAAGTTTTGCAACCTCTCAAAAGCAACTAACAAAGAAAGCCCAGAAGCTACCTAGGTAACGACCCGCATTGCGGCTTTGCTTGATGGACCCGACGATAAAATTAGTGATTTAAGCCCGGCATCATTATTTCTTTCTTCCCTTTTGTTTGATTATGGTATTATGTTTACCCGGAAAGAAACTCACATGAAAAGAAGAAGAAAGAGGCCTTTATTTACATTACATTGCTTCACAAAAAGAGTATCTAGGGCTAGCCAAGACCATATAAGTTTGAATTATCACCACCGTAGCTAACTTACTATCTAGGTGCCTAGTATTGGGGGACAAAGCAGAGCAGACCGTGGGTTTAAATAGTCCTCCATCAAAAAAATATACCTAGTAACCAACCAATCGAATGTTAAAGCTCCCACTATCATATCCATGGACTACCTAGGTATCTCGTTGCCTAGCTACCCCGAACAAACCCTAGCGCTCTGGAGGGTCGTCCGGATGACGATATGTACAATTAGCACACACCAAGTGCATCCAATGGTTAACCGTAAACTCAAGACTTGACAGAACGATAGTGAATGTTAGTCAAAAACAACATCAAGTCTGAGAGTATCCCTCGTCCCGATGTCTGGGACATTGGATGCGGGCAGTTGTTTGGCCCCCATGAGTCGACTTTGGATTGGCGCACATGGTGCCTGCCGCAGCTGCAGTGGCGCATTTCACCAAATCAGTTCGTGAGGTGTTGCATGTATGGGGACATCCACGGTAATGAATGGTGGTGGTGATGTAGGTGCACATGCTTAAGTTGTTTGTCAGTGTAATACTAGCAGCCTCGGGCTCACAACAACTTACATTGAGACTTTAGGTTTTGAGCGAAGGTTGGAGGATTGCTCTTAGAGATCAAAATAGAATTAACAGATTGAAAGAGAGCGCAACATTGAAGTCTGCTACGGAAAGTTGAATGCTTTTATAGCTAGTAAAGCCATCATTGATATCTTCCCGTCTGTTGGACGAAGGTTTAAGCCCAGCACAACCAGCAACACTGATGCAAGAGAGGTCAACTCAGCACGCGCCTAGTGTTTAGCTAACGAATCATTGCTGCCATTTTAGAGGTTGAGCACGATACTAGAAACGTCACATCCTTTTCACAGGTGGTTAATTGACGAGACACAGACCTGATTAGTAACGCGCCAGAAAAGGGCAGCTCTATCGCGTCTCAGGAGACAGAGGGCCATTGAGCGGATTAGCACAAGGTGCTAGGGTGGTCACCCCGCAACGCTGCCACAGCATGGTCGGCGGTGGGCGGCCAGCCTCACCTCCCGATCCATCTCTAGTTTGAGCGGCTAATTTATTAATATCATAGTCAGCGCTTCCCTCATTATTCCCATAGGTTAACTACCTATGTGGTAGTTTGAGGTACTAAAGAACCAACGTACATATTCCTTCAGGCAGGCCCGACAGTATTTCATCGCCTCAACCACTACCAGGCCACCACCCCCTTCCGTTTCAAGCAACAACTACATGTCCTCTACAGTCGTGATTCCTGCGATTGAATCAGTGTTTTGCGCACCGGTGGTGCTGTCTATAAAGTACAACGTCTTTGCGAGAAGCAGCGTTAGTTAAGTCAGTTTCCTTCTGGTTTTTAACAAGCTAACGGATATTGAGAAGGAACGATGGCAACCGCTGAGCCCCTAAGTCCCGACATCTTCGTCCCACCACCGGATGTCTTCGTCATCCAAGGTAAAGGTGATTTTGTGGCAGCCGGCGTGACTTCCCTCGTGGAGCGTCTGCCAAACGGAGATATCATCAAGACTCCGTGGGATGATCCGACAAGAGGGGACTGTGTACAGGACATAATCACCGAGGCCAAAATTTACCAAATGCTAGGCGAACACCGCCGTCTGGTGAAGATTCGAAGTTGGGATTCGGTGCAACATACCATAGTAATGGAATTCATGCCGCATGGCACACTGAAACAGTATATCGAGGACCATTTTGGAGAGATCTCACGTCAGGACCAGCTTCGATGGATACGACAGGCAGCGGAGGGCCTAAAGCTCCTTCACGCATCTGGTGTCATTCACTGCGATGTTGGCCCACATAACTTCCTATTAGACGCAGCCCTCGATTTAAAAATCGCCGACTTCAGCGGCTCATCAGTGAACGGCTCAATTGCTTCTGTTTGTCCCGGGATTCACTATAGGGCTCCTGACTCGGAGTGGCGGCCGGGCAAGCCACCAACTTTGAGCGAAGATCTATTTGCGCTTGGCTCAGTTTTTTATTTTATCTTCACTGGTACGCCGCCATTCCATGGACTTGAGGATGACGAGGTTGAAAGGAATTACGAAGCTGGGGTTTTCCCAGACCTATCCGGGGTGCCGTGTGCTGATATTATTGCTCTGTGTTGGCAACAGCGAGCTGGTTCGATTCTGCAGATATGCGAGGCGGTCGACCGTCTGCAATAACAAGATCTCGTTTAGTTGAATTTCTTAAGTGGACTTTTGAATAGCCACGGCCCGACGATAGGTGTTCTAGAGATAGATCCATGATAGGTGTCTCTGTCGAATGCCTACAACATAATATGTGTGTCCATCTATTATGCAGGAGGGAATGAAGCCCAATGCCACAGCAATTAATAGAACCCAAGATGCACAAAAAATAGGGCCATGTTATGCGATGATTGTGAGGAACCTCCTGTGATCATTACAAAGCAATCAAGACGGTGAAGGGGCAAATGGTTCAATAATGACAGTGAATTGCGGCGTTGATACTGTGCACGCTAGCCCAAGCTGTTTATGACTAGGACTCTTCAACTGCTTAAGCTATTATCACCATTTACTCTTAACCCTGTGAAATTAATAAAAATTCAATATTTGATAAACAAAAAGGAGATGAGAATGTATATATAACCTATGAACGCTCTAAGTAACCTTTAATGATTAGTAATAGACCAAGCCATATTCTCCAACAGTCTCCAATGAACACCTAGCAATTCATTTCCACGTTAGGAATCGGAAATCCGATTACCTATGTCTTCGGAGAAATAATATCTTGATAAATTCCTGCCACTCCAATATAGGCAGATTCTGCCTATCTATCGTCAATTGGCGAAATTTAGGATTCAATTAACACACAGTTACACGGTGCATTCTCTGAAAATATCTCCGCTCACGGACCTAAGAAATATGGCTGCGGCAGTTTGGTGTAGTGGTTGCGTCAAGATGACTAATATTTGTGCCAATTTGTCCAAATTTCCACTTCTCATCAATCCTTCGAGCCTACGAGTGTAGTGCGTTCCAAGAATGATTTCTTTTCCGTCCCGAATTCTTTCCTTGTCATGATGCATCTACGAATCCGACAACGATCATGAATCCTCGAACGCCGCTACGATATAGCGCCGCCGTGGCCCACAGGCAGTGGCTCTTGAGGACGCGATGCCTCAACGTTCAAACATATGCTCTACATACCAGCCATCATATGCGTCAAGATAAAGTAGCGCAAGATGAAAAAGCCGCGAGCATCACCGACGAGTCGACAGAGAAGAACTCGCTTATCAATCCTCCTGCCTCGACTCGCCCACCGCCACTCGTAGGAACCGAGAGGAACAAGGACGATTCCGTCCCGAGATACGCGTTCAACCTGGCCAAGGGCTACCTGAAATTCTACAATAATGGCATCCAGGCTGTCATTGCAAATCACAAGCTGATGAAGGCCAGACTCTCAAGCCTGCCAGCTGCCGATCGTCCCTCCCTCTTTAGGCCAACAAAGGTGCCTCCTACATACTCACGAGCCGACTGGGTCTTGCTATGGCGGACACGACATGATGTGGTGCGACTTCCTTTGTTTGCCGTAATGATAGCCCTCATCGGCGAGATGACGGCGGTTGTAGTCTTCCTCGTCGAAGGGACTGTTCCATTCACCTGTCGGATTCCCAAACAAGTCTTATCATCGCGGGGAAAGGCCGAGCAGCGTCGGGCGGCATCATTTGAACAACTGGAGAAGAAATACCCCAATGGAGCTCTCAGCCCAAGCATCACTCGAGCCGTGGCTCACGCGCACGTCCTCAAGAGCCTTCATATCTCAGGTACAATATGGGATCGATTGCGCTTCACTCCCCCAGGCCTCTGGGCCCTCAAGGGACGGATGCATATGGTTTTTCTAGAGGGCGATGACAAGCTATTAATCGAACATGGCGGCCCAGATGGTTTGGAGCCGGAGGAGCTACGGATTGCCTGCACCGAGCGAGGCATCAACGTTCTAGATAAGAGCGACGCAGAATTAAGGACGAGGCTCGGTGACTGGTTGCGTTTGACGGCCACAGAAGACATTGTAGAGAAGAGAAGGCGGATGCTAACACTGTTATTGACGAGGTATATCTTTCCCCTTCTTGATCATCCATGAGTATGGGACCACGCGACTTGAGCTGACACATGAGGCAGACCTGAAAACTGGCCAAAGAACCGTGACTTTGCCCTCCCAGATTGGGAATTATAGGACTAAATCTTTTCCTGCCAATCACCATTACACCAGCATTGATTGAGGTCTGGTCATAATACACGATGCCGGTGTGTTAACCAGATAAACCGAAGCATTTATAGACATGTGGCTGTGGAACAGCAAAAAAAATGGACGCTAGATCTTGTACAGTATGTAGACGTCATATCCAGTAACATAACAATCTCAAAACCATATAATAGACTACAAAAACTTAATTATCCCACCGGGACGGGGAGCGGAAGAAGAAACAGACTTCCCACATTTGAGTCGTGACTTTGTTTGCCATGTGAAGGCGCACATGGAGAACGTGGGATGAAACCGTAGAAGTGCATTGACCGGCCGCTCCACTAAGACCAACCAACCAACCAACCAACCAACCCAACCTGTTGTCGCAGCGCTAAGAACCATCCCCCTCCCATCTTATCTCATGTCATCTCTTCAGGCTCCGCTCCGGTGCGCTACTAATGGAGAGATCTCCCAGGTTGGACGTCGGCTGCGATCCGCTTGGACTTTCATGGTTGCCGGATTAATTCCGAAAAGGCGTATGTAGGTACCTAAAGGTATGTACGGAGCAGGAGTATCATCATTGTGAAAAGTGTAGGTATTTCAGATGCATGTCCATATCATTCGCTTCTAGAATGGAATTGCCGGATATAGGAACGGCCGAATAACAAAGAAATCATCCATGGCTATCTAGCAGCAGTTGTATCCATCGGAATTCCTTCTCCAGATGAAGCGAGGGACGCAGAACCTTTTCTTTTTGTCTTCCGCTTTCAGCATGTGCATACACGCAATTCCAGGGCGGAGTTTAGCTGACTTCAGCGGCTTTTCCTCGCTATTATTACCGACAAGAGCAGAATGTGGAGAAGAATTTATTGGGGTGGAGGGGGAAGGTCATTTGGGGTATCCATGGATGTATTTGTCTCTCTCCAACATGAAGTAAGCTGTCCAGTCAATTAGTGCATTACGGGGGGGAGGAGCCTAGAGGGTGTTGATTTTTGGGGCAGCGCCGGTGGGTGCTGTAATAGCCAACCACTAAACTAATAGCAGCACAGGTGCCATTAGAGGCCCGAAGTGCAGGGTTAGTGGCAGTAGGTAAGGTACATACATAGGCAAGGCGCTAGAGTTCACCGCACATGATGTCAGTAACTCTGACCTCGGTCTCTGCCATCACATGCATGTATCCGTGGATTGCGTCTCCCCCAGGAACATCCGGGGCTGGCCCCAAAACGAGCCTTTCTCGGCCATGGAGGTACACAGAGCCAGGTATCACCTGGTTTTGTCTGCTCGGCGGTCGCATTTAAAACTGCCACGGATCTCCTTCCCCCCCCCCACGGCAACGCTTCTCTTCTCCTTCTCTGTTCTCCCATCTCTATCCGCAAGAATAAAATCCATCTTCGCATACACTCAGCATACAATTTTGCCTCGTCGCATAAACACAAAAACCTGCCCATCATGCCTTTCGCCAACGGTAAGCTTTGCACCTCTCACCACCACTGACGCCCGACGTCATCAGCATGCGCCAGGGTATCAGCACAACCTCGACACCCGAGGCAATAATTGAGAGATTGTGTGAGAGGAGACAGTTTTGACTGACGTTGCAAAACCAGCCAAGTTCCCCTCCTCCGCTGCCTTCGACGCCATCGACGCTGCCTTCAGCAGCTCCGACGCCGACCGCAAGGAAGCCATCAAGAACGGCAAGGCCGTCTTCGCCTTCACCCTCAAGAACAAGGCTGGCGAGACCGAGAGCTGGCACATTGACCTCAAGGAGTCTGGCAAGGTCGGCAACGGCACCGGCGACAAGCCCGGTGGTATGTTTTCCCCTTCCCGCCTCTTCGAAGGCACCCTTCATCGCTAATTGTCTTTTCCCTCGGTATAGTCACACTGTCCCTCTCCGATGACGACTTTGGCAAGCTCGTCCAGGGCAAGGCCAACGCCCAGCGCCTCTTCATGTCCGGCAAGCTCAAGGTCAAGGGCGATGTCATGAAGGCTACCAAGATGGAGCCTATTCTGAAGAAGGCCCAGACCAAGGCTAAGCTGTAAAGAGCGGGCCTTCGCCAGTCAACGACAATGGAACAAAACCACACCAAAACGTGCCAGAAAAAATCTTGGGGAATAATTTTCTTTTGAGTGTTTTTTTTTTTTTGGAATAAGGCGATAAACATTATACATAGCACCGTTTTTCTCCCTGTATCATTATACCTGCTACAACTGCCACTACTACTACTACAACTTCGGTCGAGGGGGGGTTTTGTATAATGCTTCATGAAACTTAGCATAGACGAAAAATACCACGCCATGTCAGGATACATATAAGTATTTGACTTGTTATTTTTTTTCCAAGACTTGTTATTTTATCTGAAGTTTTACTCTGTGCTAGTGACCTGTTTTCTCCTTTTATATCATTTATCCACCAACTCACGAAAACCGAGCCACAGCTTTCTGAATCGCTTGTTTAGCTTCCTCACGGACTTCACGCACAATATCCCCAGCTGACTGTGTCTTATTCACAAGGCCAACAGCCGTGCCCCTAACCAAAAGAGTCAGTACACATTTCGTTTCGAAAAACCCTTTTCAATTTGAATGAGGGGTATCCCTTACGCCCAAGTGTTGATCATCTTGACAGCGTCCTCTGACGCATGATCATCCTGCAAGCTTCTCCAGCAGTCGTAGAAGGAAGCCCCCGCTAGGAACTTTTCATGAACGGGGCCAATAATCGCACGGCCGTCGTAGAGCGAGCCCCAGAGAGCACTGTTATTGAGCTGATCGTTGAAAGGAGATCTGGATTTTTGGTTCATGCGTGTAAGTAAGTGGGTGGTGGTTGCTTCAGATACAGGAGGAGAGGACTACGAGAGAACATGGAAGAAAAGGATAAAAAAACGTACTTGAGTGTAGAGGTTCCGCCGTCGACGGTTTGGAGGACGAGCTGTTTGCGGAAATCGGGGTAGACGGATTCCTCTGCGACAGTGAACTGGAGATTTTTAACGATGTTAGTCGTGGCGTATGGAAGCATATCGCTGTGATGAAAGGGAAGGGGGAATACTGACCCTTGTGCCCATGACAATACCATCAGCCTCTATAGATACTCTGTCAGCAAAACCAATCTCACGACAACTTCCCCCCTTAATGCCATGCTTGGCCTCCTCGGTATATTTTCCAAGATATTCACTCACCCAGCGCCAACATAGCCGCCACTCCTTTCCCATCCGCAATCCCCCCCGCCGCAAACACACAAACCTCCCTCCCCTCAACCTCAACCTCCTCATCCACCAACCTCCTCACCTCCGCCACCAAGCTCACCACGCCCATTCCTCTCCTAAACTGATGCCCTCCCGCATCTATCCCCTGGCAGACCACCGCGTCCGCCCCATCTGCAATCGCCTCCCTCGCCGCCGCAACATTGCCCACCTGGACAAACACCTTGGGCTGGTGCTCAAACCCGGCGGCTCTAATAGCCTGGATGATTGCTCGGTGCGGCTTCAGGGCTTCGTGCGGCGCAAAGAGCCATATCACGCTGGGGGAGTGCTTCTTCAGGATGGGTAGAGCCGTGCTACTGAATTTGGTGATGGATTTATGGCCCGTGATGAAGCTTGCGCCGGCACGGAGTGGAGTTCCGGGTGCGTCGCCGAGGAGGCTGCGGGCCTCGGAGAGAGCGGCATCGAGTTTGGTGAGGTCGGAGGACGACTCGTCAATGAAGACGGTGCTGGCGATGAGGCCTGCCAATAATAAGGCTCGTCAGCTTCTCGTCATATGCAGATAAAAGGGATTTGTCTATTCGTTGCGGAATCATGATATGGACAGAGACAGAAATTATGTGTATTACAGCAGAAGCAACAGGAGCACACGTACCAATTCCACCAGCTTTGGTCACTTCAGCTGCAAGCTGTGGGCATGCAGCACCAATCATGGGTCCATTGGCTATAACGGGTGCAATGGTCCAGGGGAACCACTTCTGAAGACGTTCGGAAGGCATAATTTTTATTTGTAGTTGTTTTTTTTTTTCTATTATTCAAAAATAAGAGAATATGTTTCGAATGGGGAAGAAAGTAAAAAGTCACAAACCACTTACAAGTATTAATAACCTAACTCAGAAGGGCGCGGGTGGCCGACGCATATGACATATGACATCACGGAGGACCATTGCAGGAAGCAAGCCGCTGAGACCAGAAAATAGCTGTCATTTATTAGGCTCAGTCGGTCCTCTGCTGCTCCATTTACTGCTGCAGGAACATCTGTGTTTGGGTAAATCCCCTTTTGCCAGTGAGTCACCATGCCGTGAATCTTCAGCAGCCGCGGAGATGCAAGACTACAAAAGAATGGGGGGCGGGGCTCTATTCAATGTTTGCTGGATTTTAATTCGTATTGTCCTTCCTAACTAATGGGGTTTCTATGTCCCTTTCCTTTTTTCCCCCCATTATCATTATTATTACACATGACCTACTTGCCTAGTATCTCTCAATCAGAACAGGAGGCTTGTTGTTCAGAACCTCATCGATCTCCTTCAAAATCTCCGGCGTCAACTTGTCCACAACAGCCAAGGCTTTACAGTTCTCATACACCTGTTCAGGGTTGCTAGCTCCAGTGATTGCTGTGCTCACATTCTCATTCTTGAGGACCCAGGCCAGGGCCAGCGTAGCCAGCTTAATACCCAGCTTGTCAGCAATGGGCTCCAGGCTGTTGACCTGCTTGATGACACCGTCCCATACGTCCTTGCCCGTCCGCTTCCAGTAGCCAGAGATGAACTCGAGCTGGTTCTGGGCGAATCGAGAATTCTCCGGGATGCCGTTCTTGTACTTTCCAGTGAGGATACCCTGGCGCAGGGGGGACCAGACAGTCAAGCCGAGGCCGTGCTCGCGGTACAGCAGCTCATATTCCTGCTCGACCTTTTCACGGGCCAGCATGTTATACGCGGGCTGCTCCATAACAGGGCCAATGAGGCCGAGTCGGTCGGCGACTCGCCAGGCCTGAGCAATCTCATCAGACTTCCATTCTGATGTTCCCCAGTAAAAGGCCTTGCCGGAGTTGATGAGGTAGTTAAAGGCGCGGACAGTCTCCTCCATGGGAGTCTGGCGGTCGGGTCGGTGGGCAAAGAGGAGGTCGACATACTCGAGGTCCAGACGCTTCAGCGCAGCGTTGGTGCCTTCGATGATGTGTTTGCGGGACAGACCTAGGTTGTTGACAGGATTGTCACCAAAAATAGCGCCCCAGTAAACCTACAATTACAAGCCCAAGTCAGCCAGGTATCTTCGAGGGGGGCAAAGAGAAATTGTGTGAGGCCTACCTTGGTAGAGATGACCAGATCGTTTCGCTTCCAGCCAAACTTCTTGATCGCCTCGCCCATGACAGTCTCGGACTCGCCTCCGGAGTAGGATTCGGCGCAATCGAAGAAGTTGATGCCGCAGTCATAAGCGGCCTTCATGCAGGCAAAGGTTGCCTCTGGGGGGTTTCAAAATATCAGCACTCTTTGTTCACTGGCAGTCATTGTGATGAGCCCTTAAACAAGTAAATCCAATTGTAAAATAAAAATAAATAAAAAACTACTCACCTCGGTCAACATGGCCACCGTATGTGAGCCATCCTCCCAAAGAGATTGATGATACCTGGAGACCAGAGCGGCCCAGGAACCGATAGGTCATCGGCGGAATACCCTCTGGCTTGGTCATTGTGAATGAATTGTTTAGCGTTCTGGTATTCCGTGGAGGTAGTGTAATGTTAGTGCTGCAAGTGGCGCCTTGAGAAGAAGAAGAGAGACCCCTCGGTCAACCCCCCCAGGCATTTTATATACAGCCACCATCCGGCTTTAAGAGGTAGAGCCGATCGCCAACAAAGATCAGGGAATGCCATCATGGCCGGGTCGTTAGACGGCAGCTAGGGGATGCTATGAATCATGGGCTGGATCAAACTTCTGCGTCTGTTGTAGCGAGGCCTCGTCCAATTAAACCGCCGGCCAATGGTTCGCCCGCTTTACGCTCGGTTCACTAGAACGTTAGCGAACCCCCCACCATGCGGTGTTTTTCTTCGTCCTTTTGCTAGTGCTTCCTTTACTGTCGTCATTGGGGAGTTTTATTCTGTGATCGGATTTCATATTTTTCAATTTTTTTTAATTTTTTTTTTTAATTGTCATGTATAAAATGTTCTCTATTGTTGTAGATCATGTCCGTTGCGGTTCAAATAAACGCGGGCCAGCCCGTGCTTATGCCCAGATTCTCATCCGCGAACTGTCTCGACCAGACAAGGGACTTGCCGAAACCCGTAAAGATTTGTAATCCAGGTCCCCCAAACTTTCTTTTGGGGGGCAAAACTAAATCATACCTCCTAGTGCCCCTCTTGTTCCACATCAAGCACAACAATCCCGGCATGGAGGCTAAAATCTATCCTTATCTTAAAGCTACGGATATAACTGGAAAATAAGAACAGCAGAGTCCATACCGTACAACTCCGTGCAAAGACCCGGCACATCTTATCAATAGATGAACTCGCCGGATAAACCTCCGAGATTACAATAGGCCTTGAGATCCTCCCTCAGATCAGCCCGGTCGTCGTCTGCAGAGAGCCACTCTGGATCAAATCGCAATGGATCGTCCAACTTCCCAGATATCATCTTGCCAAACCCCCATTCAACCTCAGCAGTGACCTCCACTCGTGCCACAAAGGGCCGGCCAGGCGTGTACTGGACAAGCATCGGGAGGGAGAACTGCGACACGATGCCGGTACACCTGAGGTTGTTCTGCTGCAGCTTCCATTGTATCTCTGACGAACTCGACCCCCGAATGCCTTCAATCTGTGACTGACCAACTTCGACAATCGGCCAAATCCTGCTTATGCCCACTGAGGCTTTCGACGGTGTGCTCAATTGTGCCTTTATTCCCACTTGGCCATCGCGAACATCCTCGCAGCCGCACCACTTCTTTGGTTCAAATGCCAGAATCTGAGGCTGGTACTTCCCGGTCGCACCGGTCACCTCCTTTCCACTTTTGCCCGATTGTAACTCGGCAGTCTCGTCATCTTCAAACGAGACCTTGATCATGGCAGACCTAAACTGACGCTTGGTCAAACCGGTAACGAAGGCAGCATCCAGAACCACTCGGCA
Source organism: Sphaerostilbella broomeana (assembly GCA_930272545.1). Taxonomy (NCBI): domain Eukaryota; kingdom Fungi; phylum Ascomycota; class Sordariomycetes; order Hypocreales; family Hypocreaceae; genus Sphaerostilbella; species Sphaerostilbella broomeana. The sequence goes on from CAKNET010000001.1 coordinate 1,089,226, forward strand.
AGCTGGGACATCGCGCCCACGCTCAGTGCTTGCCGTCCCAAACACCGGCCGCTTGCATCGAATGTTGAAGTAGAAATGCCTTCGAGTGGAGCTTTTCTCAGTAACGACTTCCCGGGGCGAGAATTGGCTTTCGAGGGTATCGTTTAGATGAATAGAAGCCCCAAGCTGAACTTTGTTGTCGGATTCGCTGTCGTCAAGCACTATGCTCACCAACTGCTCACCGAAATGACCATTCTCGCTGTCAGAGTCATCATCCATAATCAAAGCTGTGGCTTTACTAGAAGCAATGGAAGAGAGAGAAAGAAAACAAAAATAGAGAACCGGTTATACCTGAGGGAGGAGTCGCAAACCGTAGGGAGAAAATTCGTTTTCAGCTCGATGATGTTAGGGTTCAGCCAACCTCGTGCTGGCTGCTCAGCCTCCCCAAAACTACTTTCGCCCGCGGGACTCAACTCCTACAATGTCATATTTCATTGATTGGGTGTTTCCTGACCTTGTAGCCTTTCAATAATCATGTGCTAGCAGGAGATACTATACACTAAAAATATATGCATAACGGTTACGCTATCGAGAGATCGGATGTCTAATGCGTCTGGCGCTACACCATTATTAGTGGCGACGTCGATTCTAGACCCAGGCGAAGCAGCATCATTCCCCCAAGGCGTTTTTTTTTTTTTTTTTGCAGAACCGATACTGCGGCACTGAGAGCATGCTTTCTCGGCGTAATCATATGGTCGTTTTATAGACGAATCGATGGTCATAACCGGAAAAAAATGACACCAATGCGGATGCTAGTCTGCGGCCCTTCAACTACGATATCAACTTCCATATTATAAAGGCGAAATAATAATAATAATAATAACAGCCGATCAATCAAGGTAAAGTACGATCTGTAATTGCTGGCTACTTAAAATGTAGCATGTCATAGAGCCTCGCCAGAAACCGATTTCCTAGTTATATAATTCCAATTGACGGTCACGTAGGTCAGACCGGGAGACATATACACGGCCGAAACACTGGGTCACAATCTCAACTTGTTGCGAAACCCCCTATGGTTGGAATACATGATTTTGGAAGTACATCACGCCATGATTCGAGAAGCATTCAATCGCTTTGGCAAGTTCCTCTCATTGATGGATGTTAAACAGGCCTCCCTGTGTCCGAATAGCAGCGGAAGTGTTCGAGGTTCAGACGCAGTGGATCGAGCAATTCCAATCGAACACCAATTTCCCGATCAAGGAGCTGCATTATGAGCTGTTTCGAGAGTGCTAGGTATGATTTGAAGATTACGGTCGCGTGTGGTCGACAATCGCCTTTTCTCAGCTACCACGAGACGTCTACAGAATAACCTCCCGTGATTCTGAACTGCTGCAACATAATCACGTCGAAGCACGAATGCAGAAAGTGGCAAATCACCACGTACGGTGCTAGTCCAGGCTCTTGGTTGTTTCGCATTTCTGTGTCCTTACGGACAAATTTCCTATGGGTACCACGACACATGTTTGTTCGTCATAATGCGTCTTCTCACCTTTGGTACAGAATCCCACGTTTCAACGCTGAATAATTTGACATGTTTTACCCACTGCAGCCGTCTACGGCCCATGAATTACATATACAACAACAAAGTTGCGCACCTGCGATACTCACTCAACAACCTTCTTCGGATAAACGGCTCTTCGTCAGATTATTCTCTCTGTCAGTGTACCCTTATATATCAAATAGCAGTCTCGAACCACATGAACACTCGCCAAAATCAGGTCAGTGAGCCCTACTTTGCGCTACGTTCGAGTTTTAGTATCACATCGATTCTCAAAATCCTTATGAATGTAGGTCGATGCGCCTGGGCAGACCTTTGAGATTGAGTTGTGACCTGATGTCCAAAACTGTCGTAGTTGAGTGATGTAAGTCAAACATGCATGTAATTTAGAACGTTGATACATCGCAGCCCATAAGTTGGTAACATTGGCCACTGAATATACAGCATGATGCTGTCAGGTGTAAATTCACACGTAAATTGAGGGCATGGAGACCGAAGAGACAGAAAAATATCCTAGGATCATCCTTTCAGCAAAGACTCCGCAAGCCACCGTTTTACATGAAGCGAGACTACCCGTTGTCAATATATTAGAGATGATAGCCGCGGGGGTATGAAGCCCTATCATTCGATTGACTTTGTTTTGTATTAAGGCATTCTTTTCTCCATTTGAATAGAACCCCGATATGAATCCAATGCCGAAATTGTCGGTTATGGCAACTACTGTAAATGGTGGTTGATGCGGCCGCAATCAAAAGAAAAATAGATGAAAGTCATGACTCAATAGTCTAGTCTTGGGACGAACAGATACAAATCTAATTAACATTTCTAAGAATTAACCCGAAACAGGGACGTGATTCATTAAATTTTTTTTTTTAAAAGCCCAGTGCATTGAATTATAGTGCAAATTTGCTGAATGTAGGGTAGGTGAGGCTACATTTGAAGCTAATTTCTCCATTCGGAAAAAAATGTGTGAAGAAGCGAAAGTCCTCTTTGAAGGTATGTCTCAGGAATGAAGGTATGCTATTGGCCTGGCGCCTAGATTTGTCTAGACACGTCAGCGAGGGCAGTCTAGATACGATGGATTGATTTGGTGTCTTGTCATATGGAAGGAACAGCGTAAGGCTCTACCCGACCGCCGTAACACAAAATACTAAGGTAGTTCCAATCGGCAAATGTATGTATGTAGTAGTAGGTATGAGCAACTCTGCGGCCGTTGATTACCCAGGTAGTAGGTATTAAAGAAAAAAACTCTTAATTTATGAATGTTGCCAAGCATAAGACTATGCCCTTCCTCAACAATGTGGTGCCCCATGATTCGTCGTCTGTGTGCTGGAATAATTACGGGGACCAGGAATGAAATGGTATCCACGCGTTGCCCAGCAGTCGAAGATTGCATACAAGTCGGAGCAGCATAAGCCACGAATGACGAGTTTGAGTTTTTTTTTGCTTTATTAGCTGGTCCCTCTTTTGATTCCACAACTAAGCTCGCGATAATCTCATTTGCATGCGTAGCAGATGTCGTAGTAATGGATTCCAAGGGATTATGGATTGTGCAGCATACTGTACTGTACTGTACATGCAGCATTTCCCCGACGACAGTGGTGGGAATGAGGATCTTGGGATGTCTGGAGCAAGGGCACATTTCACATCTCCTGCAAGGGCATACCTACATAAGTGCCAGAAATACCCTTGGAAGCCAGCTGCGACTTGCATGTAGAGTACATACAGCACAGGACTGTGAGATGAGCCCTGCCAGCGGGACGACGTGGAGAGAGTGCACATGCCACTGGCAGCCAGTCAATGACTGCCTCGTAGCCGGCGGAGTTGTTCATGTACAATATAGCGTAGCATACGCATCGGGAGTGGATACTCCAATGTGAAAATGGCACATCACTGGATGTGTGAGCTGTCCAAGGTGTATTCTTTGGCGAGCCATCGGCCGTGGCCGAAAAATGCCACGGTAGCAGAAAGAAGGTCTGATGCGAACGATTCGAGATTGAAGTGCTTTGATTGCGCTTACATCCAAAATCCATCGAACTTTTGGAAATCATTTCAATATCAAATTTGCAAGAAAGGGGCGCGGATTAAGCGATTCATCATGCGTCGGATGTCGGTTTGTGATAGCTGGCTGCAGGGGAGGATCTCAGCACGCAGGGTTAGCTAGTTAGCAGCTCCTCCTCTTCTGTTCCCCATATTATTTGAACAAGAAAAAAAGAAATAGCTGCACATTAATTATTAGCTAGGGCTTCGATGATCAATTGGATGATACATGCATAGTCACTCACTTGCTCCTACATACATATGTGCGATCCTTAAGCCACTGCCTTCGTAGGGCTTGCGGCTGCTTGGTTGGTTGGGCCGCCCTGGCTATGCATGTACATATATGTCTCTTGAGTGCTTGCTTTCAAGGCAATTGGGCTGCATCGGAAGCGACCTCTGTGCGAGCGTGAGCAGTCAGAAGTATCCATCATGTTTGCGAGTGGATTTTTGCCAACGCTGGATGCGAACGTGTCTTGCTGGATGCAGTTGGGCTGGGGGGTGGTGGTGGTGGTGGCCCAGTGGGTATCGTGAGATATGGCCCAGGGAATGGATGGCACAATACTATGACACTCGGCATCGTATTGCAGTAATTTAGCATTAATTATTATTACCTATTAGGGAGGAGGGTCAAATGTCCGACTAATTGACTGACTGACTAACTGATAGAATTCCCGAAGGGTATGGCGTATCATCAAGTGGTCGGATTGATGTCTGTTCTGTTGGAGCTATTGCTCTGCTGGCGGGCATTTTTGCATTGACATGGCGAGGCTGTCATTTCAGCATCGTGGTCTTGTCAGCCAGCCTTTGAGATTGCAGGTCCAGAAGATGCGCGCCTGGCTGTGTCTGCAGGCTACCAGGTGCCTGTGGCTGATATGGATACATGTGAAAAGGCTGGGGAGGTGAGGCTGGCCGAGGTACCTTCCGTTTTAACCCAGCCAGAGACATCCAGGTACTTCCTCATGACCGAATCCGTGCTGTTGGTGCCCTGTGCACAAGGCGCCGTCGTTCGATTGCCTGTACCGACTACTGCCTCCGACACTAGCTTGAAGGTATTTCTTGTGACCAAAGCTGTGGCAGACGACATTCTCCACTCGCAGTGCCTCAGTACCCTGGTACCTAGCTAGGTGCGCTGCTGGCTGGTCGGACGAGGTCTGCAACGTCCCATTTTCTCCCTTTCTTCGTCTTCCCCTTTATTAACCCGTGGTCTCGGCGCCAACTTGCTGCCTTGGGCCCAAAACCTGAAATAAAACAAAACAGCACAAAACCAAACAGCAGCTGCCGTTGTCAGGACCGGTGGGAAGATCCGCTCCAGCGCTTAGCGGACCGCGGTGCATTTCGACCCGGTAAGTGCACCTATTGTTTGTTGCTGCTGCTTAATTTATTATGCGTTGACTGGAAGGCAAGCGGGAGGTTGTTCCAGAAGGCCTTGCAGTAGGATTGGGGGTGCATTCACGCGGCCGGGCGTCTTCTAGACGCTGTAGTGGTAGTGCTGCTCGCGGGGCTCTACGGCGGGAAGCCCAAGTCTAGCGGGCTGTCCAGCGGGCAGTCCAACGCTCCAGCGTCCCGAAGCTGCTCCATCTTCCTGTTCCTCCCGGTAATGGCTAGCGCCATGTGCTTGGCCCAAGCCCCAGCAGCCAGCAGACAGCCCTGGAGCAGTCGACCAACCGCGCTGGGGGATCGCCAGCCACTCAGCGACGGCGACATGGCGCCCCCCCGTTGCATGCTGCTGGGCTTGCTGGTGCTGCTCCGTACTGGTGCTGCACTGGGCTTCGCACCTAGGACATGCACCCAGCAGCACTAGCAACTAGGTTCTAGCTCAACTGCACACGGGACAACCCCCCAGGTTGGCTTGACCGCCCGACTGCGTTCCCCCCAGCGCCCCTGCCCGACCCCTGCCTTCGTCGCCTCAGCAGACTTTGCCTCGCCCCAAAATGAGCACCCCAGCAATTGTCCACTCACTCACTCACTCCTTCGCTCTTCTCTGTCCATCGTCAATTCCCCGGCCGACCTTCACATTCACTCACCTACTCCCGTCTGTCCATCCATATCCATCTCAACACCACGCCGGAATGCTTATTTCATCGCGTCCTTGCTGACTGCTGTATTCTTTTGGTTTGTTTACAGACATCGGCCGCCAGCTTTCACCCCCTGTCCAAGGGGCTTACTCACTGCCCCCGAGCCTCGTCTGCTCGCCGCCTCCGACCGTAGGCCCGGCCATCAAACGGCGACGATAACACGGCGCAGCTCCCTTCTCAATCGTTGATTTTTCTTCTCCCTTCTTCTCGTGACCGAGAGACGATAAATCAACGTCCGCCGCCATGGCCTCCTCGTCTTCCAACGTCGTCGGCGTCCACTACCGGGTCGGAAAAAAGATCGGCGAGGGCTCCTTTGGTGTCATTTTCGAGGGCACCAACTTGCTCAACAATCAGCAGGTTGCCATCAAATTCGTGAGTTGCAGGAATTGTGGTCATTTAAACCCAGTTGATGGTGGCGAGGGACTAATCGTTTCAATCCAGGAACCTCGAAAAAGTGACGCGCCTCAACTCCGAGATGAGTACCGAACCTACAAAATTCTTGTCGGCTGCCGTAAGCTTTTACCTATTGCAGCGTTGAATATTCTACGACACCAGTGGTCGCATTACTGACATCCATTCTCTTCAGCCGGCATTCCCAATGTCTACTACTTTGGCCAGGAGGGTCTCCACAATATTCTCGTCATTGATCTCCTCGGACCTTCGCTCGAGGACCTGTTCGATCACTGTGGCCGACGATTCACCATCAAGACCGTTGTCATGGTGGCCAAGCAAATGCTGTCCCGAGTCCAGACGATACACGAGAAGAATCTCATTTACCGGGATATTAAACCTGACAACTTCTTGATTGGCCGACCAGGAACTAAGGCCTCCAATGTCATCCACGTCGTGGACTTTGGGATGGCCAAGCAATATCGCGACCCAAAGACGAAACAACACATCCCTTATCGCGAGAGAAAATCGTTGTCGGGCACCGCGCGATACATGAGTATCAATACCCATCTTGGCCGCGAGCAATCTCGACGAGACGACCTTGAAGCTCTGGGCCACGTCTTCATGTACTTCCTCCGGGGTGGCTTGCCATGGCAAGGCCTCAAGGCTGCTACCAACAAGCAAAAGTACGAGAAAATTGGCGAGAAGAAGCAGACTACGGCCATCAAGGACTTGTGCGAAGGCTTTCCCGAAGAGTTCAGCAAATATCTGACCTATGTCCGTAACCTTGGTTTTGAGGATACCCCCGATTATGACTACCTTCGCGAGCTCTTCACCCAGGCATTAAAGAATGCCGGTGACGTCGAGGACGGTGAATACGACTGGATGAAGATCAGCAAGGATTCGGGAAAGGGGTGGGATTCGACGAAGAACCACAATGGGGCATATATACACAACCCAAACGTCCGCCCCGGTCCTTCTCAAATGGAGCTGCACAGTGGTCATCGTCCCGGGAATACCATCTCTCACCAGCAAGCTCAGAACCTCACGGTCAGCCGTTTAAACGCCGCACAACCCCCCCCTCCGTCACCGATCAAGCAGATGGGGAACAAGAGAGATCGGCCAAACGCCCCAGGCGCATTGCCGGCGCAGCGGCTCAGCGGGGTAGGGGGCCTCCGGGAGATGACTACCCCGACTGGCTCAACTCAGGCCCAGTTCCAGAACAGCGCCCAGAACCTCCCTCAACAGAGGGTAACCCAGCAGGGGCCGATGACGGCGGCCGGCCAGACTAGCGTACCACCTCCCCAACCGCAGCAGCCTACCGGCTTTCAGAAGTTCATGAGGACCGTGTGCTGTGGTTAGGATGTCTCTTCACTATTTGAGATTTCCTTTCCTCATTCATGGCTGTGGCAACGAGATGTCGCATGCTGTTTAATTCAGCAAGAGAAATGGGTTCCTACATCTTGGCCGCTGGTATGATACTCGCTGCCCCGTAAACCGAAATGGTCCTACTGTGGATCAGGGGAGCTTTACCAGAACAGAAAAAAAATAAGACTGGGGCTAAGTTGGCCATTGAATAAACATGGAGTTGTGAGGGCAATGGAGTTTTTTGCAATGATGGCAGCGCCGAGTCTAAAGATTCCAGCGTATCATGCAACTCCTCTCCCTTTCTCTATGCCATTAACCCCTATTACACTACTATAGAAGATTCTGCCGCTCTGATGGGAGTCCATGTCCCTTACGGCCAACCGAGAGGAGGGATTGCGAAAGAACAAAAAAACAGAAAAGACGGGTGTTGGTCTTGTGTGCCGGGCTGGCTTTTTCCTTTTTTTTTTAACTTTATTCTCTCTTATGTCTGATATTCTATCACGAGCCATACTAAACCACATTCGATGTGCAGCGCAGCAACGGCGCAGGATGGTCACGAAGGGCAGCAGCATTGGGTCTGGTCCAGGTGTAACTTCTTTTTTTTCCCATTGTCTTCTTTATTGCGTCGTCTATATAATACGTTTTGAGGTTTGCGAGACTGTTTTGGCGAGGTGAAGATGAGAGAGAGAGAGAGAGAGAGGCAGAAGAGTTGCGTGACGTGAGAGTGTGTTGTTGTTGCAGCAGTAGCTGCTTCTTAAAGAGTACCAGGCATGTGGGCAGAGAGAGCGAGAGAAAGAGAGATGTGTGTTGACCTAAGGGGGAGCCGGCGTATAAATTTTTTTTGTGTTTGTTTTTTTGCGAGTTCAGGGTCCATTGATAGGTAGGGAGTTCTTCATCGGTATACCTTGTAATGGAATTAGAATTGTCTAAACAAAAGCCTCTGCCGATTTGACATATTTCTGATTTATTTTGAAATTTACCTCCTTTTTTCTTCTTCTTCTCTTCTTCTTCTCTTCTTTGTACTTGGAGTTTGCTTTGTCATTACAACACACCCATTTCTTGCATCGTGCATCAATCAATATGAAGAATCTTATAATTTGCATTGTATTGTGCCACTCTCAACCAACCAACAACACACCTATTTTTGTTGTTGCCTTTTTCACCCACATAACTCCAGTCTCTCTCTCTCTAAGCTGTTTAGTCGTCCACTTTCCCTTGTTTCTGTCATGACTGTGCACAGGTATAAGAGAAGAATGATAATCAATTCCCATCACATGAAATGCTATATATATATGTGGCTTATTTCATCATCCTTATCTCTTCCAAAACAAAAAAATTGCACCTGAGATCGACCACCACCACCACCACCAACCGAACACCCCAACTAAAGACGAGAGAGATACCCTCTCTCTTTATTTCTCTCCCCTCAAGTAAGCTTCTGTTTGATGAAGAAGGACCGCAAGTGTGAGAGCTGCCAAACGCAAGTTCCGCCAAGGACGAGAAGTTGGATGGCCATCCAGCGGATAACACGGCCGTTGGTGGATTCGGACTGGTCTCTGAATTCGGCTTCTCGTTCCTGATGAGAGGTTAGTAAATTAATGAATTGTAGACTATAATTAGAATGGCCAAGGCTGTACGTGGCCTTAGGGAAGAAAAAAAGGGGGGAGAGATGGAAGGGAGTTGGTGGTGTGTGTGTGTGTGTGTGTGTGGAAAGAGGAGACGCACTCTCTGGAAAACCTGCTCTCTACGAATATCGTTCAACCGCGCATTCAGATCTCTCACACGGCTCGTAATATCCTTGATTTTATCCTTGTCGTCGCTCTGAATCTCGTTGGTCTCGCCAATCACCATGTCAAGCTTGAGCTTGATGCCGCCGTTGGGGTTCGCGGTGGAGAGCCAACCAGGTCGACCGCTACTAGACGTGGGCGAGAAGCAAATCTTGTGATCGCCGGCCTCAGCGGCCGAGAAGGTGAAGCGGCCCGAGGAGGATCCACGCTGGGAGACGACGCGGTGGTCGTTGTCGAAGACTTCCTGTATTTCGAGGTGGTTAGCAAATAGTTATCCGCGTACAGCGAGGACCGAGACCTAGCATCACGGCTAAAAAGGGCGTGTTAAGGAACATACATCAACAGAAATGTAGATGCTAATGCCATTGTGCTCCTGCCACGTATTCGACCTGTCGTCCCATTCCTCTGCAGTGTAATGTCCCACGACGAGCGTATCCTTGGGCAACTCCTCGTAGAAACACTTTGAGGAGCCACCATCGACAAAGAAGTAGAGTGCCTGCGCCGCCGAGACAAGCGACAGAATGGGAAGAAGAGCTTTCATGATGATTGACGGAGTTTGAAGTTGGAATTGGAGTTGACGGTGATCTAATGCGTTGTGTGCACCACCACCTGGGGGGGGGGGGGGGAGGGAACGCTTCTTAAATTGGCGGTCGATACTCGAATCGATGAGATGGAGAGACTACGAAGCACACACGCAATTGAGATAAATACTTCACCCCTTTTGCGGAATTAGAAATGGTAGTCGTCTGTTCTCGTCGTCCTTCGGCTCGTCAATACAGACAGGAACAGCACAAGGCGGTTCGTGATGGTGTTGGTGATGGTGGTCGTTGTCCTGATCACTGACGACTCCGGCACTGGGGGGACCTTGGCGGGCGAAGCTGCCACGTTCAAAAAAAATCCAGGGGGGAACTCGTTCCGCTGCGGATCGAGCGGGTCACGTGCACGTCCAGTGACAAGCTATTCTACTGCCCGAAAACGCGTTTTCCCTCCAGGGCTGTCTATCTATCATATCGAATCGCCAGCAGCCTCGAAACAGCTTAAACCCATCTTTAAAAATTTCTGGGCGACGAAACCACAAAAACATCCATCCTTTTGAAGGGACCTTTCGCCTACAACTATCGCTGTTCTGCACGCACGCGCCACTCTCATCAACCAGGAATAGAGTGGCATTTGCTTTCATTTGGTTTTTCTCTCTCTCTTGGTTGTTTTCTCTGCCGAAGCTTCCATTCAGCCATGACGGTCTAAACGAATTTTCTCGCGCGAACCACCGAACCAACCCACCGCATCCCATTCCATCCATCCATCCATCCATCCATAAATCGATCTCACCACACCCCTTCTTTCGCCATGACCTCCTCCGATGTCCGCGACGTGCTCAACCTTCCCGATTCTACCAGTCATCCCAATGGACCCCGCCCGCCCAAAAAACAAAAACTCTCCACGCCACGACCCAACCTCAAGGGTCTAGCGCGCGAAGTGCACAATCTCGGCGGCGACAACCCCATCGCCATCGTCCCAGAGGTCACACAGTTCAAGAAACGCCGGCTCACCAGTCGCAAGCCTGCGGCGCGGTGGGAGCTTCGCCGGTTTCGCAATTCAGGGAGGAAGGATGCAAGTCTCATTCTGCGGCACTGGAGGAGGATAGAATACGGTAAACAATCAGCATCAACGTCTATAATAGCGGCGGCTGCACCTGGTGCCGGAACTACTACTAGTGGAGCAGGGGGGGAGCAGCATCGGCACGGAGGACAGAGCGGAGAAGCCCCAGTTGGGACGAGTGCCGAGAATAGGATAGAAGATACAGAGGACTCTTCATTCGCAAAATTCAACGTACAGGTTCCGATACCACAATACAGCGATGATCAATACCACCAGGTCTTGCAGAACGCCGACTGGACGAAGGAGGAGACAGACTATCTAATGGACTTGGTTCGCGACTTTGATATCAGATGGCCTATAATATGGGATCGTTATGAATGGAACCCGCCAGCCATGAATGGTGAAACCAATGCTGACGGTGACGAAAGTAAGGCTATCGTTCCAGCATCACGGTCTCGGTCAATGGAAGACCTCAAGGCAAGATACTACGAAGTGGCATCTAAGATGATGGCTGTCCAGAAGCCTGTTCAATACATGACGCAGCCAGAGTTCGCGCTCCATGAGCTGATGGCGCACTTCAACCCCCAGCAAGAAAAGATACGCAAGGACTTTGCCCTGAATTCATTTGGGCGTTCTCGTGACGAGGCCCGCGAAGAGGAGTCGTTACTGTTGGAAATTAAGCGGATATTGGCTCGGAGTGAGCGTTTCAATGAAGAGCGCAGAGAACTCTACAACCGTCTCGACTATCCTCACGCAGAACAAGACATCAACACCTTCAAGTCATCCGCCGGCTTGCAGACCTTGCTGCAGAACTTGATGACGGCTGATAAGTCTAAGAAACGAAAATCTATCATGGGCACCGAAGTCCCGACACCATCCGGCCAGGCTGCGCCGCAAGTGCCGGCTCAGGAGGCCAGCAGGCGAGATAGTACTGCCACCTCAACTGGCCATCGCGACTCCATTACTGGGACGACAGCGCCGACTACAGGCAACAAGAAGTCTCAGCAACAGCAACAGCAACAACAGCAACAACAGCAACAGCAGCAACAGCAGCAACCGGAAAGGAGGAAGCTTAATGAACAAGAGGAGACCATATATGGTGTCACACGTCATGATCGTCTTGGTTCAGGACCTACCTTCAGGACGGAGAAGATCAACAAACTGTTCTCTCACAAGTCGAACCAACAACAGTTGCGCATTACGAATACCTTGAATGAACTCGACGTCCCTGCCAAACTTGCCATGCCTACGGCTGCCACAACACAAGCCTTTGAACTTCTTCTGGCCTCTGTCAATAGTCTACTCGACGCCCGAAAGGTGACGGATAAGATTGATGCAGAGATCAAGCTCGAGCAAGCTAAGAAGGCTGAACGGGAAAAGGCGTTCGCCCCTGAAGAGCCCGAGGACAAGGCTGAAGCGGCTAACGACGAAGCCAAACCTGAGGCTTCTGCAACGGAAGAGCAACCAAAGGAAGATGGACAGGATGCCAAAGAAGATGACCCAGCCGAGGCAGAGAAGGACAATGATGCAAATGACGAACCTGCGGCCGATGGAATGGCCCAGCCTTCGGTTGAGCATGGCGGTGACGGTGCGGAAAAAGAAAAGGCAGTTCGACCAGGTAGCAGTGGTACCTCCCGCAAGCGAAGTGCAAGCGTGCTCAGTTCCGTGAGTGATAAAAGCGCAAAGAGACAAAGGAAATAAAACTCAAGTACCTACGAAGTACCTGTACCTGGCCTTACGCGCCGAATGAATATCAAAAGGGCTCACGAACAGCATGGGGTGTGCTTCCGATGTAGGCAATCGTGATTCTCAATGCCGGAGTTTGATGCAGGCTAAACATGAGAACGCATCCGCTGAAGCCAGCGCTATATGTAGCATGAAAGGGCTTTGGACGGGATGAACAGCCAACGGTGACGATAAGAGTCATCCGTTGTTGGCCAATATGATAGTCTTGGCGACCTGTAAATTAGATATGAAACGAAACCCCCGTGCTGCAGGGTCAAGAACATGGCGCTTCAAGGCGAGATGATGTCCTTTGATTCGTGATTTGGGCATGGTCTTGTTTCAAGAAGCGCTGGCGGGCATACGGCAGGCCATGATGGAGGAGAGACTATGCAGGGCCTGGCATACCGTGACGCATTTTTGGAAGGACTAGGAGGGGAGACGTTCAAGGGGTGTGTGCTAACGAGCGGCAATGGGCTGAAGAAGATATGGCCTTGAAACGAAACAAGAGATTGTGGCAGGGGAGGAGAAGGGCTTCCGTACGGTTAACAAACTGGGGGTTGAAGCTGGATAAGAAGGATATGTTTCCTTATGGGGGTTTCCCAAGGACGTTCCAATAAGGATGGTTACATTGCAGCTTAGCTATATCTTAATATAGCAACTCCGTCTCTAAAAATAATACCGCCTCAGCGTGCCGCGTGGGATGTGAGAGATCGATATAGGGAGCTGGTGCATCTGCATCTTATGAACCAACGTCCGGCAGACGAATACACGCCCATGTCTCGCCCATGATCTTTATTCATCCAGGGGCAGACTGGAGGGGCGTGCGGGAGGATAAGCTAGACAGCCACGGCGGTACCATGGACGTGGGCGAGGCTCAGGAACTCCAATCAGATACTATACAGCTTGCATCGATATGACGCCACTGGGTCTTTGATGATATGACAGACCCGCGTAGAGGCGCGGTAGATGAGCCAGAAATAGAACACAAGACGTTGCCTGCCTGAGTTGACGCCGGGGATGACCTGGGATCTGCATCACGATGCCGCTGGCTCATGAGATGCAAGTCATTATTGGTGGTAGTGTGGTGATTTCCTGGAATAGATTTCAAGAGGACCCATCAGAGCGCCAGCGGGTAAGTCCTCGATGGAGGTTGGACCCTGATGAAGGACGATACAAGTGCAGATGGGTGCCGCTGCCGAGATGCAAGGTCCAGGTTGATGGCCTGCAGAATGGTAAAAATAGACAACCTTTTTCAGCTCTGGGTTCGAATCTCCGCGAGGCCAGCTATTCCGGAGCCTTGAATGGTGTGGCAAAAAGGTTCCAGAAAGAGGATCTGGAGGTCGTGAGCGCTTAATTTCGATGGGCGGCTATTTGAAGCCGATCCATTGGACAAACCTGCCAGGAACGACGCAGGAGGTGGAGAAGGAGTTTCATCAATGTAAAAATGGAAACAGAGCGAAATGCATCGCATACATGTTTATTTTTGGACCGAGCAAGGTTACAATTCCCGGAGAGAAAAATGGTATATCTGCATCGGTGCAGCAATGGTGTCGGCGTAGGTGTTGAGGCTCTCTTAGACGGACGACTGACGTTGACTAGGCCGTGTGCCGTGATTGGCGGGTCTCCGGACATACCAATTTATCGACAAGAGGGGGGTTGGAGCGACGTCGGATGTACGAGCCGCAAGCCGCAGTGACAGCAAGTCTTGCGGATGCTGAAGATTGTTCAATTCCATCCAAGTCTGGGCCGGGTTGAGCAAGAAGCTATTAGCTCTTTCCAATCAATGCCCTCCCCTCACTGGACTCGTCGATGACAAACGCACCAGCCCTTCTCGTCCTCGCGAAGGAGAATGGGCCGCTCGTGTACGACTCATTCAGGATCCGACATAGATTGCCGTCGGCCAGAGTCAGAGCCAGCCAGAGACATCATACATCAGGGAGGCGAAAACACACTGGGTGAAACCCTCCCCACCGAGACCCGGAACGACTGGCCCTTGGAGTCACGACTTTGACTGAGGGGAGGACCGGCGGCGGGACTGAAGCAGCCCCGTCAGGTGATGTAAGATTATTGCGTTGCCTGCCCTCCCGCTGGGATGATGCTTGTAGAAAAGATTTTCCGTCCCAAGGACGCTTCCCCTTGTCTGTTGCGCGCTTGCAGGTCGCCAACTTAATTTTAGCCCGCGCCGCAGTCACCCGCCCCACTCACAGCGCCGTGAGGCACAGGCCGCCGCCGAGGCACAACGCCCAACCAACACCATACGCCCCCCTGACACCGCGCCGGAATCCTCCAGTGCTCCCCATCCCATCCTATCACAACTTTTTTTTGCCTTTGCGAGGGGCTTTTCAGGTTAGCAAACTCCCCTCCCCCCCACTCAGCGACGACGCTCGGGAGCGCTAACTTTCAGACCCAAAGTCCTTGTCGAACCAACTGCAATAACATGGTACACTTGACACCCACTTGCCTTTCATAATTCCTCACTGCACTAGCCCTGCATCAGGCGGTGGCAGGCTGGCAGCATCTGCTTCACCCTTCTTTCTCGGAGCCAATCTCGACGAACAGACGGAATTCTCCCCGGTCGATATAGCCTGCCAACCTCTCTTTTCTGTCTCCTCTCATCCCGTCTCCTCTTCTCTTTGCACATTCAATCGTGCCCCCTCCCCTCCGCTGTTCCGTCACCAACAACTCCCTCTGTGCCTCAGCATTAGCAGCAGCAGTAGTGGCTCTTCTGCATTGCATCATCCCCGCAGCGCAACACAACCGGCCTTTGGTTCCCGGAATGCCGTCGTTTTCACTCAGCCTTTTCTGCCACACCCCACTGCTGCAATTAGGCCCTGCCCCATGGGATGTCTTGCCCCCCCCCTTCATAGCTGCTGTTGTCGCTTGACCACCCAACAACTGTCCTTGTCGCGGTGGCACAAACGCTTTGCTATATCGGGAAACAAACGTATGGGAACAAACCGCAGTGCCGTGCGTTCCTCGTGTCTAGATAGGAGTGATGCAGTCTCTTCATGAAGCCTGCATCCCCGTTTGGCAGATTGCCGTTGGATTTCCTTCCTAGTCTTCCTCGCGTCATGCTACCGCCGTCAGAGCTGCATCGTCCTGATTGCCTTCCAAGATGTCGGGTGTGACGCTCAAGACATTCGCCCTGGAATAGAAGCCACGACATGCACTCGCTGAAACTAGTTGGTCCAACGACAACACAAAGGTACCTAGCCGAGCTAGGGTGGCTGCATCATATGGATTGCTGCCCCCTGTTTGCCTGTCATGCCTTCTTCGTGTTTGGCCCAAACTTCTAGCGGCGTCTGGATCGGTTAATGAAAAAGGCGAGGCACGGCATCACGCCGGAATACCAGTCGAGTCAGCCCAGTCAGTGGCCTTCGTGACCCTCTTTCTAAGTCTCATGTTGGGAACATCATCCGTAGACTCATCTGCTGTACGAAATCTCAATATCCCGCAGCGATAAGTGCATAGTAAATAGGCCTAATATGTCTAATAGTCCAAATATAAACACCATGGTCATATAAGCTAGTCGAGACATTACGTTAGCTATTGCCCGCTCACATTCTCGAACATGCACCAAAGCACGATTGGTGGTGGTGAGCATGGACATGTGAACCCTCGTGGTAATTTAATGTTGAGCAAGTAAGCAATGCTCAACCAATCAGATTGTTGATGCTACTAGGCGAACACAATTATAAATATTATTCTGCAGGCAATGTCAATTACAGAATCAGCAGAAGGCATTCTTGAGAAGTTAGGGCTAAGGCTGGCAACCGTTGGGAGGGGAGCTTTATGGCGCATTCAAGCGGCGTCAACCCACATGCGCGTAGGTTGGTTTGCCAGCAAACAACTGTCGAGCTAATTGATTGGATCATCAGGACTGTGTAAACCTTGCGCCGCGATACTGAAGGCTGGATATAGAACTTGGTGGATTTGCTATATCCTTTTTTAGGGTGTCGACGCGATTGACACATGACTTGATCGTTTAGGCAGCGCTGTTATTGCTCAGTGAGATGTGCGCAGCTGACAGCCCGCCCAGGCCATAACTATCTAGCCGCCGAGCTGACTCGACTCAGCGGCTATCCATTCAACAACTCGCTACAAAACCTTCCAACAAGTCGCTGTCGCGCGCGCTTTAGTTCCTCGAAGGCTCAGTAGGATTCAGGTATTCGGTTGCCCCGAATGCGCTTCACGACACAGTGCAAATGGGTCTAGCTTTGGAGATAATACACCCCCTCCATCAACGTTACTCAGTTCACAATGAGCAATTGGTTTAAGAGCTCGAGGTGTTGACGAGTATGATGTTGCTACTCGGCATATAGTAATTCATCGGCGCTGGTGGTTTCTATATTTATTATTTGTGACTGAGGAAAATGGCTTAACTTTACCCTTTTGTTACATATATGGCCGACATGTTTGGTTGAGCATGATGATATAGCGCCGTCAAAGTTCTCGTCGCGAAATGCCAGTGAGGTCAGACTGGAGGAAGATACTTATGTCTCAATAACTAAGGCGTATTCGTATCATCTACTCAGCGAGTATGACAAAAACTGGTTGTGCTCATCAGCGTAGAAAGTCAGCTTGGATCCCGCGCTGGGCGTTTCTGGAGCAGAAGCGAGCCTAGCTGCGACTAGTGGACCAGCGGCGCCTTTTCAGCGGTTGAATAGCGTGGTGGGGCGTACGTGGCCTGACACAGCCGCCAGGGTGAAGGGGGACGGGCGGCGGCGATACGAGACGGACAGTGTTTAAACGCGGCGTTGATGGAAGTTGCTCAATTCCCTCCCTTCGTTGCCATTGGCCAGGAGAGTAGCACGACTAACCGATAGTTTCTCGACGTGGGTCCCTGGTGGATGACGGTGGCTTGTTGCGTATTCGAGCACATTTGACGTTTCCAGTTTATCTGTGGGCTTTTGCCTGCTCGGATGAGCCGCTGAGACCGTTGATTAGTTGAGCGTTGGTCAGTTGAGCGAGAGGAATGTAGAAGGACTGTTGGCTCTAGAAACTCGTTGGAGGAAAGATGCCGTATAAAAGAGCCTTCCACAATGAGACGCAGTAAACGGAACAACATCAACACTTGCTTAAGGCTTGCTATTATTACCAGTAGATAGCTTCATTGGATTTCTAACGAGTAGACTGTTTTTTTTTAAAGTCGGAACCTGAGCGGATAGGCTGCTTGCTCAACAGCTTCCCTCAGCCTCCCTTCAATTATGTTTCTCATTGATGTCCAGGGGCAATCAGGGTCCGGGCCTCAGAAAATGGCCTTTCACGATCCTAGCCGCAACTCAAAAGTCAAACCGAAGAGTTGTTAACATGCGAACTGGTGCTACGTCGGCGGAGGCGGCTTGCTGAGTTGTTGGCGGGCTGCCCTAGTTGTAGGATAGTGTCGAGAAAGGATGCATTATGCTCTCATTCTTGGCACTACACTGTAGACCAGCCGTGTCAGTTATTGCTTCACACGTTGCTGGTCAATGTCAAAGGCGCTCAGCCGCGTAGGCCGAAGCGCCGTCTTGACGAGTGAGGCGTCTGTAGTGAACGAACAGTACGTATGTGATAGATGAAGAGGGACGTACATTGGCATGACAGCTTGCAGAAGCCATGAAAGATAGAAAAGGCTCTTTGACAAAATTGGCGCCGAGCGAGATCTGCCGCACCTGGCCTCAGGAATGGGCCAATTTGTTGATGAAGTGGTTGCCAGACTCGTAGTAACGGCGGCGGCGGCTCGCTTCAGAGGGGTGTGGAGCGTTTGTTTGTGTGTCCCCGGATCGCAGAGGCGTAAAGGTTGAGCCATAGGAGGGAAATCCAACTCAACTGACCCAGCCGAGCTAGGGAGTCTGCTCCGACCAAGCAGGACGAGAGAAGACAAGGACCAATCAACAGATGAAGCCTTGGGTGGGTGTCTTTGCTATGTTGAACCAAGGAACGGAACAAGCATGCGGATAGATAAGAGACATACAGTTAAAAAAAAATAAAAAAAGATTCTTAGACTCCCAACAATGACCAATGATGAAATACATGAAGTTGTAGAGGAGAGGAGGAAGGGATCCTAGAGTTGAGAGAGAATGGCAAGGTACCACCCACCTCAAGTACCTCAATACAACCTGGCAAGTACGATAATAGCACCTAACCTGGGAATAGAATACGGGCAGGAGTAATTCCTTACCGTTCGCACCACAAAGTTTACAGCAGAGACGGCCAGAATGACACCTTGCAAGCATTACGAATGCTGTATGGCAGACCATTTGGAGTGGGGAAGGTATGACTTTGGTGCATCGGTGAGGAAGGAAGGCAGAGGCGATGGTGTGTGAGTCCGCTGCCCTCTGCTGTTGGCTCTAAACTGCATCTGGCCATCCTGCCCCCAAAAAAAACTTCTCTTTTTTTATTTTTTTTATTTTTTTATTTTTGGCTTGATTATTCCATGCGCGTAATTCCTTCCATCAGGCGAGCATCAGTAAGCCATGGAAGGCGCGGAAGAATCAGTCCCCACCCAACAGCCCCCTCTTTGGCTCTTGCCTCGCCATGCTACTTATTGCACCTAATGTAAGTGTGCACTAAGGCATCTGGTGAATTAACACTCTAAGTAGCTGAATCAGAGAAATCGGTAATTCACCTTGGACAAGGCGTTTTTGTTTCATCACGGAGTCAGTCAGGCTACGATGCCTGTTTACTATACTAGCACCTACCGGCGAGGCAGGTACTTAGTACGTATGACTCGCAACTTGCCCTACCTATTCGCCCTCTAATGTCCCGTACACATACGTACAGTATCGACTGAGATGCTCTTCTCCGTGCAGATAAATCCATCTTGCTCATGACCATCCGAAGGGGGAAAAAAAGAGAACTAGTGTGTACGGAGAGCGGTTCCGGCTTGAACTCCATGCAATAATGGTCGCTCCATGCGCTGACTGTCTTGGTGGCGGAGCCGCGGCAACGCCGCTTACTGCGGCCACGCCCTATCTTCCCAGGGCACATCTTAGGGCAAGGGGGCTCATGTCTGCTGGTCGTCCGCGCGCTCTCTGTTCTCTCAATCTCTCAAAGATGACCGGATGGTTGACCAGGATTTGTTCAACCTTTTCTTCCTAGCGGCCAATACAGGGGAGATTTAAATCTCGAATATTTACCTGAGGTAGGTCATAGTTGGATTGTCTTGTACCAGTAGTTGTGGTCTGCTTGTTAGACAAACCCCCCTCTCCCAACCTTACGAACGAGTTGCTGCTGAACCAGTATGGGATTTAACTGGCCGTTGCGGCTCATAAGCCTCTTATTAGGCGCGACACAACCAGCAGCAATAGCAGACTTAGATGACGCACTGGACGAGGTTTAGAAGTCGAGGACAAGCCCGTTTTCTAGACACAAGCCGACTCCAGCCAGATGAAGGCGTCAGTTTGATGGCCACCATCTTCCACGGTGATGCGAGTTACACCTCGCCATCGCCTAATGTTTTCAATGGCTGTGACGCCGCGGATATGGCCAAAAGGGGGGGCGTTACCCGGGAAGACTTGGTATTACACCTTTGGTCGACTCTCGTACAGCCATCTTCTGTGTCCTATGAATGACACCCTCCCTTATCATATATGTATAGACTTTGATTCGGAGGTTGAATTCGGCGTCGTTTTTTTTTGCACTTGCACTAACACACTCACTCACTCACTCACTCACACATAAAACCAACTCCTCTTGCCCTGACTCAACAATCACTCGCGTGAATGCAAGCACATATCTTTCACGCAACCCTAGCGGTTTGGTTTCTGCAGCCGAACTGAGTGAGAGGTGTTGGGCTGGGAGCATGTATGGCATGCCACCTTACCGTGATCAATCCCGGGGACGATTTTGGTGCTCAGCCGGCCGGCCATGGATGTACTGCCCAGGTCTTGCCGGTGCTAGGTTTGGGCAAAGCACGAGGTAATTAGTTCCTGTCTACTTAGAGGTACTTTGCCGTAATAGGAATCACCAGCGATGATCTGCCTTGTTGAACCATCCAGTAAGAGGCGCCAGAGGGCCCGATACTGGCAGCGACTACTTATGTAGGTAGGGGGGAAGGGGGGGGGGGGTGTGCTGGAAGCAGCTCCAGGCTTATTAGCGATCAACTCGGCAATTCGAGCCACCCAGGTGCGGTGGTTCGCTGTATGTACCTTGTGTACCTGGGACGCCGCCGCTTGGAGCGCAGTGGACCAGGACCTTCTCCGTGGTCCTCAGCGTGGTCCCCGATTCTGGCGCAAGGCCCAGGGCCAGGGACAAACTACGCGCACTACCAAGGCTTGAACGTGGGATTGGCGACGGTGGGTTCCGGCACGACGACGACGACGACGACAACAACGCCAGCCATGTACTGCACGCATAGGCCTAGGTACTTGTAGCTGAGGTGTACGGGTACATGCTGTGTCTGCCGCATGCTTGGGAACCTGGACGCCGTTTCCCTCGTCCTGCGCTTCGGGCTCTCGCCCAGAATCTTTTATTGTCTTAGAGCCCCGTCATCCATCTCGCTTCGTTCCTTGAGGCTCTCGTTCTGTCCACAAAACTCCGTGCCCTCAGCTCAGCCCAGATTCCTGCTTTGGTGGTTCTTGGCCCGGGGACACACATACACATACACACTCTCACACCACCAGCCAGCCCTTTTTTTCTGCCCTCCTCCTGGCGGGCGGTGGCATTTCCGCAGCAGGCTTTGGCAGTGTCTTTTTTGGCCGCGGCTTTTGCTTGGCCCTCCAGGGCTCCGATCCCACTACGCACGACGACGGCTGCTTTGTATGCCAACAAATGCCAGCCAGCAGGAAACAAACAAATCTCCTGTCCACGCCTTGCTCAGCGGAACATTACTGAGCCCGATTCCCCCTCCTCTCCGCTAGTTTTGGTCATCGCCGGCGATACCTTACAGGCCCTTCCCACGGTTTGGCTGGCCGTGCACCGCCTAATTACGAATTTCCGCACCGCACGCCTCCAGCTTACCTAGTCTCCGTGCCGGCCCACCCCTCCCTCCCTCCCAGCAGCAGGCGCAGCAGCATAATCGCGCGTGTAAGGAAAAAAAAAAGCCTACCTACGACCGACGCCCCCCAAGCGCGACCTTCAACTTCAACCAGCCCCCCAGCTCCTCTTACCTTACCACCTCTCTCTTACCTCCCACCCAATCCTCCTGCACGCATCTTCGCGCAGCAGCAACTGTATTCGCAACCGAGTTGTCGAGGCAACTTGCGCATTGTGGCGGTTGACATCTCTAGCGTTCGATCTTGAGGATCAACAGCAGCGTTTTCTCGATAAAGCTCCGTCGAATCCCCGGCTGACGCCAACTGACGCCAACTGACGCCCATTTGCGCGTGACTCGCGGTCTCACGACGACCGCCATCCGCGCACTCACACGCACTCATTCACCCACAATCTATCGTCTGAACCTCTACCACCAGCAACACGGCACAACACCACAGCAATTGGGCCATCACCCGTCTCACGGCACCGGAACACCTGAAGGAAACGAGCCCCTATCATCCAGGGCTTCCTTCAGTCTCACGCATTCTTCACTGGCAGTCATCGTTGCATGGCATCGTCTATACCTGAACTCTTGGCTCGCTTTTGCAAACCTTTAGACGAATTTCATAGCCTGCGGCATTGCGATTGTAACGTTGCAGAATTTGCATGTTCAAAGTTAGATATTTGAAACCCCCCGATAAGCTTGTGCAGACACCAGTGCGCCCAACTAGATACTCGGCCTTGGCTACGGCATTACTCGTCGTCATCCACTAATATTCGACACTCTCTGTCTTGGGAGTTCTGCACGACTGCAAATCTTAGCGTCGGCCTCTTGTTTAGGGGTTTTTATTTGTTTCTTTCCATTTGATAGTTTTGGAGAGACTTCGCAGTCATCAACGGCTACATTACGTCGTATCGCAATGTCAACCTTTACAGCCCTCAATGGGGGCTCTCCCAAGCTTGCGGATCCGCCTGCCCAACCAGTGGAAAAGCCCGCTACCCCCGAGGAACATCCTTCCACCACAGGTCCAACCAAGACCCCCTCCTCTTCTTCAGCAGTAGTAGCAGCAACAGCACCTGAGACGTCTTCATTAAGCCAACGAGAAACCTGGACTTCGCAAAACCCTGAACGACCGACTATCAACACGTCAACTTACTCGGAAGCCGAGGCCTCACATAAGCGAAAGCGCTCGGGATCCGTTGAAATTCGGCGAGAACATCCTGCCCAGGAGCAAACTCCTGATACGGCGACAGCACCAACCCATTCCGAAGCACGCGAAAACTACGACACCCCCCAGAGGGAGTACAGGTCATATGCAGATGAGCAGCGTGAGCGCGATAAAGATTCTTGGTACTCACGCCATAGTCGAGATGACAGAACCCCCTACGATACTCAGCAAAACTCGGCAACCTCAACACATGGAAATGCTGATGAGCAAATTGGAGATGCGCTGAGGCGAGCTGCGGGTCAGATGGATCACAGCGATTACACCAATACTAGCCCGGATGGAGATGACCGATCAATGCCACTCTATGGAAATTCATATACGCCAGAACATCGACACGACTCCTTGCTCCAGCACGACCCCAAGAAGCGAAAGCGAAATTTCAGCAACCGGACAAAAACAGGATGTCTCACCTGTCGGAAGCGAAAGAAGAAATGTGATGAGCAGAAACCCGAGTGTAAGTAACAGCGCCCCCACACGAAATCTGGCATGAGACGAATATATATGCCCCCAGTTCTTGTCCATTCCTGAAGCATGCATTAACGTCTCAACAGGCAGCAATTGCATTCGTGGCGGGTTTCTGTGTGCGGGATACCCACCGCAGCGAGGCCCTGGTTGGCATAAACCAGATAACAAGGCTGGTGCAGTTCCGCTTGAATCCAAGGACCCGAGTTATGTGCCTCCTGGGGCTTATGGCATGCCGCATCCGCATCTGCAATCGCAACCGCTGCCAGGCCCCTACGGACCCCAGCCTGTCAAGCGAGAATCGTTGTCCCACTACCGCGGCCAACCCCTCAGGATAGACCCGCCGCAAGGCCGGCCACTGGTCACCTCCGAAGACGACCGCCCAACCGCATCAACAATACCTAGCGCGTCTGTCGCGAGCCCGGAGAATAAACTCTCGGCCATCCCCTACACTCCCGCCAATGTCTTTCCCACACCTGTAAGTGCCAATACTCAGGTAACGCCATTTGGAGACAGGATGGCCAAGGAATATCAACGCGTGCCCCCTTTGCACGACCTAAGCAGGACAGTAGAACCAGAGACGCCTCACCCCGGCAACCAACTTCCTCAAATCAACATTCTGCATCCGACGAGGACCAACAGTCCGACGCCCCGTCCCCAGCTGCCACCGACATCGACCGCGCAAATGGCGGCACAGCTGGCACTCTCCCATTCCCAGTTCCCAGCAAGGCGCACCCAAAAGGAAGAAATGTTATCCGGAAGGCATTACTATCCTTTTGACAAAGAGCTGTGCCTTGAACGCGAGCGATGCGCCGCTGCGTGTTGGAGATTCAACAACCTGACGACGCCGTCTACTAACGGTGTTTCCCCAGAGGAGCGAGCCCGCCTTTTCCTTGAGATTTTACAGCCCCGCGACCCGGTTCGCATTTCTCCCGCAGAGGCGTCACCAGTCACAAACGTAGGTCGGGTTGGCCGCCACGTTGCTGTTGAAACGCCGTTTGTGTGTGACTATGGCTACAATATTTCCATCGGCCACTACGTTGTCATCGGCCGTAACTGTACAATTAACGATGTTTGCGAAGTCAAGATCGGAGACAACTGCGTCATTGGACCTAATGTCAGCATATATACTGCCACCTTGCCCATCGACCCCAAGAAACGCCAAGGAGGCCAAGGCCCACAGCTCGGCAGAGGTATCACCATCGAACAAGACTGCTGGATTGGCGGCGGTGCTATTATCTTGCCAGGTCGGACAATTGGTAAAGGAAGCACGGTAGGGGCAGGATCTATAGTTACCAAGGTATGCAACTAGTTGTCCTGTTGTCGCAACTGACTACTACTCTGTTATGAATCGGAACTGACTTTTATCTGCAGGATGTCCCTCCGTTTACCATCGTGGCAGGAAACCCAGCTCGTGTTCTTCGCGGAATCGCATCGTAATCAATTATTCCGGTTTTCCTTGGGGGCGCTTATTGTCGAATCCCGTGTCATGATACCCAAGCGTATGTCGGAAACTTGGTTCTGTATATTTATGCTACTTCATCCGAGGTTCCTATTCTCCGACGACGACTTCTTCTGGTTTTATCTTTTCTCGTTCTGTTCTGCTTCAGTTTTAAAAACCATACCCTCTTCGCTTATGTTGGGGAAAAGTTTTAGGCGTTTAATCTTTTGCGTGTTTTTTTAATGAGGAGCAAATTCTGTCATGCGAGGCTCTTTTGAATTGGCAAAAGCAGGATCCTGGGATGTGCGGTCCTACGGTATGGGAGGAAGGCGAATATATATGGAAAGGGATGTTCTACAATGGTCTTTGACTATCTCATGCAAGAGTTAATTGAATGAGATAAAACTTGGGAGGGATACTTTTGCTTTCGAGCTGTTAATCGTTGTATCGTGCGAATTTGTTTATTACGATCCTCAGTATCGTCATGGCCATGTAGTTTATGATGATGTGCTATGAGGGCCGTGAGCCTGGTATTATTATTTTTTACAGGATAGTATTTGAATAATTTTCTGTTGAATGATGTTGAAGGTTTGATGTGATTTGTCCTGGCTGTTATCATTTTGAAGGCATATCCAACCTTAGTCACATAATTCCTCTTTCTTGTTGTCTAGCTAAACTCATCACAACAAGGCACTGCTGAATGGCCTGAGAAAAAGGACAACCCCCCAAAAACCGCTATGCAGCGATGGCTACATCGGCAATCCATGCGTGTGCTACGTACTCACTTTCTCGACCCAATTTGCGACCTACGTGTGATTTTTTTTTTGGCTTGTGTATTTGTCGTTTTGTAGATACGATCTATTGGCCTCGGCCATGTATGGTATCTTAGTCTAAGGTCTAAGCAACTGCGGCCTTATATGCTGGCATATCTGCAAAATAAACGTTGGACGCGTAGTCGGGCCTGGTATGGGTGTGGACATTTCGTAGATTGCGGGACTAAGGGCCGCTTCGATGGGCGCCATGCGCGTTTTGGGACAATGAATTTGTATGTTTGTTTAATATATAACATAACGTGTTGTTTATTATTGTTGTTATTTTTGCAGTGGGATAGATAGCCACGTCAAGCATAGCGAACTATTGACCTGCCTTGTTCAGTTTTGTTTTTGACGCTGACGGTGTTATGGTTATGAAAGTGTGTGCCTGTGCGTGGGGAGTGCGCAGGATGTTATGTAGTTCAAGTGAGGCTAATATAGCTTCGAGTTTGCATAACACGGCATGACGAGGAAAAGTGAGGCTTGTGCATTTGGGAGAAGTACGGGTATGTATTTAGTTTCGGTTCCGTAAGGAGGTGAAATGACAGATTAGGGTGGTGGTTGGTATAGAGAGGAGACGGGGGGAGGCGGTGTGGGAGGCCTCTTGTGTTGTGGATGTAGGTGAATGTTGTTGTTATTAGTCGGCTGAGTGGGTAGATGTTTTGGAGGGAGGGTTATGGATGTTTGAAAACGGATACTTCTACGACTAGTCGGTTGGAAGTGGAGGTTGAAGGTATAGGTTAATAGAGGGCAATAATCTAAGGATCTCGAAATAATGGCAGAAACAACAACTGCCACAAGCTTGCCTATAGACCTGATCTATAATATCTAATGTTGTAGTGGAATACTTCGTCATAGATGGACACGGTGCTCTGGTGTTCTTGAAAGATAAAACTATGTCATCGCTGTCAAGTAGTTAAAATATCAAAGGTCAGACATACGAAGCTGCACACATTGAATCATAATCTGCGTTTCTTATATATTTTGAGATTTTCTATATATCATCATCAAAATGGTATCATATGCTCGAAGCTCATCATAAACCCTGCCCCTCCACCGTCTAATTTTTAATATCATACTAGTATACAACATAATTCGCATTATTCATACATACAAGTCCTCTCCCGCCATTTTATGCCTATTCACTGATATGATGCCCTCCATCATTTCCAGAGCCTTAGCCTGGTTCTTCAGCTTCCCAAAGGCCTTGAACGTGAACAGGTCGGGCTTGAAACCTGCGGCTTCCATATCCCGTAATGTGGATACTGTCTTTTTGATGCTTTGCAGTGAGGCGTATCCCTTGACGAGCGTGTTCCATGTCACGAGGTTCGGTTCAATGCCGTGTTCTCGCATGACCTGTATGACTTGTTCTGCTAGGATCCGGTCGCCGCCGTTCATCAAGCCCCGCACGAGAATGCTGAATGTGCAGAGACTCGGAGGCGGATGGATGGAAGTATGAATATCCTGATTGCTGTGTGAACGTTCTTCGCCATGATTTGTAGCAATTCTTTGTAGGTGATCCTTCAACATGTCACCAAATACCTGTAGGGCTGGCCGAGATAGCCCCCGCCTCTCAGTCATAGCCATGATGATAGTGTCATGAATGAGACTTCCTTGGTCTTTGATTAATTGAGTCCCAAATCCATCTCTCCCACCAAACTCCTCTAGACGAGATTTAAAAAAGGTATAAAACGCCATGAGGTCATAGGGATGCTGTAGCGTTTTCACATAAGCTCGAATCATAATTGCGATAGTTGTAGTATCAGGGCGCAACTTTCGTAGATGGCTAGCCGACGAGAAGAAGCCCTCAACAAGTGGCGAGATGCTTTCGAGAAAGTCCCACCGCCGTGGTCGGGGGCTTTCAAATTTGTCTCCATCGTTGCCCGTCGACTGGGCTAATATTAGGGGTAGAGAATCAGGGAGCCACAATTGCAAGGGCTCAAGCTCAAATTTCTTCGCATATGTGCGTAGCATTGGGCCAAACAATGGATAAATCCAAGGCACGGGAAGTTTGTGCTCGCGAGATTCCAGCTCTGCGAAATAAAATATGGAATGGAGCGCATTGTTGAGCACATTCATCACTGGGGCTTTTGCGGCCTTGGCAACATCGAAGCTTTTCACAACATTGCGGACGTTGAGGCTGCTTTTTGCACCCCTGAAAATAATTGACCAAACCTTTGCATCGAGCTGAACACCAGATTCGGAGAAGAGAAGTGCAAGTCGTATTGCCTCTTCCACTTCTGATTGTTGGCACAATGAATCCAGGAATGCTGTCGCATTGATGACGTTTGGTACGAACCCCCTTTCCATAAAGTATTCTAATGCATCTTTTGGTGAGAAGGTTGAGCGATTTTCTGACCATGCTCCATGAGCAATTCTGCAGTGTAACAAGGAGGTGATGGCGCTTGAGGGACTCGGAGCGTTCATATCGATGCCTGTCTCTGCTAGGTTCTTGAGAATATTGAAGGCAACTTCTTTGTGTGCCATGTCCTTTGCTAATGTACTGGCAAAGTGCAGTTGTGTGTTTGCATGAAGCTTCACTCTGAACTTCCGTAACATGGTGTATAGCTCATGGACCTGGTCGCTTGGCAGCTTTCGAGCAAATAGGCCAAACGTCCGCTGTCCAAATGGAATATGACCAATGGGTAAATTCTCAAAAACCTTGATTAGAGTCTCTAGTACAGCTTCGGCTATCAAATTTTTCTCCCGAACACTCTTGATACTGGTAAGCTTTAGATGTTGAGCGATGAAATATAGTACGTCATGTATTGCATAGCCTTGAGGAAGAGGGTTTAAGGTAGCTGCTAGTACCAGGTGTGCTTTTTCCGGGCAACGGTGAAGTGTCGAAAGCATTATTAGCGGCCATTCCTCCCGTCGAGTATCTTCCTCAATAGCCTCCCAAGCCCTCTGCATAGCCGAAACATTGTCAAGCTCAAAAAGCCACTCAGCATCACCACGCCATGGCCATGATGATGGATTCTTTGGTGACATGGTGTTCCAGAACCTCAATTTCCAAGAGTTGAATGCGCGTCTAGCAATCAGCACTTCGGAACTAGGGTGTTGATGCCGTATGTAACCCCATTGAAAATGCATCCCTCGAATTCTCTTGGCTTCGTACAAGGCTTTGATTGCCTTCTCCCCCGAATATTGATCACTTGAACGGGCAGAAAATCGATTCTGGGCTTCAAATATGCGGGCGGTTGAGTGCTGGATTCTATTGTGTGTGATATAGAGACGCTGATTCCCAAAGAAGCTCGGGGAATATCGGGGTTTGGCGAAGTCTCTGTTCAATCTTGATTCTTCATGAAGGTCTTGCCCATGGGCATTAGATGTAATGGCTTTCCCCCACCTGTTTTCTTTTGATCGGGATGACTTTTTCGTCCTTGTCGTTCTAGTAGACGCACCATTCCTACTGTCGTTGGTGCTGGGGTTGGGCGTATCGAAAGCCTGACTGGACAATTGCCCAGAAGGTGAGTTTTGCGCATCATGTTGAGAAATTTCGTAATCAAAACGTCGGAACCGACTCTCTAAACTGTTATGCGCTGAATAGCTATATGTTCGTGTCGTGAAACCGCATTGTGGCAGCTGCTTTGATGGTAGCAGCCGGTATGGTGAGATCTGCGTATGATACTCGAGTCTCAAGGAGCTTAGGCAGTGCCTAAGGGCGGCTGGCATTTCAATGATACCGACGCCGACTTGCGGCAAACAGTCCTCATTGTGGACTGTGAATATGGGTTCTCTGCTGGCGGTGGGGGGGGGGGGGGCAACAGTGATATTGTGTCGTCAAAAACTGATCGTGAACAAAAATATTTTAGCACCGATCTCTCGGAGGAGGCTGCACTGAAGCCCTGGCAGTTAGCCGCCACCACTGCGAGTTTGTGTGGCCCCTAGCATTTTATCTGCAGCCCCACCAATCTTGAATCCCTTTTGCGACTTTGGCACAACACCAGCTCAGCCTCGCGTCTGAATTGATCGCCGTGTCACAGCCATCCACTATGAGCTCCCACAATAGCTTGACTGCTGCAGCAGATGAGCGAAAGGCACGCCTTGCTAAGCTAAAAGGCTTAAAAAGGAAGCAACCCGCCGACGAAATCGCCACCCCAGAAGGAGCCAGATCCCCTTCATCAGCACCCGAGACCGACATTGCCAGACTCCATCTTTCAGGCCGCAACTATGACCCGGAGACGCGAGGGCCAAAACTTGGATTCGAAGCCCCACCAACTCTCAATCTAGAGAACCCAACTTTAGAAGAGCAAGCTGCCGAAGTTGAGGCGGAAGTCAGGAAGAAGCAAGCTGCGGAGGAGAACCAAGACGACAAGGGCATCGATCTTTTCAAACTGCAACCGAAGAAACCCAATTGGGACCTGAAGAGAAACCTGGATAAAAAGCTAGAGCTCTTAAATGTGCGAACGGATAATGCGATTGCAAAATTGGTCAGAGAGAGGGTTGCCGGAGCTCAAAGGGCAGTTCAGAAAACAGTCGACATCGACAAAAATAATATGGATGGAGATGCTTCTGGGGTGGATGGTATAGCTCTAGTCGAGGGGCTCAGGGTGCGAGAGCAGGAGGGACAAGAAGAAGAGAGAAGAGAACGCGAAGAGGAGGAGGCGATGGACTTGTGACAGCCGAGGTATTGTATGTACGATTATTATCATCATTATTATTCTTGGTGACTATCACTCGGGAAGGAGTTTGGCAGGGACTTTATGGCTATTTACCACCTTTGATACCCAACTATTATCTTCCCCCTATATTCAATGACTGAGTTAGTGCTAACCGCTTGCTGAAAGGGCTAAGGCTTCGTTCGCGTGGTGCCTTTTCAGTTGGCGCCCTCTGTCTACCTCCTTCACCACGACCTTGAGTATTCCCATGCCTTGGAAAACGATCCTCTCGTGATTGGTGCGATCTCTCACTGCGACGTGGCGACCTAGACCTAGAATGTGACCGGTTGCGATGCCCCCTTGGATGACGTACTGGTCTCTCGACGTCTCGACTTCGTGGTCTGGATGGTTGGTCATGCTCTCGTTCTCTGAAGTCTTCTCTCCCTCGATTTCCGTGGCCGCGGTCAGTGCTTTGAGGTCGTGGAGAACGACTGCTGCGTGATACAGAGCCTCTCCGCCGGGGTGGAGGTGATGGGCTACGACTGTAGCTGCCATCGCTCTCTGAAAGGGAGCGGCGTGCTCGTTGCTTAGATGTAGGAGGACTGGCCTTCCTTACTGGCGGCGGTAAGTCTCTTGACGCATCTGTTGAGATAGTTGAGACTGAGTGTGAAGACACTGATCTTGACCGTCGAGAATCTGGTTGGAGAAATTCATCCTCACGATGCTCAAGCTCCCGTTTTCTTTCCCGCTCAGCCTCCAATTTAGCAAGCTCCTCATCTGCAACACCCTTCCTGTAATATGTTTAACCGATATGCTTGCTAGATGAAAAGTGACGACTTACTTCTTTTCCAAAGGATTTGGACTGTCGCTGGTGAGTTTAGGTACTAGCTTGGGATTGCGAAGCTGCTGTGAGCGCGAGGGCCGAGACACGTATGGCCTCTCCTGACTGGAAGCCTTGCATTCATACGAATAATGACGTGCTGATGCAGTCAGCGGGAATTGACCAAATAATACAGTTCATCACATGGAATACATATCTCGTTTTAAGCACTTTTGACATTGCACGTTGGCCGGCGTAGACCGACTAGGTCCTCCACGACCTCTCGATGAAAACATGTCGTAACTGAAGGTATAGATAAATGTACGTTAATTTGCGTACGTGGGCTTAACAATATGATGTAAGGCCGATGAAGATATATCGGTGTGTCTCGGCCTTTGCGTTCAAGGATTTATTTATCGAATTGAACATGCGACCTGGTCAGCCAACCAACTTATCCTTGTCTACCAACTCAAGCGTGCATTGCGCCCTGTGAATAGCGAAAGTCTCAACCGCTCAAGGTCACGTGATCACGAACCTGTCATCTTGACCAAGACATGGTCTTTGAGGCTTGGAGGCAGAAATAAGGGGGAAACTTACTAAGAGAATAGAAAATGAGAACCGAAAAAAGAGTATAATTACTGAAGGCCTTGGTATTTTCCGGTAGTATTTGCAAGAAAAAGTCTGCCTGGCCATACTCGAGCGAACACTCCGGCGGTTGGTGGTGACCATCGAGTGTTACATAAGCAGCACACACATATTCCCCCCCGTGACAGGGCGTGAGAGGCTGAGGACTCTACCGGCGCTAAGACAATCTGAGCTCTTCGACATTTAGAACTGCAGATTCTCCAGTGTCCTCTGCAGAGCCTCGTCGTCTTGCCCTGATGACAACGGCCTGAACTGTGACTTGGACTCCCGAACTTCATCGCTGTTGCTCAGGCTGCATTTCGGCATTGAGATATCCATCGACAAGCCTGTGCTGTAAGTCCCTTCTGCACAAGTCCACGGTTTTCACCCCTCCCATGGATAACCTCGTGCTGGACACCCCTCCACGAGACTCCATCATCGTTCTGACCTTGCTGCAATCCCGCGGTATTTACTCAAAGCGCGCAAGAAGCTGATTCAATCCCATCGTATCTAGTTTGATAGTTGTCCGACCATTGCCTCCTGAGCCTCGGCTACCGGTCAGGAAAGCTCGTCGCCCCTCAAGCGCCAGCCTGTTAAGAACCATGTACTGTCCGACACGACGATGAACACCGGCACTTTGTTCTCGGTATCCTGGCTCGTTCCGATTGATTCTGCTTCTTGATCTTGTTTTGCGTTCTGTATTTCCCACTGCCCTCGCTATTTTCGGTGCACTTCTGCTGCCGATCTTGAACCGCGCAATTAGCGGTCGACACCGACGACACATTCTCAGCCCTGAATTTCGCCTTGCCATAATCTATACCTGGCCTCTTTACCTGGCTGGTCTGTTCTGTACATTTTTTCCCTCATCATGGCAACTGCGCAAGTATCTGCGGATTTACCCAAGCCGTCTTTTGCTAAGGTATGGCCTTAGCTCTGT
This sequence comes from Sphaerostilbella broomeana, assembly GCA_930272545.1. Classification (NCBI taxonomy): domain Eukaryota; kingdom Fungi; phylum Ascomycota; class Sordariomycetes; order Hypocreales; family Hypocreaceae; genus Sphaerostilbella; species Sphaerostilbella broomeana. Next base: position 1,121,628 of record CAKNET010000001.1, read on the forward strand.
TCTTTCTCATGCGCGAAAAGTCCTGGTCTTAAGTAATCCACCAAGCGTCGAATACTAACCATATGGCAATTTGTAGGTAGCCGCATCTATTTCAACAGAAAAGGCTGCAGCATCGACTGCAAGCCGACCCATAATTCAATCGAAGGATCAACCCCCGACGAAATCACATACGTCCAACCCCGGACCTATCGAGTCCCATCCACAAGCAACTCCTCCCTCTCAATTAATGGATCGTACAACGACTGGCATCCCTCCAGCTGCCAATAAGGTCGCGGCATCACTAGCTAATCTAAATATTGGACCTAATGTTCCCAGCCTTGTAGTTGATGGTAGTAGGTCGTTGGCGGCAGCACGATCACAGGCCATGTTCAGCAGGGCCAGTGGCTCAGACGATTCTCAGAAGGCTGACTCAAGCTCGGAATTGGGTACCAAGCCGCCTAGTCTTGACGGAAAGAGCATTACTTCTGGCACTACCTTTGCTCTCGACGAAAAGGAGTCTCTCCGGCCAGACGATAGTGCTAGCGTGAAGGCCGCAGCCGAAGATGATGATTCTCTATCGATTCGTGGGTCTTTACTTGCAGCGTCGCGGAGGGGATCAGATCTAGCTGCTAGAGCTAGAGGCATTCAGCTTGGTGACATGCCAAGTCGTATCTTGGCCCAGCCGATTGTGGGAGCCCATGGCCACGGCGTCCTAACTCCTCAGAGTACATCGTCAGAGCAACCGCCAAGTTCCTCTCAATTGCCCCTTCGGAGTGCTGGCGGATCTTCAGATGCTCTCAACGTTATTTACCGACAAGCGCCTGATGAAAAGCTCCTTGAGGCTCTGGCAGCCCCAAGGGACCGACTTTTCCTGCTACGATTGGAAAAGGATGTCATCGATTTTGTACAGGACTCCAAGTAAGCATCCTACCCCTAATTTGAAAGACACTGTACTTATTCCATCTGCAGAGAACCATACATGGACCTCCCTCCATCAAACTCGTTCTGCAGAATGTTAACACACAAGCTGGCTGACTACTACCATATGACACATTCCTATGAACCCCACATTGGATCTGTCCGCATCTTCAGGACGCCATTCTGCAGAGTTCCACCGTCCTTGGCAACAATGGTTCCGCAACCTATAACATCGACCAGCAGCACACCCCCGCCAGCAGTGCTTCCCAGGAAAATCATGCGTCGAGGAGAAGAGGAAGAAGGCACAGCTAGCGCCGGAGCATCAAAGACAACGTCCGAGACTGGGAGCGACGCCAAAGACAAACAAGCTCTCGCCAACCAAAAGTACGTGGTTTTCTCAGCATACCTACTAATCACTGCTGATTATCTATAGGCTTTCAAGAGAAGAGCGGGAGGAAATGTATAAGCAAGCCCGCCAGCGGATTTTCGGCAATTCTGAGGAGAGTCCATCTGGTACGTCATGGCTACTAAAACCAAAAGAAAGACAGCCACTGACACCATTTTCAGAGAATGACGGCGAGTATGGGATGTCTCGCACGAGTTCAGTTTCTGCCAACAACAAATCATCTACTAGTAAGAAGGGAAAGGCGACCAAGCAACGACGCGATGATTCGGACAGCTTTGACTCGAGACGTCATTACACGCCTTATTGGGGTCCTCAACAGCAGACTTGGGTGCCTCAACCACAGGCCCAGTTCATTCCCCCAGCTGCGAGCCAGTTCAATGCACAGCCTGCTCCAGCTTACCCAGGACAAATGCCTGCTGTCTACGGCCAGCAACCTCCTGGGTATCCTGCAATGCCGGCTATAGTGCCCAATACAGCTTATCCAGCATACCCAATGCCCCAGGTTGGTGGACTATCACACATAATGATACTGCTTCGTAACACTCACCTGATATCTAGTATCCTTCCCAACCGGCGCAACAACGCTATCCATCAAATGGAAGCCCAATGACTGCGTATGGTTCCCCGGTTCTGCCCTCTGCTCCTCCACCTACACAGGGTTGGCAGCCAGGATACAATCCAACGGCATATCAAAACAGGGGATCGACGCCAAGCGGACCATCGGGACCTACTGGGATTCCATATGCGTTTGGGCAATTGCCAGTCAATGTTAACCCGAACGATCCGAAGAGCCAACATCCGATTCCTGGCAGTTATAATAGAAACCATGCATTCAACCCTAAAACACAATCGTTTGTCCCAGGAGGAAACAACATGCCACCGGTCCAACCATTGCAACCGCCATTTACGGCACCTGGGTCTCACCATGGAAGCCCACAGATTGGTATTCCACATTTAGCATATGGCGGATATGCATCAGCCGTACCTCCCCATTCATATGCTGGCGGATATAACATGGTTAGACAAGGATCTAACAACTCCATGGCTGCATACCATACTCCGCCTCCTCACATTACTCCTCCCCATATTCAACATGCTCCGCCCATGCAGAACTTACAGCATATCCCCTCGCCACAGCATTTACCACAGAACCAGCAAGTGCCGACTCACGTTCCCAGTCGACCAAATATTCCCCAGGGACCGAATCAAATGTTTAGTAGTCACTTACCAAATTATGGCAATCTGGCAACGTTGCCGCAGAAGCCAACGACCGGAATTTAATGAGCATCTCTTGGTTTTCGGGGCTGCTGGAGGCCCTCGGCGCATATGTCATGATTAGAGAGACAGAAAAAAAGAATCCTTGGCGTTAACGGTGGCTAGGATGATTGGTATGAATGGCTGTTTTTCTTTTCTTGCTTTATTCTTCTACTTATTGCACGCCTATGATGCAAAGTCCACGGCCGAAGCTCTACTAGAAGAGACATCAATATTTGAAGACCAGACAATCATTTTCTACAACAAGTTCCATAGACTGAGTGACAAATCAATATTCATTTCTAAATTTCTCTCAAATGCCGAAAAACATCTCGGCATACCACAACGCCATGATGATAGTCTTTCGTAGGTGTGTATTGGAACAAGCTGTGCCCCTTTCTTCTTTATGCCCTTAAGCCGCCCCTTTCCCCATCCGTTCCGAGACGCACCAGGCATGTATGTTGCTGCTTTTTGGTTCCTCTTCCTTCCCTGTAGGGTTCTCCTTTTTGTCAATACCGTGATGAAAAGAAAAGAAAATTAAGCCCAAAAAATTCTTAACATCGCTACCATAAAATATTTGTTTTACTCAGCTGCCTCTCGAGGCTCTCGGGGCTCCCTTTGCTGACCACCACCTCTGCCCCCACCACGACCGCCACGCTTGTTTCCACGCTGGCCGCCGCCCTTGTCTCCATCGCCCTTGCTCTCCTCCTTGTCGTTGCTAACGAGAGTTGCAGTTGCCAGTCGTTGAGAGAGATCGATTTGAGTTCGGATAGTGTTGGCCAAATAGCTGACCATGAGGACGTCCTGAATGTGATTGTTGAAGTCGTGCTCAATCTGGGAGGCATCCACCTTGGGTGCCAGAGACAGTGCGCTCATGAGGTACTGGCCCAGAGCATTGTTAGGCTCCTCCTCCTCGTCTAATACACCATTCACCCATTCGCTGACTTTTTCTAAAAGGCCGATAGTCTGCTCGACGGACCGGCCAAGGCTCTCAATGTCTGATACCAAGGGTGCAGACCGTGACTCAGCATCTCTCGCACTAGCAACTGCCTCAAGAGCACTCCTCTCGGCATCTCCATACAGAACTTTGTGGGGTACTTGGATGAAAAGACAGCTCTCGGCAGCTCGCTCGGCGTTGACGGCGACGGGCGCGCTGATATAGCATCTTGTCTCAATATCCTCGCCAGGATCGGTAGAGATAGTAAGGTGAATGGCTGGGTGGGGGAAAGTGCCGGTGTCTGGGGCGGCGAAGAAGTTTTGAATCAAGGCGCTGAAGCTGTTGAGCTCGTGGGAGGTGGTGTACCAGCCGAGAAGGGATTCGCGCGGAGCGGCCTTGAGGACCAGTGCGAGCATGTTCTTCTGGTACTCGACATCGACCTCGACTTGGTCCTCCTCTTCGGTGTGAGGGATGGCAAAGCAAGAGCGGACTTCGATTTCGGTGCCATCTTCAGAGCGGGTTCCTACCAACGCTCCGATGACTCGGGTGGACTGGGAATTTTCACGGATGTCTCGTCGCACGGCATGGTCGAGGATAGACAGGATGGCCTGGCCATGATAGAGTCAGTGAATGCTTTATATATTTCCTCCATGGAAGTAATCGTGAAAATTTGCACCGCGTCCTATATACTAAGACAATGGGAGGGGTCTGTCGTATGTACCTGAGGTTGGATGTTGACATTGAGCGGGGCAATGTTCGTCTGCAGCCCAACGTTTGTGTGAGCCAGTGGGCGGGCGAGATGCAAGAAGCGTTCGGTAGCGGTAGCCATACTGGGCAGATATCGACGACGAGTTGTCGCAGATGTTGATGGCTATAGCAGGGTTGCGTGGGGTGGAAAAATGAGCGGCGCCGCTTCAAAGGACGGTTCTTCGCGATGTCGCCAAATTTCGCCGATTTTGTGATTTGCAGGTTTGGCGGGCGGCGCTGGGGTTGTGCGCACTAAGATAGCAGGTCTTTGATAAGGCTGTGGCGTCTCAGAAAAATGTTTGCCCCGCCATGGTGTGGCTAGTGCTTCAAAGAGGACCCACCTATGCAAGGCTGACGGAATTAGCCAACTTTTTTTCTTCCCTGGATTTTCCGCCTCGTGAGACCTTGTGGAAATATCTTTGTTCCCAGACCAATTTAACCTACGGCAACATTTGAGATGAGAGGACCTAGAAGAGGAGGAAGCTTTAGAGGACGCGGTTCAAGAGGCGGGGGTCGTGGCCGAGGGCAAGGACGAGGTCGGGGTAGAGGGCGAGGCGGTGGTGAATTCAGCCGCTGGGGACCCAATAGAAGATTTGAAGGAGGACGTCTTGCAGAAGATGCCGAGTAGGTTTCCCCGTGAATTTATTGCTTATGGGTGAAACAATTTATTGAAATCTTTCTGGGCAGAGAAGAGGAATCTGAATCAGAAACTTCAGATGTCGAAGATGAAGACTTAAAAGATACTTCGGATGAGGACGAAGAGCCCGCGTCAGCCCGTCCATATATGACTCTGATGCAAAAGCTTAGCGAAACGAGTGCTCCCAGTGCTAAAAGACGAAAAACGTCACACGAAGAGCACGCAGAACAAGAAGCCGAGATTCTGGTGTCCCAGCAGCAAGAGGAAGCACTCGGCCCGGCCCCAAAAGGCGACGACATTGACAAGGCTGATGAGGCTGAAGATCCAGCAATAGACGCTGATGAGCCCGTAGATGACGAATCAGAAGATGAGATTGATACTGCAGATCCTTTTGATGCCCATTTCGCCAGCCCGGATGAGAATGCTAGTGGAAAGGCTGTTGCTGCTGCAAAGAAGGGAGAATGGTCTACAAAACGAGCCATGCTGCAAGCATGGAGGGCGACTATCATGTCTCCTGGCACTGAAACTGGAAGCTCAATTTTACCACCGATATCAGGAGTTGAGGGATTGAAGCTAAAGCAGAAGCTGATGAGTTCAGCCAAGGAGAAAATGGGGAATCTCGGTGAAGCGCAAAAAGCATTTTGTTCTGTTCTCTTTGACTATAAGGATATATTGTTATGTGATCGAACAGTCGAAAACTCCAATCAGCTACGGCAGGGAGTTTGTCTACATGCGTTGAATCATGTATTCAAGTAAGTCGAGGTGCTGTCTACCATGTGTCCCAAGGTTAATCCAAATTGCAGAACCCGAGATCGAGTCATCAAGAACAACTACAAGCTTTCAAAAGCTGGCGATGATTCAGAACTTGAGCTAAGAGACCAAGGCTTCACCCGACCTAAAGTGCTATTCCTTTTGCCGACAAGGAACTCTTGTGCCAAGATGATGAAGGTGATTCAAAACCTGGTCGAGACAGACCAGCAGGAAAACTATAAGCGATTTAATGAATCTTACATCGAGAGCGAAGAAGCCTTCGGTAGCGACAGACCTGCAGATTTCAGGGACCTCTTTGGAGGAAACGATGATGACATGTTTCGACTAGGTATTAAGTTTACGCGAAAGACCATCAAGTACTTTGCGCAATTCTACAACTCCGATATCCTCTTTGCCAGTCCGCTTGGTCTTCGCATGGCTATAGGATCGGAAGAAGAGAAGAAGAAACCAGACTTTGACTTTCTTTCTTCTATCGAGATGGTCATCGTAGACCAGACCGATGCCCTTTTGATGCAAAACTGGGAGCATGTCGAGTACATCTTTGAGCATCTCAACCTTCAACCCAAAGATGCTCATGATTGCGACTTTAGCCGTGTACGAAATTGGTATCTGGAAGATGAAGCGAAATATTACAGGCAGACTGTAATTCTATCAGCCTTTAATGCTCCAGAATTGGCGGAGCTTCAGAGGCTCTACTGTCACAACTGGGCTGGCAAGATTCGACTGCAACCCGAGTATCCTGGTGTCATTGGGCAACTGGGGCTGAAAGCGAAACAAACTTTTTCGCGGTTCCAATCCAATTCTGTGGAAAAGGACCCTGAGGCACGATTCGAATACTTTACTTCGACAATAATACCCTCACTCGTGAAGAGATCCAAGGATGCTAACGGGACACTTATCTTCATACCCTCGTATCTCGACTTTGTGCGGGTGCGCAACTATTTTGCTACTGCAGATGCTGTCAGGAACCTGACATTTGGCGTCATATCTGAGTATACCGAAGTCCGAGAAGCGAGTCGTGCGCGATCCCACTTCCTAACCGGCCGACATCGTGTGCTTCTATACACAGAGCGAGCTCATCACTTTAGACGATACCAATTTAGCGGTGTGCACAGGGTGATATTTTACAGCCTGCCAGACAATCCCATCTTTTATAAGGAGATTGCTGGAGAAAATTTGGCTAAGAGCGAGAAGGAGCTGAGAATCGAGCCTGGACAAGGAACAGTCCGAGCCATGTTCTCTAAATATGATGTAATGAAGCTGGAGCGAATTGTTGGGTCCAAGAGGGTTGGGAAGATGATTCAGGACCGGGGGGACACTTTTGACTTTGTTTAAGCCATCGTTGGTGTTGTACATGTGGAAAATATACAAAAGGGGCTAGATATATCGTATAATTATGACTTGAATACTTGACAAGGAAAAAAAAGTAGCCATTTACGGAGCCAGATGGAAACGTCTCTGATTCCTTTGATTGGTGTGTATGTCACCTCCGATGCTAGAAGGCCATGGCATTGATCTATTGTACATGGAAACAGCCGGTTCCTCTGACCGCTCTATAATTCCTCATTTGTCCATATCGTCATTCGGTTTGGTCTTTGTTTTGCTTTGTTCTTTTTACATTTTTATCACCTCCTGGCTGCGTCCTTACCCCTTTGCGCCTTGACATCTTCTGGAACAATACCAGCCGCCAGAGTCGCCGCCGCAGCGCTCTCCTTGTCAGCCAACCTTATGGACTCGGCGCTCTCGTTCTCAGGCTCTGCTGACGCTGCTGCTTCTGTTGTCAGTTCGCCCTCCGTACCCATAACCATGAACCGCTGCACCATCTCTTCCAGTTCCTCAACGGGCCGAAATTTCGTCACTTTCTTGACGTTCTGGAGCGTAACGGGTGTTGATGTCCGTCCTAGCATGCGATCCCGAGCCAGGGTCTTGGATGTCATCATGAATCTCGAGTCCTTAGGTCCATCGACTAGCTCTAGGATAGCGCTCTCGCCCTGGTCGTAGGTGTTTTTGGATTCGGTACGGACAACACGGGTATAGCCTCCTTCACGTGTTAGGTAGCGGTTCCGCAGCTCGCCGAATAGTTTGGGGAGAAGTAGATGTGGTGTCTGGGTTTCCCGAATTCTCTGGTTAGCAGACTTCCAGTGAAAATGGCACAATTGGGATTGGGTTTCTATGCGCCTGGAGGAGCGGGCTTACGTAGAGGATTCCCTGTGCTGATCTTCTGCCCGGTTCATTATTCTTCTTGGCGAGAGTAATCAGCTTCTCTGCCATTCTCTGAGCTTCCTTGGCTTTGGCGTATGTTGTCTGGATATGCTCATACTGAACGAGCTGTGTGACGAGGCCGCGCAACAGAGCTTGTCGGGCGGATGAGTTGCGACTCAAGTGTCGGTATTTAACAAGGCCGCCAGCCATGGTGGCCAATTGTGATTCTGATGATTGAGTTCCGTCGTTGTATGGCGCAAGGGACAAAAATGTGAATGATGGATTTGGGGTTCCAGATCTACACCATAAACCTGTAGTGGGCTGCGATCTGGTTGGCTGTTTTTTTTGGTGGTGTGAATTTTTGGGCCGTGCCGTAGTAGAGCCGCGCAGCGGCGACTGTCGGGTCTCTCAACCCAGAGCTACGTCAATCATCACGGAAAAGCTCAATATCCCTCCCTCTCGTCTTGCCAATTCACGCCGCCCCCAATTCTGGCCTGTCGAGGGGCCTTCACACCTGGAGGAGCCTACAAGGTCAATCACATCATGAGAAGCCGCATATAGGGTTTCTCCACAAAAGAAAGCACACCCGGCGCATCGATTTCCATCTGAATATATCTCTCGTTAACAGCCTAACCCAAAGACTCCGGCCAAAAGAACAACCATGGGCTTCGCAACCGGCTTCGTACGTATACCATCGCCATATTCACATCCAAGGGGTTTATTATACTTACAGCTATTTAGACCGGTGGCGTGACGCTCACCCTCTCCCTAGCCTACCTCTCCGTCCTCGCGCACCAGCGCAACCGCGAAGCCCAAAGCCGATCTATTCGCGCACAAGCCCTCGCGATCCAGTACCTCATCGACCCAATCCCCCAGCCCTTACCCCCCACACGGTCAGAAGTCGCCGCTGCACAGCGTGACGCCTCTGTGGAAGTCGCCAAGAACCGATGGAACTCTGAAATCGAAAACGCCGTTCACTGGGTGTACAACACAGATTGGGACGAGGTCAGGGAAGGCTTGGAGGGCCGTCTTGTGTATCTCTGGGCCAAAGCCACTGGACAGTCTGCAGAAGAAGCAGAGAAGGCTAGACATGCGCTGGAACCTACCGCGCGGAGGGCGAGGACAAGCGTCGAGGAGACAGGCAGTGGAATCCTCTCTGCTGCGAAGGGAGCATTCAGCCAGTCCAAAGAGGCAGCTGACAAGATTGAAATGACAGCGGAGAACCGTGCCCTGGATGCTAGGCTAAGGAGTAAGAAGGCATTGGAGGAAGTACAGGAGGAAGCCAAGGGCTTTGTTGGGTCTGCATTGGAACGGGGCCGAGATATTGTGGGCAAGGCCCGAACAGCTGTTGGCCTAGCTGAGGAGCAGGTGCAGGAAATGACGGGTAGTAACATACAGTCACCAAGCGCGAGTCCGATCCAAGAGGCTCTGGATCAGCGATACAAGAAACCTACGAATGACACCCGGACAGTGGCGCAGATCCTGAAGGACAGGTATACCCCGATTGACCAGCAAGACCACTCGAACCTGCGAGGGCTGTAAGCGGGAAAGAAGAAACTACGGAACAAAAAAAGAGGAAAGAAAGCAAAAAAGGAAGCGAAGTGTAAGGTATTGTGTGGCGGATGGAAAGATTCTGCTGAAGAAGCGACTTGTGTCCTGTGTTGAGTGGTTTCGCTAGATAGACGTTACAATGTACTTGTTTGAATCTTTACTGCCTCTGAGGTGATAGTTTGGAAGTCCTAAAGATTGCACCCAAGATATGGTGTAGACACCAACACGCTCCATTAGCTAGAGGTAGTGTGCATATCTATTCAAGAGTTTCTCATAACAGCGATAACAGATTCATCATCACGAGTACGTCCACAAGTACATGTAGTCTGTTTACAGTGTTGAAACTTCACAATAGCAGAATATACAAGACGGCTCTCCCTGCCCCTCCTATACAAGGGAGCTACTCGACAAGAAAAGGTGATCAAAACGGCGGTGACTTATCCGCTGCGTTTTGATATAACTGGTGGGAAGTGATAACATGCGCCAAATCCGAAAATAACCCTAGTAACTTGAGAGAGGATATCGTCGACATCGGATTCTGAAAGTTGTTTTTCTCTGAGGCACTGAGTCCCGGCGCATGTTAGGTCTATGGTGGTGGGGGCAGTGTGAGGTAGCCGTAGTTCATGACTTACATCTTTTAATGTGGTGGAAGCATAGGTATTTGCTGCTCCACGAAGGCCCTGGGTCCGTTCATGCGGAGGCTTGTCTTCGTATTCTGGGACAAGATGGTTGTCGACGTATTTTTCAAAATCGTCAACACAGGATTTGGCCTCCTGAAGCCCGCAAGCAGGGTTAGTAGAATGGTAAAGATTAGGATATCTCCTCTCTCTCTCTCTCTCTCTCTCTCTCTCTAAGCAATAATGGGCAGCGTCTTACATTAGGGACATTTAGCTTTGTCTCTTCCGTCATGAAATGATGAATACAACCGGCATAGGTAGGGTCATCTTCTTGTGCAGTTGCATAGCCCGGAGCTATAAGCATCGATGCAGTGATGACGGGTGAAAAAGTAGTCCAAAGCTTCATGGTCGTAATAAGGAAGTTATTAGATTCAGAGGGAATCGTCTTGTAGTGGCGATGTTATGTTATAGATGCAATAAAAATATTATGGTTGACGGGATGCTCTCTGATGAACTTCATGTGCTTTAATACTCTTTGGAAACACTTTAGAGCCAATATCCTTGTACTAGCATTTCCTTTTCAACTAAGTTTACTATATAGTTATGTGCGTGAGAAACTTCATAGCCACATTCACCCTAAGTATCACCAACCCCCCCTAATTGAGTGATTTACAATAATGTGTCGTCGTTGATAATCCATCATAAATGGAAGTTTATCAACGTTAATTTGAGATTAGAGTAATACACACCTACCTAGGTAGGTAGGGGCCGAGCTCCAAGATTTTGCGTATTTCTTTAATAAACTTAAGAACGAAAGAAAATAAATGACGATATACGGAGAACGGTGATGGAACTCAAGGCTGATGATTTGTCTCTAACATAATTGTGATCTAGTAAAGCCAACGTATGAACACACTTTACACAGTAACACAGAGTAAATTGTGAAAGAATGGATAAATAGAATCCCCACAATGAAATCCGGGGAACGACAGTCCCTAGTAAAGGAAAAATCTATTAGTGGGATCCGAGCCTGTCTAGCATCGGGGCACACCAGCGCCAGTGCTATGTAGCACACCGAGTAAAATCCGGGGCTGGCTGAGGTCGGCTTCGTGGTGTATGTGTGGCGACTCTTCTGGGCCGGTGGTCACCATGGCCACAGGGGCCTGGAGGCATGAGTGCATCATTTTAGTTAGCGACAGCATCATCGCTGATCAATAATTTCGTGTGTAGACATTTTTCTCTTTTTCATTTAGTCTCAATTTGAATTAAAAAGGAAATATACTAAAGTTCATGCCCAAAGCAAAAAAAAATGACGGAACGGGACGCATGATTCCGCAGTGCTTCAACTGCCATATTGTGCCATTTGAAAACCACCATCGCTGATTGGGTGCCCGCCCCTCGAGGCCATACTCGGCTTCTCGCCATCCGAGGCTTCTTCTAGAAAAGGCCAATGCATGCACGCAATTCATGCCGGCAGCGCCGCCTCCGCCCGCGAACCAAAATCTGACAGCCACTTCGGCGACTCCCCTCTAAAAAAACCCTTTCGGCTCGTCTCTTCCTCTCTGTTTCAACACCAAAACACCTCTTCGTTTAAAGGTCTAAGCGCCACAGCTTCTTTCGATTATATCTTAACACTGTTATCTTGGTGGTCTATTGCTTGTGGTGACAGTGCAGTGTTGGTCTCGGGATTCCTGAGAGTTTATTGCCCATCAGCCATAATCGGATTTCTGTCTTTTTTGTTCCATTTCTCGGTCCCGCCGCCGCCATCTGCCACTTTCTTCGCCCCTACTACACTACACCGACTCAAAAACCCTCACGACTCAACAATTGATCTTTCAAAATGTCCTTCTCTAGCCTGGTCCAAGACCTCAGTCTTCGTGACGCCAATGGCGCTCGCCGGCCTGGTCCTGCACCCTCCATTTCCACCATCGATGACCGAACATCACACATCTCCCGAGCCATGTCTGGCTATGCCAGCACCACTGCCACGAGCGTGAGCATCTCGGGTGACATCTCCAGTCAACTGCATGGCGGCTACTTCCACCCGCTAGCTCGCTCATGGCAATCCGAGCGTCAACTTACCAAGGTGAGTCTACAGCATGCCATATTCTGGCATCCCATCAAAGTGGTTGTACTGACTCAATCTCTCGGCAGTCAATGCTCATCTACCCCATCTTCGTCACCGACGGTGAGGACGACATGGTCCACGTGTCCTCACTTCCCGGCCAATATCAAGTCGGCCTGAACAAGCTCGTGTCTTTCCTCGAGCCCCTCGTCCACAAAGGGCTCCGGTCCGTCATGCTGTTCGGTGTACCTCTGAAGCCTGGCACCAAGGATGCCCTTGGCAGTGCTGCCGACGACCCCCAAGGCCCCGTCATCCAAGCTATTCGCCTCATCCGCCGCCGATTCCCTCAACTCTTCATCTGCACTGATGTCTGCTTGTGCGAATACACCTCCCATGGACATTGCGGCATCTTGCGAGACGATGGCAGCCTGAACAACCAGCTATCTGTGGATCGCATCTCCGACGTGGCTCTTGCATACGCTAAAGCTGGCGCTCATTGCGTCGCCCCCTCTGACATGAACGATGGCCGCATCCGGGCTATCAAGCTCAAGCTCATCGAGGACGGCATCGCCCACAAGACCCTGCTCATGTCGTACTCGGCCAAGTTCTCCGGCTGCTTGTACGGGCCTTTCCGCGATGCTGCCGGTTCCGCTCCATCATTCGGCGACCGAAAATGCTATCAGCTTCCTCCCGGAGGCCGCGGCCTAGCCCGCCGAGCCCTCGTCCGTGACATCGGCGAAGGCGCTGACATTCTCATGGTTAAGCCTGCCGGTCAGTACCTCGACATCATAAGCGACGCCAAGGAGCTTGGTAGAGATCTCCCGATTGCGGCCTACCAGGTTAGCGGCGAGTACTCCATGATCCATGCTGCGGCCAAGGCCGGTGTCTTTGACCTCAAGGCCATGGCCTTTGAGTCTACGGAGAGCATTCTCCGAGCTGGTGCAACAATTGTTGTCAGCTATTTTACTCCGCAGTTCCTTGACTGGTTGGAGACATAATTATGAAAAGGAAATGACTTTATTGAAATGATGAAAACTAAAAAGGGTATTATAGAATTTAGCGGCGTTTGGGAGCACTGCCAAGTTAGGACGCTCGGACAGGGCAGGGTATGAGCATACGAAAAGATTTAATCGATCATGCATTTGTTACAACGAAGATAGGTTCCCTTACTCAATTAGGTAGCAGTTGCTGTAATAATGAGAATTTTAAAAAATCGCTTCAAGATTGTTTGTTTGTTGCTTCTGTGCTAGCACTAAGGTGAAAAATGGGTTGAAAGCACTTCATGTTAATGAGGACGAAGTACTGCGACTGTATCTCGGTAGGGCTGTTCCGCCCTTGTCTAGATACGTTTACTGTCCTCGTGGTTCAAGGCCAGCCAGCCTGACAGGAGCAATGAGGAGTGCTCGTCGCTATCCTTGCGAGCAATCAAAGTTGGATGATGGCCCCTAGATATGATGTGCAGGTCGGGCTTTTCTAGCTTACCCAGATAAGTACACTATTATTATTCGTTTTAAAATATTTAAACGTTAGAATGATATAACCTGCTGGGGTATTTACCTATGAGTCAGTCAGGTCGATCTCAGTACTGGTAGCCTTAAACTCATTAGTCCTGGAGATGTGGTTCATGCATTTCCTACTCAAATGACATAGCTAGGATCAAGGAAACCGATTAGCTACCTCGGGTGATTGTGCAACTCATCAGCGATATACGTGAAATACATGAGACTATCTACCTAGGTAGGGACAATGCGTAGAGAGAGAAGGCGACTCCAACAGTTTGGTCTCAGATCCTAGGTGAATATCGACGTGATAGTGGCCATGGTTGACATTTTGGTACATGTTGAATAGTTGTCCCGAGTTAGCACCTACCTATACTTTAGTTAGTGATGAGTGAATCACACCAATGCCCACCAAAAGACAAAACCCGGTCGTTCCGCTAATAACAAGGCCGAGAGAAAATACCGTTCTCAATGAATTGTAGACTCAACAACTCTCGGAACGCACGCACGCGCGCACACACACACATCCCGGATCATATCCACACAGGCCCCAAAGGCTGCGGCATTCATAGTTTGAAGGCCGTTGCGTAGATGTCTCCCTTCAGTAGAGATTGGCAGGGCAGGATTGATATAATGCCAAGTGGCGTCCCAGCCGCATTTCCGCATGCGATTTGAGCCCAAGATGCACGACTAGAGCGTTAGAGCAGGCGCTGCGGTTTAGTTCTAACACTAGGGACGAGACAGACGTCAATCTCTTAACGTGATAGGGAGCTGGCGAGCTGACAAGCTAGCAATGAGAGCGATCGGCCGTGGGTCCAGGAGGTTTTGGGCGGTTTGTGTGTAGATTGAAAGTGGGAGAAAGACACAGACGCACACGCAATCACTGGGCAGGCAAGCAGGGAGTAACCGCCAAGCGCGAAAAGTCGTTGGTGGTCAGGGCCAGACACGAGATTGAGTGGTGGGTTCTTTTGTGTGGGGAAGGCGTGAGAGGATGTTGCTTATTTCGAACGGTTAGAACGAATCAAGGGTGTATTCCTGGAAAGACCGACTGGGGCTGGGTGGCACTGTCCTGAAGCGATCCAATGGCTGGGAAAGAAATACCTACTTTTAGCTAATTCTGGACGATCTGACCAGGATTAAGTGCCGCCCCGGGCGGTGTGTGCATCCGTTGAAGGTCCGGCGCGTGTCTTAGGCAGGTATGACCGCCGATGTTCAAAGGACTAGATGACGACATCTGTTTCGCATCGGATAAAACAACCCATCGAAGGCAAGGGACGACTCAGGTCAACGGGAGTCAGTATCATCAGGCCACTGCTTTTATCCATATTGGATGCGCCCGATTAGGCACCTACTTACCTACCGAATGTACTCACCTCTTACCTATGACGGATCACAAATAAAGGTCTGGGGATACGTGCTAAGAGGGGGGGAGAAAAGGGGATTGATCGCTTGAGATTCTTTGCTACTGGTTGAGCACAAGCAATATCCTCCTCACTGGCTCGGTGTCGTGTGCTCAATCTTCGCCATCCATGAAACTGCTTATTCCATTTAGGCAGGGAACTACGCCACTACACAGTCCATAATGATCCGTATGGCGACGGCAACCCCGCCGCTTTCCGATCCCCTTTAACTGAGATATGGATCAAGGAGGTCATTCTCAGCGATGTCAGCCAGTGAGAACCTAAGCAGATCAAGATACATAGATATTTACCAGTGGCTAGTAGCAGCACATGTATTGCTCGAATAATCGGTTAATCGAAGAGTTTCCCCGTATGCTGAGAAACCGGGATAAATCAAGGATTTCCATGTTGAGATCAAAACAAGGGGGGTCAAGTGCTACCTTGCTCCTTTTATCGTAATTGAACGGAAATATCTCAAGAAGACCCAGTGCTACCAAATACAGCCCTTGCGGTGCTTTCCGGTTCGTCTTGCATTGTTTGTCATTGCCATTCTTGCCCTACAAGGACTCTTGCCCTCAATTGTACCCTGATAGTAGACGCAATGGGTCGTGCATATGCCTACATAACTGTGGGTAAAATTAACCCGGGGAGGGTCTATTTGAGTATTCATAACAGCATCAAGTGATAGATAGATGGGCTTTGGGTATCTTTAAAGTAAAATCAGATTCCCATCTTCAACTCTTCGGATCGCCCCCTAATAGTAAAGAAAACAGAAGGTGTCAGAAAGATACAGGAGAGAAAGTGGGAATAAAAAAAATAAAAAAATAAAAAAAAGGAGCCTCCTTGCACATCTAGATGCCACATGCCTTGCAGGGAGAAGTCAAAGGCGGGAGAATTCCCAGACACAGGCCATTCGGAAGCCGATCACTGTGAGTACGGAGTCGCCCTGAAGCAATCGCTGTGTGGATGCCCCACAGCGCCCAAGCATGTGGCGCGTGTTGATCTCTCTTGGCCCAGTTGCCAGGCTAGCAATTTGGCAATGACCCGCAGCTATTTTTGCAAGTGTCTGGAAAAGGGCCTTCCTGGATAGGAATTGCTGTCCTGGCGGGGATTAGATTGCGCACTCGCGTCCTGGGCGAGAAAAAGGTTCAGGTAAGCTGATGGCGCAGCCATACCTACCTACCTAGGTACATGTACAGGTACTTACTGCAGGAAGCTGTTTTTACGAGTCAGCCAACCACTGTCAGAAAAACAGATGGTCCAGAAGCATTCCATTAGGGGACATCCATCTGCGTGGCGTATGTAGAAATTTGCTTTGTGTGCATGGGCTGGAGTACCCTAGGTAGGCAGGGCCCTGGACGGCCGGTACATATCTATCTGAGCATACGTCAATTAAAAATTAATTTAGGTACCTTGATAATTATAAAGCACCTACAGTTTTGTGGCTGGCAGTGGCTTCCTCGCTTTGCGCCCGTTCGTTTTACACGCAAACCCGTCCATCAATCAGTTTGTGCCGATCGACAGCTCCTGCCTCAGATTTGTAGCAGGCAAGCACCACAAAACACTACTAAAATGACAAGCGAGATACGGTGCATGCCTGCCACCGTAAATAACCGCCCTGGGCGTACTGTATTAAGGTTAATGGGCTGTCGATAGTGCCTGCCCATCCCGAGCCCCAGTGGGCTGACATTGGGAATAGAGATGGAATGCTAGGTAGCAAGTTTGTGCGGGACAAGGCAAACAAGAAACAAACAATAACCAACCTCAACTTGGGAATCGCACATGCGCTCGAGTACTGACAGGCCCTTGCGCAGCTTTGCCAGTCACAGCTTGATCTCTCATGAATGAATGAATGAATGAATGAATGAATGCAGCTATGCTTGGGCGGCTCATTTGCCCTGAGCATCAGCGCCTTTCTCTAGCTAATAATAAAACTCCCTAGGTGCTAACTTTACCACACCCACGTCACTTAGTCGCTACATGGACGTTTGTACTCATACCAGGGGGTCTAGTATCTGATTGACATTGCCCTGGGTCGCTGCTCGATACGTTTGATACATGGTGTGACCTGGCTCTTCGTCTTCCTCACATCCTTTCCTTTCTTGTCGATTCATTCTTCCTAGCTATTGTGGCCCTTATTACTCTTTTCCCCTTCACTTTCGTTTTCTTTCTCCTCCATCACCACGTCTTTCATCTTGCTTCTCTGCCCTCATCCGCCCAAGGGAGAGAGTGAGAGACTTTGAGCGGCTTCCCTTCGTCTCCTTGGTCGACTCGTGTCCCCTGGATCGTCTCTCCACTACCGTGTAAACGCTCTCTCGTTCGCCTTTTTTTTTAGCATCAGTTCGGCCAGTTTGCCCCTTTGGTGTATCCTTCTTTCTTTCGAGTTTGTACGGCTTCGATTTGTACAGCCTTCACTGTGTGGGGAGGACGAAGGCATCATTCATTCATTATTGGATGCCCCCATTGTCAGTAGGCGAAGAATAAAGCAACCTGTCAACTCGCTACAGTGGTGTTCTGTTCTTCTCCCTTGATTCACCAAACCATAGACATTTGATTTCCCTTTTGTGGTAGGGAGCCTCATCAGACTGTCGGCTTTGTTGCTGTGCAATGAGCAGGCAGGACGCTTCAATCCATTGTCTGTCTGAGGAAGAGAAGATGGGCCTTCTAGACCAAAGGAGGAATTCGGATGCGGACACGGACACCACCGACAGCAGCTCCGGCACTGTAGCCGGTGCCGGCATTGGGATTGGCATGACCAACATAAACCCCGACAGTCAATTTCAGTCTCCGATCCTAAGAAGCCCTTCAGCCGAGAATTTCAAGACTCCTCTTGGATACCTGCGGTCTACATCATGGCGAAGTCTGTTTGTCCGCTTCATCATATTCTTGATTCCGAGCTTTCTGCAAGGTCCAAAAGCCCGTGAGCAAATATGTCCATCCAAGCTTCATCCAACCGCCTACCTCGATGGCATGCGAGGCTTGGCTGCGCTCTTCGTCTACTTCTGCCATTACACCTATCAAGCATTCACCATTGCTGAGGGATGGGGTTGCGGCGAAACCAATTATCACATTCTCAAGCTACCTTTCCTTCGTTTATGGTATCAGGGACCTCCCGCCGTCTGCGTTTTCTTTGTTATTTCCGGATACGCGCTGTCATACCGACCGCTGAAGCTGATCCGCGGCCGGTCATGGTCTGAATTTTCCAACACTATGAGCTCTCTCATCTTCCGACGGGGCATCCGGCTGTACCTGCCAACGGCTATCTCGACCTTAATGATCATCTTCTTGTTGCGAATTGGTGCCTACGAGTGGACTCGAGGATTTGCCAACGACAAGAAATACATGAAGAACATTGTGGAACCTCACCCAGCACGTATGGAAAATGCATGGGACCAATACAGAGACTGGACCTGGCACATGTTCAAGTTTATTCATGTTTTTGGTTGGAACAAATTTGGCGGAAGTACTTGTAAGCGAATTTTCCACCGAGAGTTTTCGAAGGATTTTTGCTCCTGCTAACCTTATTTTCTCTGTAGCGTACGATGTTCACTTGTGGACGATCCCCGTCGAGTTCCGATGCTCGCTTTATCTCTTCCTCGTTATATTGGGTACCGCTCGTCTGCGCACAACGTGGCGATGGCTCACGGTTGCCTTCGTTATGTGGATTACCTACCGCAATTGCCGATGGGAGCTCCTATTGTTCTTCTGCGGAATGCTACTTGCTGAGAACGACCATATCCGTGGCGCCCACCTCCCTGCCACCACGACTACCCTCCCTCTAGAGGAAAAGCCAACCAGCATCAAGAAATCCAATCTTTGGTCCGTTTTCTGGTTCTTTATGAGCTTTCTTGGCCTTTATCTCATGTGTCAACCCGACGATCGAGGCGAAATTACACCGGGCTGGATCTTCCTCTCTTCTCTCATTCCAAAGTGGTGGAATGAGGAGAAGTACCGATACTGGCAGTCAACTGGTGCCATCATATTTGTCCTTGCTGTAGGCTACTTGCCTAAGTGGCAGCGCGTGTTCAATACGCCTCTCGTTCAGTACTTTGGCAAGCTTTCTTACGCCATCTATCTCATGCACGGCCCTGCCATGCACGTCGTAGGATACCACTTTGAGAAGTGGGCATATGGCGTCACCGGCGTGGAAGGACACTGGTATAATGCTGGCTTCTGTCTTGGGGCGTGCTTTTGCATTCCCACCGTTGTCTGGTGGGCGGATGTTTTCTGGCGAGCCGTGGATATTCCCACGGTCAAATTTGCTAAATGGGTCGAGACCAAGCTTATTGTCAAGGCATGAAGTGGCGTTGGTGCACTGGAAATTGCTGAAATCGAGGCAGGGCCAAAATTTACACCGCCTCCTGTGTTTGCGTTAATGAAATGGGAGTTGCAGCGATCATAGACGGCGTTGATAGCAGTGCTTTTTTCTTTATGTTAATTATTACGGGATACCCTCGGAGCAGGTCCTGTTGAAAATGTGTATAACGGATAGTTCCTATAATTTTTTTTTTCAATCAAAACGTGTGAAAATGAAATATGAGGCAGAAGTGACATCTTGAATTTGATCGATATGATAGTATGGTGTTGATGTGAAGTCCCCAGGCTAATTATTTTCTTGATTTAGAAATATAATACTCAACCAGGGTACGCCGCCATTAAGGTCGAATGGCTTGAGCGGCATTCCTATTGACAAAGCTCCGTAGTTATAGGTGCCATGTTGGTGCATTCGATGATTCATGAATAAACGGTAAAGACCCAAAATTAAATTTAGTAGACTTATTGCTTCTCATTTCACTATTAGCCAAGTTTTTACTTTCATTAGCTTTATATGGTTTTCCTAGAGTTACCATTTATAAATGGTCCTATAATCTAGATTGGATTATACAATAATAGTAGTGAACTGTTTTGTTCCTCTTCGTCCGTGATTATGATGGTGTCGATTTATATGATCGTGCCGGCATAATTAATAGCAATTACACTGACTGAATACTGAGGTTATGTTGAGTCTTGGACTTGCATATATTGGTAGTTGTGCTTAATTCCAAGCATCAGCAATAGTCTATCGAAACCAAATGAACGGCCTTCATGATGGTGAGGATAGTGCCTTGTCGATATAAGAATAGGTGTATTTGCAATTGTTCAAGTGAATCTGAAATCCATTTTAATAATGAAGGTGCCTTGGATGGCATCCTGTTCTTCTTCACCGACAGGCTCCTCGTCTTCCTCGTCCTCCTCGCCCAGTGCGTCTAGTTGCTTCTGGTATTCATAGATATTCTCTTCGTCGGTAATCTCGTTAGCAATCTCTATGTTGTTGTCGTTGTCGTTTTCGTTGTCATCGCCGTCGCTCACTGCGTCTTGCTGCTCCCCGTCCTGCTGCTCCGCGTACTCTTCGACACACGGCTGTATAACCACTGCACGCTCCTCGGTCTCTCCTATGGCGGCGACGAATCCTTCCCCGCTGGCCCAGGGGGAAAAAACCATGGACCTATTATCGACATGCTGGCAAAGATAGCCGATGAGGGAAACACGGAGGCAACTGAAATAACTTGGACAGAAGAAATTGATGTCAAGGACCCAGTTACCTAGAGACGTAACTCCAAGTCGTAAAATCCATTAACCACATCTGTGAGATGGCAACTCTACCGTCACAGAATCAGACCAGTCAATATATGTCCATCCCAGTAAACTTGCATTACTTGCGTATGTCTACAAATGTACGGTTAGTATTTATAACACCCAGTTGACCGAAACCCTCTCCCCACCATCACTAGTGACGGTTCCGTTTCCTTGGTCGAGGACGCCAAAGGCTCGGCCAGATGGTACGCCTTTGCCCATTAGTGTCCGTTTCGTCAGTGTCCGGATTCTCTAGGTCAACCCACGAATCTGAATCGTCTCCTGATCTATCTGACCTATCCGAGTCCACTGGAGACGGTTCCTCTTCGCTAGGACGACTGGTAACAGCAGGTGATGGCAGAGGTTGTTGCCCGCAGATCAAGTTCCATACTGTCTCCGGTGAGGGAAACGTGGTGCGAGGAGCTGCTGAAGCTCGGTTTGGAGGGCCGAGCTCCAAGAGGGGGACGTCTTCGTTGGAGCTATCAGTCTCCAGGGGCCTCGACCGCGGTGTTAGGGGGTGAGGAACAGCTTCAACCACTCGTTTGGGGGAGGGGGAACGAGACCCTGCGTGAGAGACCGACGTTGACGAGGGCGACGAGTCCTCTTGATCTCTATTATTTAAATAGAAGCTCAAAAGGTCGGCAACGCTCTCTGGGGCGCTGCGAACGATGTAGTCAGCTTCGTTACGATACGAATACTGAACTTCCTGTCGTGAGGACTCGCTACCCTCGTCCGCTCGTGGCGTCAGTCTCTGGGGTTGACGGTGCCTCGATGAGGCAAAGAGGGTATATTCCTCTATGTCAACCAGCGAGCGCCTTAGATCCTGCTGTTGAGAAGCAGGATGGATGGTCTTGGTAGGATGTTGCCGTGAAAGGGGTAATGAGGATGACTCCCTTAAGGGGTTTGTCGGGGTGGGTTGCGGGCTGGGTGTTCGCTCGGACAATGGTCTTTTGTGACGTGGCGATCGGGCTGGTTTACCCATTGTGTCTGTATGGGTTTAGAGTAAAGAATATAGAATAGGGATAAGACGCGGTTGTGAAACTTGATTGTATTGGTGTTGTATTGGGCGTGGTAGGTGTGATGGGTCTGGAGTCCTTGTAAAAGTACTTGGTTCAATGAACTGTTCATAAAAGGTCAACAGCCAGTGAAGTCGACGATTATGGATAAGAATGGCATAGCAAGACGGATTAAGTGTAGGAGACAAAAAGGACATGCGAAATATATATTCCTTTGTTTTTGAGTTGCGCAGCAGTAGAGTTGTTGTTCGTGGCTTCCAACTAAAGAAAAACCTCAACACAAATAGGGGTAACACGCGTGAAGCTACAACTCAAAAAAAAGTATTGGGAATTAAACACAAAACATGGCCAAGTAATCGAGAGATGAGGCTAAGAAATCTAATGCATCAACAATAGCAGTGGTTTAGAGTCAAAACCTTTCGTACTTTGACGTATCGTTCAAAAGGGGGAATGTAGCTTGAAACATCCTCTTGTGGGCTTTGTATCGTTTACCTGGACGGGGAAATAGTTGGGGTCTGGATTTTTCATTCTAAGGAAATTACAGAGTGCATTAACTAATTTGGAAATCTATAATCAGTGTAGTTCAGGATATGGTTGATGTTGATGGGGAAACCTCAAGACTGGAGGGAATGGCTCCAGGATTAACTTAGGATGGAGGCAAGTGCGTATTGCTGACGTATTCCCGAGTATGAGTGGTGGTGTCTGTATTTCTCTTTGGCTTGTGGGTCAACTCAACTGAAAAGCAAAGGCATCATTCCGCATATCACTCCAAATTTTGAGTAAATGCGCAGATAATGAAATCGCAAACCAGTGTTGCCTCTCAAGTTCATCATGCGCCTCTTCACTTCTCCCGGGCGTAAACTCTTCTTCCTCCCACCCAAGTCTCTCTTACCTCCAGAACTCGAAGTTCATCATCGCTCATATTCTCAATAGGCTTATCCAAAACAACCCAGTCTGCAAAGGCACCTTCCTTAATCAACCCTGCTCGTCCCTCCAGAAACGCGCCGTGAGCCACTCCCCTAGTGAATCCCCAAAGAGCCTCGTCTAGGCTAAGTGCCTCTTCCGTGTGCCAGCCTTCAGATGGGTTCTCGGGATTCGGTCCAAGACCAGTTTGTGTGTTCTTGCGAGCCACGGCAGCGTAGATGCCTTGAAATGGGTTTGGCGGCTCAACGGGGAAGTCACTCCCTAGAACTGGGTTGATGTCGAGGAGTGATTTCATTCGGTAGGCTTCGTCGTTGGTGCGTTGAACACCCAGGCGCTCTTCGGCATATTTCATGTCAGATGTGGCATGAGTTGGCTGGATAGATGGTATGATGCCTATGGCATGCATACGTCTCTGGTCATCTGGGTGGATGATTTGTGAGTGCTCGATCCTGAAGCGGTGGATTGATTGACACTCGGCGAGATCCTGGTCAGGGCATTGTTGCTTCAACGCTGCCTCGAAGGCGTCAATAGCATTTCGATTTGCTAGATCGCCTATTGCATGAATATTGACTTGATAGCCTGCCGCTGCCCATAGCTTGGTGACCTCGGTGAGTGAGGACGCGTTGATTAAGAGAGAGCCAGATGTCCAAGGGTGGTCGCTGTACGGCTCAATCATTGCGCTTCCCCAACTTCCTAGGGCACCATCTACGTTCCCACCTGTGTGAGCCAGATGATTTCATGAGTGGGACTGCTAAATCTTACCAGCAAATAGTTTGACGCTTTTGAGAATAAATCGAGAGTCGTCACGAGAAACTTTGAAGGCAGTATCGGGACAGAAAGTGTTCCTCTTGTCGCACTCTAGCATGCTGTACACTCGCATCGTCCAATCCTCCGTGTCAGCCAATGCAGTGTAGAGCTTGAGATTTTCTGGCGTGGCGCCAGCATCATGCATTCCAACCAAGCCCACCTTGTTGAGTTCTGTCATGGCCGTCTTGACAGCTTGAGCCTTGTCCTCTCTACCGGGCTGCGGCCATATGTCTGTGATCAAGTCCATGGCATTATCACAAAAAACTCCCATTCCGGGATCACGAACAATTTCACCGCCTGGGACATCTGAGATATCCGCAGGGAGAAGGTCCAAAACAGCTTGAGATACCCAGGAGCAGTGAACGTCTATCCGATCCAACATTAGGTATATGCCTTTAAGTTCTTCATCCTTTTCAATGTCGTCCTGTCAACCCACAACGATGTCTTTCAGCAACTATGAATCTTTGACTGTTTATTTAGATATCAGCTGTACACTTACAGCTGTAGGCATGCGTCCAAATGCAGTTTGATCCCATCCAACACCACGAAGCCAACGGTCTTTGGTGCCTGCGCCCGGGTTAACAGCGAGATAGTCTTTGACTCGCCGGCGCACCTCGTCCAGAGATTGGGTCCCGAAGAGATCTACGGAATGGAGAAATTCGCCGTATTGAAGCAGATGTCCGTGACCATCCCACAGGCCAGGTATGACATAGCCATCCGACGTCTCAATCTCTAACGGCTCTGAGATGTCAACCTCGTCAGTCCAGACACGGCTAAAGAGGCCATCTTGAATGGTGAAGCATTTGGCTGAGGGATTGTCTGTATCATGAGTCCTGACACGTTTGTAGCAATATGTTGAGTCCGTGTTGCTGGGAGAGCCATATAGGAGAGGCTGCTGCAGACGCAGAGAGACGGCCAGTGCAACAGCAGCGATGGCGGAGACGAAAGAGCCCCATCGCAAGAGTGGTGAGAGAGCCATTGTGATGTGGGAGGAAAGCGGAGTCGGGCCAGTTGACCAACGACTGAAGTGATTTCTGTTCTTTGTTGTATTCCGCTTCACTCGTTCATTTTGTAGTTATATTGCTTGATGCAGTGCTCCGTTAGATGCTTTCCAAGGTTGTGATAACGAATACGCTAATCTGAGGGTTTTCATGCTGCCATCAATCACCCACCGCCAACTCCTTCGCGGCAGTATCTGCAGCAGTGCCGAAAATACCCTATACTAATTTCCAACTTCGTCCAGAATTTATACCCTAGGTACTTTTTTCAGCTTGGTATTATGAAATATACAG
The DNA here is from genome assembly GCA_930272545.1 of Sphaerostilbella broomeana. NCBI lineage: Eukaryota > Fungi > Ascomycota > Sordariomycetes > Hypocreales > Hypocreaceae > Sphaerostilbella > Sphaerostilbella broomeana. Next base: position 1,146,263 of record CAKNET010000001.1, read on the forward strand.
TAAGGTCATGTCACCCATAGAATACAGGTATTTATTCTAACTATATCATTCTCCGCTAGTGGATTTTTTAGTAAATATGTCGCTTCAACAATAAAAGTGCCTCATTACAACACACGTTTTCATAATATATATAGGCAGCAAGCATGAGGCACGCAGGCATATCTTCCAGTGAGTACCTTTCACATTATTGGAAAATGCATGAGTCTATTTATTCTTATTTACATTCCGCCAAGAGTAATACTCTTTACGTTGGTATACTCTTCTAGAGCATGGCTAGAACCCTCAATACCCTGCCCACTCGCCTTGACACCGCTAAAGGGCTGTTCGCAAGCACTTACTAAACCAAGGCGACATCCTACCATGCCGACTTGAAGTGCCTCGGCGACATGCCATAGCCTCGTAATGTTTTCTGTGTAGAGGTAGCCTGCCAAACCAACATCCGTGTCATTCGCCAGACGAACGACTTCCTCCTCGGTGGAGAATGGTATCAGTGATGCTACCGGGCCAAAGGTCTCCTCCTGGCAGAACAGCATGTCTGCCTTTGCTCCAGTGATGATAGTGGGAGGGTAGTAGTTGGGGCCGTATTTGGGATCCGGCTTGCCTCCGAGGATTACTTTTGCTCCTCGACTTACTGCCTCATCCACATGTCGTTGCACCTTCTCAACGCCCTTGATGGAATATAATGGTCCGAAGTTGGCCTTGCGGTCCCAGATGGAGTCTGAGGAGATGACCTTCTCGATCACACGAGCCCTGAGTCGCTTGGCAAACTCGTCGTAGACGGCCTCGTGAATGAACATGCGGTTCGCGCAGACGCACGTCTGTCCTGATGATCGGAACTTGGACGTAATCATGCCATCCACCGCGCTGTCTAGGTCAGCATCGTCGAAGACGATGAATGGTGCGTTGCCGCCCAGCTCCAGACTCGTCTTCTTGATATGCCGTGCGCATTGTGCGTTGAGGATCTTGCCGATGGCGGTAGAGCCGGTGAAGCTGAGGTGCTTGACCAGCTTATTATCGCAGAGCTCCAATCCGACAGCCGGAGTCGACTCTGGACTGCATGTGATGATGTTGAGGACGCCAGGGGGGAATCCAGAGCGCTCGAACAACTTGGCCATGGCAATGGCGCAAAGGGGCGTTTCTGGGGCTGGCTTCAGGACGACAGTGTTACCCGCCGCGATGGCAGCTGCGGCCTTGCGAGTGATCATGGCTACAGGTGAGTTCCAGGGTGTGATGGCGGCGACAACGCCCTGGGGTTCTCGGATGGTGATGATGCGCGTGCCTTTGCGGTACGCGGGGATGGTCTCTCCGTAGATGCGCTCACATTCGGACTCGAACCAGTCGATGAAGTCTATTCCGTATGCTACGGTGCCGAGAGACTCGGTGAATGGCTTGCCGAGCTCAATGGTGCACAATGCCGCCAGGTCATTGCGCGACGCCTTGATGAGGTCTCCCCAGCGACGGAGCATGAAGCGTCGGTCACGGTGTGAGACTTTGCGGAAGACTTGGAAAGCATCCTCAGCGGCGTTGATGGCGTCGCGAACCTCTGCGACGGAGAGGTCGGGTACACGACATACTACGGCATCGTCGGCGGGATCTTGGATCATGTTAGCACGTTCGAATTACCTATGCCTCATCATCACAGGAATTTTTTTTTTTTTTTATGAGGCACAATCCCTTGCTCACTCACCATATACAGGGAAGGTCTTCTTGCTGGATGCGTCAACCCATTGTCCGTTGATGAAGCAGCGGTTATCAACGAGGGACGGATCCTCAAACTAAGACGTTCAAACTCATCCCGTCAGCGTGGGAACTCAGAACAATCATTACATTACATTGCATGCGCAATCGGATGGCTCCACATCTTGCTTACCGTGTATGAGAACTCTTTCAACAAAACGGATGCCATTATGAAAACTTTTCTTCCCTCGCAAAAAAATGAGGTTTATTCTGGTAAATTTCCGATATTACTATGAATCCCCTGACGGCGACACATATATAGCATATATGCTGAGAGCCCACCCTGCCTGACGAAGCATGCAATGCAAACCCAACGTATCCATGATTACATGATGGTGAGGGCAACCTCCACGTTAACTCCGACTAGCAGGAATCCAAGTGGGCATCATCGGCGATACCCCGTCTGAGTTCCCTATTTGAATCGCCGCAACCGTCGCTCCGTATCCGCCAGCGCGGGGTAAGATATCGCGGGGTTCCCCAATAACGAGGAGCAGGACATATTAAAAAATCACCGAGCGGTCCTTTGCTCGGCGATTGCGGAGTGTGGAGAGACGACGGATTGTAAGTTTGTTGTGTTCGAGAGTCGAGACTGGAGGATGATGGACCTGTTTGGACGGGGGCCCACGGGGCTTAAATCCCCGTGACCACATAATGTGTGTCTCGGGCGTTTATGGAGCTTCCCGTGGGCTGAATAAATGAGCTTGGGTGTGCTTTTGAGAAAGTTTCGATTGATATCGGTCGTCTGTTTGGGAAGAAAGTTGGACCTTGATTGTTGAGAGAGAAAGACAAAAAAATATATTTCGAAGAAGCATTGATATTGTTGAAGCTGACAAGATGGCGACTATGCGTGCGGTTGTGTTCAATGGCAAGTTCGACGTCAGTGTAGAGGATCGGCCGTTGCCGAAGGTCCAGGAGCCTACAGACATGGTCGTCAAAGTCAGTTATTCTGGTCTTTGCGGCTCGTACGTGTTTCCTTCCTTCTTTTCTTTCCTTCTTTTCCCCTCCCATTGTTGATCTTATCTGAGTGGCTGGTGTGGTGGCCTACATAAGCTGGCTGCCACTAAGACCCAATACTGTGTGGCGGTAACAAATTACTGACAGTCTTGAACAGCGAACTACACATGTACCGCGGCCATCATGAGGTCCCTCCCGGATTCATCTTGGGCCACGAGTTCAGCGGTGTCGTCACACAAGTTGGCGATGCCGTGAAGCAGTTCAAGGTTGGCGATAAGATTACATGCCCGTTTTCAATCCAATGGTACGTACGCTGAAGCAGTCCTCTTCCTCTCCACATGCATTTTGAAGAGCTACATCGTAGCTAGTCTGTATGACATGACATGGCATGATATCTTTTTCTAACATTTGATTTGTGGCTCAGCGGGACTTGCTTTTACTGCACTCGTGGTTTGACCTCCCGATGCGCCAAGGTCGCATTGATTGGCACGGTAGCGCTGGATGGAGCTCAGGCTGAATATGTGAGTTCTCATCTCATGGGTATTGCTTGCGATGGATGTGTGTTCCGGTCATGTCTAATTGCTCTGAGCTGTTTTTAGATTCGGATTCCCTACGCAGACAACACTGCTGTCCTGTCTCCGCCGGAAATCGAGGAGAGGCTTCTCGTTTTGATGGCTGATATTCTACCTACTGGTTACTTTGCCGCTAGTAACGGCTATAATCTTCTGAAAGAAGAAGAGAGAAAAGATGCCGTTGTGGTGGTGGTTGGCTGTGGTCCCGTTGGTGAGTTCTCTATAATACCACCCATCTCAGCTTGGGGATCCTTACAAAACCACAAAGAAATATCAGCTACTAATCAAACTATCTGCGTTTCCCTTACATAGGTCTATGTGCCATAGTCTCAGCCCTCCAGTTCAAGCCAAAGCACGTCTTCGCCATTGACTCTATCCCCGACCGCCTCGAGAGGGCGAAGCAGCTCGGTGCCGAGCCGCTCAACTTCGCTACTGATCTAGAAGGGCTGAAGAAGCGCGTGTTTGAGGTAACAGAGGGACGGGGTGCTGATATTGCTCTTGAGCTTGTGGGCCAAAGCTCGGCGATCAGACTGGCGTTTGATCTGATCCGGCCGTGGGGAGCCATCAGCAGCATTGGAGTGCATTTCGGAGAGGTATGTGAATCCCTTCCCTTTTCTCTCTCTCTCTCTCTGTCATGAGAAATTGACGACTTGTGGCTGCTGAATCATTCTGACTATTGCGTGTATTAGGTTCCCTGGAGTGGAAATGAGGCATATCACAAGAACCTGCGGTTACAGGCTGGCCGCTGCCCAGTTCGTACCGTCATGCCTGCTGCGCTTGAAGTGCTGAAAAAGACGCAACATCTATTCGGGTAAGTGGAATAAACTACTATCCAATTGCCCCAGCCCAACCCCCCCTAGTAGACCAGATATTGACAATGTCAAAAATTACAGGTTCATGTGTGACAATATCATTTCTATTGAGGATGCCGCAGAGGCATACAGGCAATTTGAGAAGGGCAAGGTCCAAAAGTTCATTTTTGCATTTGGCGACAAGGCGCCACAGAAGAAGCTGTCACAATTGTAGATTAACTTGTATTAAAAATACACATTTGAGCAAATCTTTAGTTAGTGAGTGCTATGTACATGGCCCGTCTTTGATTTGGGTGATGATGATGATGATGGTATATATATATCCTATCCTATCCTTGTGAAAAAAGAATCCTGCGCGCGCTTTGATATAGAAGGGGGAAAAAAGAAAGACAAAAACAGAGAGAGAGAGAGAGAGAGAGAGAGAGAGAGAGAGAGAGAGAGAGTATTTAAAAGTTGAAGTTGTTTAATGAGCCAACGTCTACTATCTCGCCTACCCAGTCGCCCAGCATCCAACTCCCCAAGGACGACATATTCCCAAATCCATCCATGCCCTCCATGAAATACGCTGTTGCATCCGGTGTCTCCTGAGGAGGATCCATCGTCGCGCCCATGCTCTCCGGCCCGAGGATTTGGGTTGGGTCAAACCCCCCCAAGGGCCGCCCCATAGGATTGCCATGCACGTCGGTAACACCATCCGCAGGCATCTGGTGCTGCTGCATGTCCGTTGCTGCGATGCCAGCTTGCTCAGCAGCTGCTTTCCGCTTGGAAGCCGTGCCCGCCACGTCGTTCGCCTTGGGGAAAACCGCATTCCACTTGGGACACAGCTCCGGCCCAAGCTGCTCAAAGTACTCTCGTTGGTGCTCATCCAGCGAGAATGAGCACGGCCCAGCCTGTTTCTCTTGCTTGGCGGCGGCTCGACAAACCGCGCGGACGACCCTTCGTGCGCCGATGGCGGTCGGGTATCTCTTCCCCATTTCCGCTAAACACTGGTGGATGGTGTCGAGCTCGTGGCGCGTCTCTGCCTCGAGGTTCGGGTACCTCAGGCCCGTGGACTGGACCAGGCCAGCCGTCATCAAGTGGAAGATGAATACCGGCCCTAGCATGGGCAGCTCGCCTCGGTTGAGGAACTCCTCGCAGATAGCTACAGTGTAGGACGTGGCTAGCAGCGCGACAGCAGAAGGCGGGTGAGACGTCGCTGGGAACAGCATCACCAAGGCAGTAAAGTACGGAGCCCACAGCTGCCGGACCTTCAAGTTGTAGGGGGCTAGCGTTCCGGATGAGTTGTATATTCGCAGATCCTCGTGCATCCGACGACTCCAACGTAATAGTCTGGCTTCCATCTCTACTCGCTTGGCCCAGCCAAACACACCTCTCACAATCGCTCCGGTCATGTCGCCCAATATATCGCACATGTCGACATATGCCATGAATAGGTGGGCGTCAAGATTGGGCTCAGGGAAGTCATCCAGCGTTAGCGGCCGCACGTCGAAGTCCTCGCGATGAATAGCCCGTGGGCGTCCATGACACATGGAGATTGTACAGTCCCGCGTCTATAGAGTGGTGGTCAGAGTCAGCCTTGTGCTTGTGTGAATGTTTGCCGCTTGTTTGCAGAACAAACAAACAAGCAAACAAACAAACAAACAAACTAGGGAGCCACTTACGAATATGGTCCACCACAGCCTCCTCCGTAAACGGGCATGAGGCTGCTTAGGGCTCGTATCCCTATGGAGGCCGATCTGATGCGCCAGCGCAACCGCCATGTGCAGCCAGAAGCTGCTGGCGTCGATCGAGACGTGCTCCGGCCCTGAAGGATTCCACCACTGCAGCATGCACATTGCGCGGACAATGACCAGCGGGTTCTTCTCCTGTCCGGAATAGTACAGTGCTTTGGCTCTGTGGTAGAATGCCTGGCCAACCGTCTGCGCCGCCGGGGCCATGGAGACCCTACAGCCAGCGGCGCATAGCGAGTGGAAGAGTAGCAGCGAAGGCTGGAAGCCGTCTGTCTTTTGGAACTCGGATCGACTCACGATGGGCATCCACGGATAGCACCGCTCCAGGAAGTGCGAGATCAGGCTGTCGCTCAAGACGCGACTCGGCAACTCCAGCGCCCCCAGGTCCTGGAGATACCTGTGGTCGATCTCGCAGAAGGCATCGTTTGGCTCGTAGGCATAGTCCTTTGCGTCCTCCTCGTCTATATGCGCCACGCCCTGGACGTATTCCGCCCGCCCGAGATAGCTCCCCGGACTGGTGTTGCTTGGCCGCCTCAGGTCTGGCGGCGCTGGCTCTGGCGGTGCTCCGTTGGGCTCTGCTGGACTTGGTCTTGGTGACGGCGCTGAAGGGCTCCGCGGCTGCTGGTCTTGCGCGGACGCTGGGGTGGTCGTGACGCGGGTCTGATCAATGGCGCTGCGCTTTGAGGGTGGTAGATATGTGGTTTGTGAGCTCTCGCCCTTGCGCTTTCGCTGATGGGGCCTGTCCTCGTAAACATCAGCATCTTATACTGTTGCTCGATCTTAGATGATGCCGTACACACACTCGTCACCAAAGATGCGGCAGTTGGTGCACGGAGGCTCGGATTGAAGGTCGCACCTAACCTGCAGCGGTGGTTTCTTTGTTAGGGCGCGGGTCTCACATTGCTCATCAATCATCATCATCATCATCGTCATGACCAATATCACCATCACCGCCAACTTCATGACGCTTCACCACGCTTCACCACGGGACAAACACAGAATCGCGTACCTTTCTCCAATGGCAGGGGCTACAAGCTTTGGCTCCTCGCCCCATCTTGAGCTCGTTCTGTTCGCTTGTCATTTATCTGCTGGCTCCGGAACGCACAAATGATGCCGCGCGCGCGTGAGGGCAGGCAGGGCAAAAGCCGGGAAGCACAGCCCACGAGCGACAGAGCTTTTAAGGTGTCCAGCAATTAAGTCGCATTAGTGTATGCGGGGTGTGGGGGCCTAAATAATTTTCCATGGATTGGTTAAATCCGTAAATGAAAACGGATAGTCGGTTCAGCTTGTGAGTGGCGACTTGTTGGGCTGGCTGACATATATAATAATTCCATGCCAAAACTGGGTATATTCGGAAGCCTACCGCCACCAAAACGCTTTTTTAAAACGTAATGAGTCGTGAAGCAGCCAAGCAAGCAGCCAAGCAAGCCGTCAAAACAAACAACACTTGACCAGGCGATGATAGGTAGTTTACTAGTCACGAGAAGTTGGGGGTTTGTGCTTATGTTTGATAATTTTCTCATTAAAGGGTATCTTTTTGTTTTGTTTTGTTTTGTTTTGTTTTGTTTTGTTTTTACCATTATTATATTCATTTCGCCCGAATCTATTATCTCTTCATGCCATTACGGAATTGGACCGGCCGCATGGCTTCCCAGTTGCGCGCTTCCGGTCCTTGAGAATTATCAGCATACACGCCCTTTAGGCCAGCGCTGTCTATATACATGGGGGAGTTGCCAGCGGAAAACGGAGAAACCCCATCTTCGCCAGTGTGGAGAAGCCTTGAAATAAACGAAGCGTCCGAAGCGTCGTCGTAGCTTTCCGATCCTCGGTTCTCTGCGTCTCGCACACTGCCAACGGGAGTCATCACCGTCTGGGAGCTCTTCATGGGCGGGACTGGAATTGCCATGGCTTCGTACAGGTAATCAACCGCGTTCCGAATCCCACCTAGGATGTCGGTGAACTTTTGATAGCATGGTGTTGAGCAGTTTGGACAGTTTGCGCTGCCACTGCTGCTGCTTATAGTAGGCATGCCAAACTTGGTGAGGTCGTCGGGAGGCATGTAACTCAACCATCTCAGCCAGTCTGGATCGCCTTGTCCTTGCAGACCGTCTGGCTTTAACGGGATTGTTGTGGTGGTATGGTTGTGATTCTCATGCTGGCTCGTTGGGCTTATGCTTGTCAGCTGTATTGGAGAGTTCTTTGGCGCCTCGCCAAGGCAGGGTATAGGCTGAGTTGATAGCGAATTGGGTGGTGTTGGTGGAGTGGACGGTTGTTGTTGTTGTTGTTGTTGTTGTTGTTGTTGTTGTTGTTGTTGTTGTGATTGAGGTTGAGGTTGTTGTTGTTGTGAGGGCTGATTTAGATATGTCGATGACGACGAGTTCTGACGATAATAAGGCTCCAGACGCCTTCGTCTTGAGGTTTGGATCTTGCACTCGGTCTGATCCAGCTCACAGTTGCAGCAAGGGCAACCATGCTCAGCTACATCGCATCTGACCTTTCTGCTTCTGCAAGCAAGACATGCTACCGCAGCTCTTTTCCTTCGAAGTCTGCGCGCCTTTGGTCTCTTGGGTGAGGGCGTACTCTCCAGGACGGGCGAAGCTGAAGATGGAGTATCCATCTTTCTTTCTTGTTGTTGTGCCTTCGAGCCAAGCTTAGAAGAATCTTTGCTCTCACAAGGATTTTGGAAGATGGGGAGAGCAAAGAGCGGAATAATAGAGTAGAGCAACTCAAGTTGAATGACAGATCCTCTTGATGCCGCGTGGTGTGTCTCTCTGTGAAGGAGGTGAATATCGACTCGCTAAGTAAGACCCTGGACTTGTTGTCTGGATAGTCTAGTAAATCTTGGAATGTGGGCCAAGCAGAGGAAAACCCCAGCGAGCTGACAAGGCGATGAAGTATTGAGAGTTGGGGGCTAGTCGTCTCCAGCTCGTCAGAACACCGAAACGCCGAGCCACGGATTGAAATTCGCCGGACCACTTCCTCGGCCGCCGCCACCGCAAAAGAAAGAAAAAAAGATGGCGAAAGAAAGCAGACAAGGGGGACATGGACTTGGAGTAAGATGGCATTTATTTATTGTACGACTTAAGAGGTCCGGTGGTAATGTGTGCCAATAATGAGCGAGGTTGTTGATCTGTATTCTCCCGCGTAAACTTGTGTGGTATCTCCTATACTCTGAACAAAACCAAACAAAACAAAAAAGGATGCATCCTCTAAGTGATGTTGGGCAGCCCTTGCCCAGGCACATTGGAGACACTGTCCTCCCCAGTTTCCCCATCTTCAACCGCCTCTTGTTCTTCGCGAGCCATCGGGACAAGCTCGTAATCAATGACACCACGAATGGCATGAAAGCCACGCACCGCCAGCTCCTCTCCGATGTCTTACACGTCCGCAATGCGCTGTGGAAGCAGCTGGACAAGAAGACCCAGATCCGACTGCTAGCAGGCGAAGAGATTTGCTTCAACCTCTTAGCAGCGGGAGGATATGAATTCGCCACGGGGTTTTTGGCATTGCTTGCCTTGGGCGCAGTTGTTGTCCCAATCTGTGAGTAGTAGAGCGTGGCATTCCGTTCTTTCGTCATACATGTCCAAGTGCTAACCACCCACCCTGTACAGCCGTTGCAGTTCCGGTAGACGAAGCCGTGTACTTTGCAAAGACATGTCGATCAATTGGCGTCCTTTATGCTTCAAAGTGCTCGGTAGTGGGAGAAGGGCTGGCTAGTGCGATGCGTGGCTTGGACGCGCCCGACTTCGTCTCCATGCAGGTCCTCCCGCACATTTGCAAGCCTCCTGTTCCTGCTAGCAGCATAGCCATCTCGCAAGATCACCACCTCGACTACCATGGCGCAGGGCTCGTCATCTTCACATCCGGAACCAGCGGCCCCCCCAAAGCCGCCGTCAAGAACCGCTCCTTTCTCGACATGAACGCCCTGGCCATGGCCCAGTGGTACAACCTGCAGGAATCAGATGTGGTCTTACACACCCTCCCTGTGCACCATGCCACGGGTATTAGTGTCAGCTTCCTCCCGTATCTTAATTCCGGCTCGACCATCGAGTTTCAGTCATCTGGATTCAACCCAGCTCAGATCTGGGACCGTTGGCGACAGGGCGGCCTGACCATCTTCTCGGGCGTGCCAACCATGTACATCAGACTGATGCGGTATTTCGACGAGAACATCTCCAAGCGCCCGGCCGCCGAGGCCAAGTCCTATTTGGATGCTGCCAAAAACTTCCGTCTGATGGTGTCTGGAAGTGCGGCGCTTCCATTCTCCCTCCAAAGCAAGTGGATCAAGTTGTTAGACGGCAAGAGAATTCTGGAGAGATATGGCGCAACAGAGTTTGGCAGTGCCTTTACGGTAAAACCCGACGACATGGAAAATCCCGACGTAAGAAGCCCCTTGTGCCTTGTACCTTATAACCATATGGCGTAATTTCAAGCATGCTAACACTCGTACGCAGGGCTCTGTTGGGAAGCTATTCTTCGGGCTTGATGTTAAGCTTTCAAATGGAGATGAGGGCGAGATATTGGTCAAGAGCCCACACATATTCCGAGAGTATGTTTGCCTGCAACAATCCCGTGTCATGTAAAAAACCACGATCACTAACGATTCCTCTTTTTCAAAGGTATCTATATGATCCGGAAGCCACCGCCGCCGCCTTTACCCCTGATGGCTACTACAAAACCGGAGACATTGCTCGGCGCGAGGGCGAGTATTACTTCATCCTTGGACGAGCTTCAATCGACAGTAAGTACCCAACATGTCACTGAACGCCACTTTTGTCACCACATCCAGCTTATTAATAATAATAGTCATCAAATCCGGAGGCTATAAGATTTCAGCTCTTGACATTGAACGCGAGCTCCTGAATCTGCCTTATGTTAACGAAGCCATGGTGGTTGGTGTGGCTGATGAGGAATACGGACAAAAAGTAGCTGCCGCAATCGTCCTAAGAGAGGTAAGTTTTCTCTGAATATCCATGCGTCTCGCCAATCCAATCAGGGCACTAACCATGATTACAAGGCAACTTCATTACAACTAGAGAAGCTTCGTGCAGATCTAAGATCACGCCTCGCAGGCTACAAGCTGCCAACCATCCTGCGCGTAGTCGACGAGTTTCCCAAAGGCCCGTCCGGAAAGGTCGTAAAGCGAGTCTTGGGAAAACAGCTCTTCTCCAACCTTGACGATCCGGAGGTCCAGGTCTGGAGATCTCAGAAGGGTGGTCAAGCCAGACTTTAAGAACCCCCCCCCCTTCAGTCACCAACTATTAGTCCGGACGTGGATAAAAAATCGTTTAAGCGCTAGCACTAACAAAGGAATTATGTACAAAGCTGGAACCGCCCCATTCTAGACAATTGAGGACAATAGAAAGAGGTTGGCATTGCATCGGCCGAGAGGAACAAGAAATTTCATAGAACCAGAGACAGATAATATACCTAAAGCATTGTTTCACTAGACTCGTCACTCCACGGTTATATGAACCGACACTATAGTATGAGAATATTAGCGGTGATTTTGCGTTCTAGAGCACCACCAAGGCATTCAATCAGCTGATTCTCAGGGGAGACGTTTTACACGTATTACGTTGTAGAGACACTAGCATAATACATAATAAACGGTTATTTGGCAATTGCATCATTTACATAGTCATTAGATGCCAAGCTCAACCTCACATACCATCTACTGCAATAACAACACACCACACACACAGTCCTTATCTTAAAAAAATAGGAACATTCATAAAATTACTAATAAGTAGAGTGTGGCTTAAACTCCTAGATTAACTTTCATACTAAAATATAACTACTACCTCATAGCCTCAAATATTTTCTCCCTCCACTTCTGCACTTTTGCCGTCTCCATTCCTTTTAGGGGGGTCCAGACTCCCACGACATTTAATTTAGGAGAACGCGATATTACAACTTCGCCAAAATAGCATCGCCGTCTCCAGCACCCAAGACGATCTCTGTGTTTTTGTAGTCAGGGTTGACGGTGATACGGTTAAGGGGGTTGAGATCATGGGCGCGGTGGAACATGTCTTCGTATACCCGGCCATCATAACGGCCCAGTGAACTAAACGATCGAGCGGCTCATTAGCTCTCTTTTGTCCGAATCAATTGGGAATTGGAGAGAAAAACGAAGACTTACCTGTCTAGAAGATAATCTGGCAGGGCCCACACGTCAACTAGGCGAACCGCATGGGGCCTTATACGCCTCATCAGTTCCGTGATGCGATCTGGCACGGCATTGACCTGCTCGAGTGATATCGTCCCAGCTTGAAGAAAGTCCAGGGCAGAGTTTTGCAGTGAGAACAATGCAAATAGGGTGTATAAATCCCACAGCACATTGATGGTTTCCTGGTCAAAATTCTGCAGCTTGCTTATCTGCTCATAAAAGTTTCGAACAAGAATGGAGTAGGAATAGGCTGCTGATGTGTTAGCCAAGCCGAAAATCTCTCTCTAGCTGAAACATTGTGTTCTACTTACCGTGAGATAGCTGGTGCATCTTGACAAGCATCTGGTTCTCTGATCGACCTTGCTTGATTCTTTGTTCATACACCTGGAACGTCTACAGGGAATGAATGGTAAGCTTGGTTATTGGGAGCCAAAGGTGTCAGCAAAGACTTACCAAGCGAGCTGCCCGATGCTCAAAAGCCTCAGCCAGCGCAGAATGGCTGTTCAGGATGTCGAAACTAGCCCCGGTCTGGGAATATTGGTATTTCCTGAGCAAGCTCTCTGCTCTGGTCCCCTGCCCGGCCTCTCGTGTCTCCGTCACCTTTTTCGCAATCTTGATAAGGTAGCGAGCCACCTGCTGGGTGATCATCCAGTTGTCACCCTCAACAGTAGGCTTCGACAGATAATCAGCATTGAGCTGCACCAGCCCACTGTAGCCACCATACCCATGGCCTCCCATGGATCGTCTGCTGGTCTCGATGCCGTTCGCAGCCAGCTCAGTACACAGACTCTTCAGACCAGACGACAAGCTGTGCAGCTCCGCCATGCCACTGAAGTCGTTCTGTGCGATCCTCTCCCGCGTGGACAGGAACGTCTCCTTCATAACCTGTCCGGTGAAATGCAAGGCAAATACCGTGGCAAGCAGTGGCAAGATGCGGATCTGCACTGTTGTGTAGTCTAGGACGGGGGTTTCAGCTGCATCCGCTGGCCCTTCCTTGTCCTTGAACTGTTGTCGGATGGAAGTGTACCGAACTGCAACGGTAACGGCGCGGGCTAAAACTAGTCGGGCGTGATTGACAATTCGCGATCGAGCCTTGAACAACATCAACTCCGTTAGCTATATCATTCTAACAACAGTGTGTGAATAAAGTGCTACTAACCTCTGTGAGGGAGCCGTATACGACATTGGGAGCAGCTGGCTTCGTGTAAGCACCCGTCTCGGGGTCTAATTTGGCATATCTGCTCAACATGGCATTGTGAGGGACCCTGGTGAGTCAACGTGTGTTAGTTCACCATCTCCAATATGACTAGGGACCATGAGAAGAGTACTTGGTGCTCACCTGTATTGCTTGAAGAGCATAAACGCATTGTCCATAGGCGCGTAGCCATACTTGGGCCCAATATCTCCAATAACAATCCCATCCAAAGGCTGATGCGTCTTTGTGTCACGGACTTGCACCACAAAAGGGTGAGGACCCAATCTCTCGTATTCAACAGGACCGTTAGACGATGTCTTCTTGGGAAGCAACAGCTGGGCTACCACAATCGAATGGGTAGCTGTGCGTCCCAGTGACCCATTCCACCATTTACTCGCTGTCAAAGTCGGGCTGTGGATGATGAAAGTTTTGGTGGCCGGGTCCCATCGAGCTTCGGTCTCAATACCTCGGACATTGCTCCCGTGGCCCATCTCTGTCTGCGCATAGGCGCCAATCACCTCCCACCGTCCGTGTCTGGGGAGCCAGTATTGCTGCTGCTCATCGCTAGCTTGTTCTCGGAGAGTCTGCCGGAACATGGTGGTGTGAAGGGTATACGGTGACACATCGTCAACGAGGTACTTGGCCATCTCGTACTCCTCGTCTGACCACCTGTGCTTGTCAGACATTCGCCGGAGGAGCTTCGCTCGAGCAAGTCCAAGGAGATAGCGATCCGGCCGAGACAGATTCATCTGCGTCTTCTTGGAGAGGAGCTTCTCCCCCTGCAGCAGAGGCAGCAACCGCTCCTGCATCTGAAGCCATTCTTTGCCCAGGACGAATTGCGAGAGCGCAGCTACGGGAATAGAAGACCGGGCCCTCTCCTGCTCAATCAGAACATTTCCCCCAGGCCCTGCGGGCTTGAGTTCGCTGGTGAAGTCTTTCTGCATCTTGTACGAAGGTATTGCTTTTCTTCTTTTTTTGCTGCTAAGTTAGGCGACAACCAAAGCTGCTACCCAAACGCTAGAGAAACGATATATAATACAAACAATCCATCTACAGAAACCCTCTCGCCTGACAATCCCAATTGAAGATATCAGCTGTTTCGGGTAAGCTATCACCAGTTCCGAGGCACAAAGTCATCCGTTTCGAGGACAACAACAACCAAGTGGTGGGACGAGACCCAGACCAAAAACGCCGACGAAGTCAGCGCCTCCCCACCGACGCCCGTCGGCGATTCCAGCTGGAGCGGCGGACTTTTCGCGTCAGCACTATGCCATGCCAGCGCCACCGAGGGGGTTTCACGAGTCAAGCACAATGCGGAGAAGGCCAACCGGCAATAATAGTGGCGGATGTTAGGCCTGGGGGGATGGAATGGGGATATCGTGGAGTAGGTCCACTGGAATAGCCTCTACCATGTGGTCGGTTGCAGACAAGGTCTGACTATGATGGGGCTGCCCATCCCAGCCATGTGTTTCTCCAAGCTAACAGGGATGAACCAACAAACAACTCTCTCTCCCCCTTTCTAGTCCCAAACTAATTGTCCGATAGGGCGGATGACAAGCAGAGATTGACGAAGGATTGTTTTGTAATAGCGGTCGTGTGATCTTACACTATGGAACCATGGATTTGTCCAACGTGGAGAACAAGAACTCCGATCAATTTGTGATTATCGTCAAATGGGCCCAGTCACATCTCAAGTTCTTTTACAGATATTATTGACGAAGAAATTTTTTTAAAGTGAGGCCAAAATGTTGAAGTTGTCTAGCAATTGGATTTCCCCTCCACTAGTAATCACCGTTAAATGGGCCCAGTCACACCTAAGTTCTACTGCAGATATTATTGAAGAGAGATAAAATTGACTGAGGTCAAAATTTTGGTAGTTTGATTTCCCAGCACGTATATATGTAGTCATCACTATCAAATGAGCCCAGTCGCATCAATTTTTTTCTATAGTATTATGGAAGGAGACAAAAAATTAAGTGAGGTCAAAACGTTGAAGTTGTCTGGCAGTTTGATTCCCCAGCAATTAGTCATCACTGTCAAATGAATTCTACAGTATTATGGGAGGAGACAAAAATTAAGTGAGGTCAAACGTTAAAGTTGACTGGCAACTCGACTTCCCATAGTTATTGTACTATTAACTAAGAGTATTTCCACCAAAGAGTCTGCCAAATACCGCTATCCCGCCAACCAAAGTTGCGGGTTTGAAAACAAATATCCCAAAGTATTCCCAAAAACGCTCATAGAATCCCATATCCATTCAAGTCCAGTAGAAGACGATGACCACCATATAAACTTAAAGAGTATATCTGAAGAAGGGGCTCTGGTCACCCATCTCATCCAGCTCCTCAGGGGTGTACTTGGCGCGAATCTCATCTGGATCCATGGCCTCGCGCTTCTTGTTGATACGCTGCAGCGCAACACGCAGGATCATACCGGCGATAGCAGAGACCAGGAGGATACCAAGCGAAAAGCCAAAGCCCAGCCAGTAGTTGGGCGCCTGCCTGGCGAGGTAGATGTTGGTGCCTACTGCGCCACCCAAGTTGCCCAGACTGATCTGTAGACCAAGTCCGATGTTGCGCTTCCATGTTCCTGCCAAGTTGTTTGCTGTTTTGGGCTGTCAGTACATTTTGAACCATGGGGAGTTAAAACAATTTTTTAAGACGCAAACGTACCGTTCCATGTGACACAACCTGTGATGGTGGTGTATAAACCGATGGCAATAATGAAAAGCGATCCGTACACAGCGCCTGGGTACTTCTCTTTGGGAATAGACATGACAATGATGAAGCCCATCACGCCGAAAAGTTGAGGAATGATGATAAAGGGAGATCGAGTCTTGTAGCGATCAGACAGGTAGGCTGACATAACCGTGCCTGTGACGGCTGCAACGTACACAGGAATGGTGAGAAGTTGCTGCGTAGCTGATTAGCAAAAAAGAAAAAACTCAGGTATTGAGGAGGCCATCTCTGCTCACCGCATTGGTTGTCGTGTAGCCCAGCTCGCTGATGACAACAGGCAGGGTATAGATGAAGCTGTGGAAGTACGATTGTCAGTTCATCCTGACAGCTCATTATCACGGCGGGTTAGATTCTTCTTACCCGTAAATGGGCATGGCGTTGCCCCAGTAGACCACGATGGACATCCAGACCTTCCAATCCTTCATTGCTTGCCAGAAGTAGTCCCATTTAAAGGGGTCGTCCTTCTTAATGCCTTCAACCTGCTGGAACTCTTGCAGGCGTTTCATAACATGTCTCTTCTCGGTATCTGTAAGGAATGTGCAGCTCATAGGGTCGTTGGGCATTAAAAAGGGGGCGATCACAGCGGCGACGACAGTTGCCAGTCCTTCGATAATGAAGATCCTAGATAGTCAAACCCTCGGTTAGCACAATAACCCAGTGGAAATAGAAAGGCATGGACCTCTCTAGGGAGAAAAGGGGGAAAGGGGGTGACTGAAAGCTTACCAGCGCCATCCTGCCAGTCCTGCAACACCGTGCATCTTCTCAATAGCAAACGCGAGAAGACCTGAGAATGCACCAGACAAGGCACCACCTGCATAGAAGTAGCCCATTCGCAGCTGGACATCGTGTCGAGGGTACCAGCATGTCAGAAGGTACGACGCAGCAGGAAAGAAGCCCGCCTTTTTCTCATTGTCAGCATGTTTTTTTTATCGTTCGCAGGGGGGGTTTCAGCAACAATATAAGTACCTCTGCAATACCGAGAGCTACTCGGGCTACCACAAGACCAGAATAACTCTGAACGATTCCCATCAATCTGCAAAAAAGGAGGTCGGCGTAAGTTCTTGTGTTGCTCTCTCATGTTCCGGCGAAAAAAAGGAGGTGACTACTCACGTCATGATCGTCCCCCAAGTAAACATGATTAGAGGAATCCACACGCGAGGCGTTAGGATCTTGAGAAGAACATTGCTAGGAATTTCAAACAGCCCATAGGGAATGAAGAACATGGTCAGGGCAATATTGTACTGGTTTGATGTGAGATGCAAGTCCTTGCTCAAGCCAGCCACATTGGCATTTCCGACTACGGGGCTTGATTAGCATTTCCACTCCCAACTGCAATAGCAAACGAAAGAAAAGAGAAAGTCTAGGTTAAGGGGGGGGGAATCACCATTGCCTCTGTCAAGGAAGGAAAACAGATAAAGAACTCCAAGCAATGGAATCAGACGAATATCAATTCGACGCAACACCTTCTTGAACTCTGCCTCATCCAAGGGGGGGAGGGGCTCGCTGTTTGGATCAGCGTCCTCCACCATGCCGATTTCGTTTTTGACGTCCATGATTTCGGCTTCTGTCATATGGTAGGTAGATCAATCGTGAGAATTGTCTTGGACCAAACCTGAGAATGTTTCAAGTCAAACGACTGGTTTATATAGGAGTCATGTCTTCCCTCCTCATTTCGACAACGGCCAGGAGCAATCTGCCATGCTTAGACGACGGAAATCGCCGTCAGCTGCTGATCCCAGCCAGTTGAAGCGCAAGTTCCCCATGCGCCCTCAAAGTCCACGCGCAAACCCCGACTGTAGCGTCGCTTGGCCCAGACACTATTGATTGGCGAAAATAAACAAAGTCCACCAACCTCTCCAATTGGATGGTTCTCGGCGTATTCTTTGTGGGGTGTTGGCGCGCGGGGGGCATGTCTGGGGTAAATCTGGGGTATGTTGGGGGAAATGGCGCCGGCTCATATGGGGGCAAAACGCCGAACGCGTGTGCCACGATTTTCTTCTCCTGGCTTAGATAAATGTTGTATAATAGCTTTACATCATGACTGACAGGCATAACATTGGTGTGGATGTACCAAATATAGCGGATTTCAAATCATGTATGTAATTGTTTGAACAGATGTAAAATTCAAGAGGGCAATCGTTGTTGTTGAGGGAAACCCATGATGCTTTGGGGTCTCTATTGGTTGGCTGGTTACCTTGACTTCATATCACATCCTCCTTTTGTCTCACCTATTTCTAGTATTACGACTTATACTACGGAGTACAAAGTCAGTAAAGAGACTGGCATCCATCCACTCATGTGCCTAAATGGTAGCGTTAAGCAAGGTTATTAATGATCTACACTTGTGTGCTATCTACCACAACTACACACTTGCCCTTCATCTTGCCTGAATGCGTGTCTTCGACCATTTTGGGAATCTCCTTTAGTCCGTGATATATATTGGTTTCCACCCTGATTCCATGCTTTACGGTGAATTCCATCATCTCCCGTGTTTCCTCGGGGGACCCTGTCTTTGAGCCAACCACCTGGATATCTCGAAAGATGAACTCATAAAACGGGATGCTCACCTCGTTGGGCTTTTTCACAGCAATAAGACTTAGCAAATCGTAGCCTATATGGATGAGTTGGGATGTGAAAAAAAAAAAAAAACACGTACCTGAGCAACCTGCACCACACGACCATGCTTCCTGGTCACGGCACAGGCGAGCGCGGCAGCTGTCTTTGCGTCACTCAGATTGAGAGTAGACGTCACGCCTTTACCTCCAGTGACATCCTGGACTTGCTTGACAACAGCGCTGGTTCCGGTCCGCACGTCAAGAACAATCTCCGCGCCAGATGCCTTGGACAGACTGAGTCCCTCTTCGCGAGCATCCAGCCCAATCACTCGGAGGCCCTTGGCCTTTGCAAACTGAACGGCCAAGTGGCCCAAACCTCCTCCAGAACCGACGATGGCTATCCAATCTCCAGCCTTCAGTTCCGTCTGCGTCAAGCCGCGCCACACCGTGATGCCTGCACAAGCCAACGGGGCTGCATCCGTCAAGTGCAGTCCTTCCGGGACCAGCGACGCCGCCCGAGAGTCAACCAAGACGTACTCTGCAAAGGCACCGTCGACCTGGAATCCAATACCGCCCACACGATCCGTGCAGTACTGCGGGTGGTCGCTGTTGCAGTCCTCACACGTGCCGCACTGGTGAAAGGGAATACCCGAGAGAACACGGTCCCCGACTGCAAAGCTGGTCACAGCATCGCCCTTTGCAACAACCTTACCTACGCCTTCGTGAGAAGCCGTCACGGGCAGTTGTATCCCTGCCATCAAGCCCTCCTGGACCATGAAATCAGTGTGACATAGCGAGGCGACTCCAGTCTTCAGCAAAAGGTCATGCGGTCCCAGGTTCTGAGGCACAGGGACCTCACAAAGCTCATATGGCTCATTAAACTAGATATAACAAAAAAAACACAGGTTTCTCAGTCTTTCTTCCTTTTTTTTCCCCCATTTACTCCTCAACCAAAAAGCAGGTACATGATGAAAGGCCATACCTTGACCACCTGACAGGCGAGCATAGTCTTGGGGAGCGCCTCGGCTGCCATGATGAAGATGTGGGTAGTACGTTGAAGAAGAAAAAAAATGAATATCCCCTGGGTTTACGTGCGGAGTGTTGCTTGTTGCTGTTGTTGTTGTTGACTATATCTGCAACCTTGCCTGATACGCAAAACTGAGCTAGCAAAGTGGCGGAAAAACAAATCGGCATCACAGACGAGATTCAGAAACAAAATTAAAAATAAAATAAAAAAGGCTCTAGACCATTTAGGTAGTAAATGAAGAAAGCGTAAAAGCCACCACCGAAATCGCCGAAACCCCATTTTCTATCGGACATTTCCACAACCTGCGTCAGACAAATTTCCCCGGCTAAAAAAATACAGCGAGTCATGGATGCTTCCTTTGCATTCTGGGTTGCCGCGCAAGTGGTGGGTTCCAGGCCCAGCGCCCCTCCCCGTGGGGTAAAGAAGGAGGCTCACCAACACACTTCGTATAAACCACCTCCGTTCCGACGGCCGCAAACCCACCGCTATATATATACTAAATGAAACAAAGTGGGAAATAAAAACCAGTCTTATTACCTACAAGCTTTCATTAGCAGTATACAGACCCGGCATCTCGGACAGTTGTGTGTTGTTACGTGAGTGTGTTTTGTGCTTGTGTGTGTAATATATTTATATAAATCTTCACGACAATGGCGTCTTGGACTTTCGAGGCGACTTTGCGGCCAATCCTGGCCACAGTCCAATCCACCTACAATTCAAATGGCGAATTCCAAGTTTCTGCTTCTGGCCACACCGTTTCGTTTGCGATTGCAAACAGCGACACCAAGGAAAGCGTGCTTGTGACTATCAAGGGCGGCCAGGCACAGGTGGAATGGAACAGCCAGCAACCCGCTGAATTCACCCTGTCCGGCCGGTCCGAAGACTGGAAGGAATTCTTCTCTACTGTTCCCAAGCCCCCCTATCAGTCTTACTGGGGTATCCTGCGTGTATTGGGCCATATCCCAGGAGTCGGCATCTCGGGCGACGCTGATGCCTTTGGCAGAAGTTCAAGGCTGTGGAGGCTCTTCCTCGACATAACATATGAGCAACTCGTCGGCCCCAGGGCGGTCGCCACAAACGGTGGTGCTGTCAGTCTCGAGAATGTGGAAGAGGACTTCATTACTGGACGCTATATATGGCTGGATCTGCCCGTCTTCGGCCTCACCAAGATCTTCTATGAGACGTCTGGTACCGGGCCCAAAGACATCCTGTGGCTCCATACTGCGGGCGCCGACTCCCGTGAGTATCACGACCTCATGAACGATAAGAGCCTCCGGGAGCGATACACCATGTACGCTTTCGACCTGCCCGGGCACGGAAGATCGTACCCAGGCCTAAAACAGCTGCCTCAGGGATACGTCAACGACGAGAACACCTACGTCGAGACCATCCACCAAGTCATCAAGAAGCTGAAGCTCCACAAACCCATTGTCTCCGGTGCCAGCATGGCAGGCCACGTCTGCCTCGCGGTAGCTATCCGGGCCAAGGAGCTCGGGCTCGGAGGCGTCATCCCCGTGGAAGCGGCCTCCTACCTCCCTCTCATTCAGCCACCCTACGAATTCGGCGGCCACCTCAACGAATCCATCATCAACCCAGAGCGTGTATCCGGCATGATTGCCCCTACAACGTCAGAGTTCCAGAAACGGCTCATCTGGTGGATCTACTCATCTCAGGCCGCCGGCATCTTTGTCGGCGATACCAAGTTCTACTTCCGTGGATGGGATGGCCGAGGCCGTATTGAGACCATCGACACAAAGGCCTGCCCCGTGTACATGCTAACGGGCGAGTACGACTACAGCTGCACACCTGAGGCGAGTGCAGAGGCGGCATCCAAGATTCCTGGTGCTAAGTTTGAGAAGATGCACCGTATGGGCCACTTCCCTATGACGGAGAGCCCGGAGGAGTTTAAGGTATATCTGGACAGAGCACTCGATTTTATAGAGAAGTCTCGTTCTTAGTCAAATAAAAAACTAGTATTTTAGCCTTGTAAAACATAATCCAGGGTTCGGTGCAAAGTGAAGGTTTCGTTTGTGAAATCCCGGTATAGACCTGTATGTAGTGACTGTGCCATTGGATTGTATTGTAGCATGTCCATTCATTTGTTTTCAATCTTCTAAATGCTTGTAACCTCTTCAAGAATAACGATGCCAAGAAAAATGATTGATGCCCGCAAATTACTCCCACAAAAAAAAAACCATATTATATACATCAGATCTTCGCCTTCGGCTGCCTTGACACCTCGCGGCTATGAACATGGCAGATCCTTTGAAACTCACGCAGCGCCTCCCCATACAACTCTTGCCTCAACACCGCATACACGCCCATCTTCGCTTTTGCCTTGACCCTCTCCGCCAGCGCAACCGCCGCATTCAGCATCTCATCCGGCGCCGCAACCTCATCCACAATCCCCGCCTCGAAAGCCTCCTTGCCCGTGAACTTGTGTGCTTCGAGCAGGACCTTCCTAGCTACCTGTGGGCGGAGCTTAGCGCGCAGCAGGGCTCCCATGCCGTCGAAGTGAAGTCCTAGATTCACGGGCGGCATGGACCAGAACCCGCGCTGGGAGTTCATGATGCGGTAGTCGTGGGCAAGGGTGAGGAGGCATGCGCCGCCAAAGGTGTGTCCTGTGATGAGGCAGATGGTAGGGAAGGGGAAGTCAAGGAGCGTGCGGATGAGCTAATGTTTGTTTAGTCAAATTAACACTAGGAATTCAGCAGTACATGAAGTGAAGCCAAAGCTTACCGGATAGAAGCCATCGGTACTAGAATGGGGGTTGACTGCCCGTTCATCCAAGTCCAATCCCTATTGCCATTTTGTCAGGCATTGAGTTCCCATGAAATGTTGGTTTCCATTCATCCGCAAGTCAGCTTACTGTAGTAAAGAACTTCGCATTGTCCCCTCTCAGAATCACCGCACCCTCAGGTTCGGCTTTCTCAGCGAATAGCACTCGCTCAATATTTCGGTATATATTGACAAGCTCCTGGCAAAGTGTCATTGTGAGTCGATTCTCCGGCGCCTTTTGCAGCGTGATGATGAAAACGGCTCCGCGCCGCTCAACATTTACGTGCTCCGTAGACTCCATGATGGGTGTGTGTGTGTGTGTGTCGGCAATGTGAGGCCCTGTTGA
Organism: Sphaerostilbella broomeana; assembly: GCA_930272545.1. Lineage (NCBI taxonomy): Eukaryota > Fungi > Ascomycota > Sordariomycetes > Hypocreales > Hypocreaceae > Sphaerostilbella > Sphaerostilbella broomeana. The sequence goes on from CAKNET010000001.1 coordinate 1,168,876, forward strand.
GGTACTTTGTTTTCTCTTTTTTTTTTCGTTTTTGTTTGTTTTAATCGAATTGATGAAATTACTGAATATCCTTCCTTCTGAAAGTGATGGTGCTTCGAATGTATTAAGACAGATGGATGGAGTCAAACACGATTATACCGAGGCACGGTCTAAGTCGGTACAAGGTTCGTGTCTTTCGTTCGTGTATGTGTTTTCGCAGCGGTTGAATCGCCGACATAATCGCCGAGCCCAACTCTAGGCCCCCAGAAGGCGTACAAGCCAGGTAAGTGAGCTGCACGCATCCCCTGTTGCGCCCACGACGGCAGCTGCGTGTAATTTCAATAAACATGGAAATTTGCTGACTGTTGTTGCCACTCACCACTCCTTGTGATCGTTTTGCCGTTTTCGGTTGCTTTTGCTCCTGAGCCATGGAGTCCCTCTTTTTGGCAAACCGGCGGTCGCCAATACAGCCGCATGAGCTCGGCGAAGCAAGTCAAACAAACCACCATTTATCTAATTCACTTTTCATTTTTCAATGCACTTTCGCTTCTATATTCGTCTCATCAATTTCTTAATGCTGCTTATTTTGTCTTGCGTAACTACTATCCCTCAATATGGCAGTCATTCGTGAATACTAATAATATAATTACATCCCAAGCACTGAGCACGGTGAATTAGGAACCGGCGTTCATGTCATATCATGCTGGTGTTGAACCACAGCAGCATGTTCAGTGATTTCCACGTGTGGCGTAGCCTGAATCAGGTACCCCAAGGCTCCAATTCGCGGGGCGTAACATCGGGGCATCGGGGAGCATGTGGTGGTGAAACCGTGAGGGGGCAGCGAGGGGCACAGTCTGCCTCTCACCTCCAAAAAAGCTCAGAGCGGGACATCGTCAGTGACGAGCTGCCACGGTATCCTCTATTGAGGCGTTGCAATTGGAGAGAGTCTTGATCGTAATTGGGTGATATGGCTATTCTGTAAATAGCTGGGTATTGTAGTGAATGCATTATACAAATTACGCAACAAGCAAACGCAGGACAAACTTCAGACGAAGAGCACACGCACCACCCACTGCGCCTCTGCACGAACCTAGCTTACCCTGAAAATGCGTAGAGTCAATCCAGCAACGTTCTTTGTCCATTAAATCTTCTTTGCTGCAAATTTCACCCTAATAAACAACCATTAGCCACACCTCCAAATCCTCCATCATCACCAGCCCTCACCTTGACAGCAGCATCCTAAGTGCCACCACTCTCCCCCTCTCACCATGTCCGCTCCCTCCTCCACCGCCGAGCTCGACGCTCTCCTTAGAACCGACGTCCGAAACGCCATCCCCACCGAGACCTTGCTACCAATCCTCAGCGCCCCGCCGTTTATTCCCTCCCAAGCCCTCATCAATGCCCGCGACGTCGGTGCCGTCCCGGGCAGCAAGATCCCTGCCGGCCGTATCTTCCGGTGCGGCACCCTCGAGTTTGCCGGCCATGACCCTGCCTCCGTCGCCTGGATCCAGGGCAACGTCCGCCGTATCTTTGACCTGCGAAAGCCCCAAGAGCGCCAGGACGCGCCAGACCCTGTCATCCAAGGCGTGGATAATGTCTGGATCGATGGTGCGGTGGAGTATCCTTCGCCGAGCCTCGAGGACTTCGCCAAGGGCGACGGCAGCGAAGCGTGGAAGACGCAGTATCTGAGTGTGGCTCTCGCGTACCAGCCGACATACAAGGCTGTTCTCGAACACATCAGGGACAAGCCGACTGAGCCGTTCCTGTTCCACTGCACAGGCAAGCATCTGATGGCCCCTCCCGCTGCTGTCCCGGAAGTTTGAGCCCTTGTCATGCTAACCCAACCAACCATCCAGCTGGCCGTGACCGCACCGGTGTCCTCGCCGGACTACTCCACCACCTTGCCGGAACACCAGACGACGACGCTGTCCGAGACTACATGCTCTCTCGGGTCGGCACCGAAGTCGCTCGCGACAAGCTCCTGCACTATGCCCTAGCCAGCGTTGGCACCACCGACCCCGAGACGCCAGGGTTCTACAACCTCGTTGACCTACGACCACAGTATTGGGCGGCCTTCCTCGAGGGCCTCCATGAGAAATTTGGAGGCTGGGATGGCTATGTGATTAAGGGTTTGGGTATTTCGGAGGAGGATCTGGTGACTATCAAGAAGAACATCCGGGTTTAAAAAGTGCTTAGGAGCAAAGGCGAGTTACTGCGAAGATCAATATCGATGTTGCTACATTTTAGATACCATACCCCTTTGGCTATCTAGTCACACAGGGGCACTATTGGAAGTAGAACCCAAAGAGTTGTCGAGGGTCTCATTAAGACATGGAGTAGATTAGATGCGCCAAACACAATGGAACATCTTTCTTTGTTTTGCGAGTGCAAGTGTTTGCTACCACATGCAGCTTTCCTTTCCATATCCACATCTATCCGCTCGAGATCCAACAAGCATCTCGATCTATCAAGACCAAACCATCATGCCTCGTCATACCATCCCTAACTAACCCACAGGAGAACCCAACTACCCTCTCTCTCCATTTATCAAATCAATTCTTTTTATAAGATCCGCCCCACCATCACACAGCCCAAAAAAAGCCGTCACCGCAATCTTGCATGACATCACCTCCCACCAACAACGAGCCACACACACACGCGCCACACCTCACCAATCCATCCCACTTCCATCATACCTACCCATGCCATGCACGCACTCATGCAGCCTTAATGACGTCTCCAGCCACAGGGTCCCCCTCCATCTAACACCAGTGGCAGCAGGTTTCCTTAGTTTAATTTTCGAGTCTAAGCAAAAAAATCGCCTAAACAAGCTTATTGCGAAGCAGCTGTGTGGGTGATCGGCGTTGGAAATGACGATTTTGTGTCGCTGGCGTTGGGAGGCCTTATGGCTTTATGATACGAAGTGCGGATGAGGAGTATGTCATAGTTGGTATGGTTTGAGAGGTGATGGGAGTTCAAACTACCTTGATTTGTATCTGTAAACTGTTCGAGTAGAGAGATATAAAGCCAGCATCATCCCTCAACTGACAATCAATATCATAAATTCCACAACTTAACCATCATCATCATCATCATCATCATCATCATCATCATCATCATCAACAACAACAACAACAACAACAACAACAACAACAACCAACAACAGCCACCAAAACATCTTCGTCACTTCAACAAATCTTACACAAATCAAAACCAAACCACCCACAATGCCCTTCACAACCCGCCGCAGACATCACCACCACCATACCACCGCAACACACACTCCCGTCACCACAACGGCACATACCCACCGCCGCCGCGGCCTCTTCTCCCGCCGCCATCGCCGCACCCCCGTGGTTCACCACCAGCGCAAGCCCACCATGAGGGACAAGGTCAGCGGTGCGCTCACCCGTCTTAGAGGTACCCTTACCGGACGTCCTGGTGTCAAGGTACGAATTATTCCCTTTGCTTTTTGTATCTGACTATTTGGGAAACAAGACTAACAGAGTTATAGGCTGCTGGTACTCGACGTATGCATGGCACAGATGGACGTGGATCCCATCATCATGGCCGCCGAGTCTACTAAATCATCATTCATTTGGCTGTAGAATGACGCATCTTTCCTTTAAAGAAGTTAGAATATGTTTCTGCGTTGATGTAGTCAACAAAAACAGTTATGATTGCGGAAGACAAATCACACACTGTAGGCCGGCAAAAAAAAAAAGGAACGATAGATACCCTGAGCATATAATAGTTACGATGGCACATGAATAAATTATAATCAATCAACTTGATCTACTTGATCTACTTGATCTACTGTCAAATTGTTGACCTGGTATCTTCAAGCGTCCTGACCGCAAAGTACTGTTTCCCTTAAACTCTTGACAATTATACTCCGTCAAAGCCAACTGCGGATGTTGTACACGTGCATGCGACTATATTACTATGCACAAATTCCAGGTAGGTTATTCATAACCATTTTGGTAGCGATGTGTTCTATAGGTTGAGAGGAGAATTTTGCTATTTTCTTGTCTCGTGGCTTTATGGTTTTTGCCTTCCAAGTATTGGCACTACTCAACATCCCTTGTTCAGCATTTCTGATTTAGAAAGTTACTGCAATTCATCAGTTTCGTCAGCCTGTGGAAATGATGATCGATACGGAGGTGCTAGCCTAATCCGAGAATGGTTCCTCAAATCAAGAACTGGCTGTGAAATCCGTGAACCAGTAGATGAACTGATGTTACAATGTTTGTTCATTGCTTCTTGGGCTTTGTTATTGTGAGCTGTGCCTTGTAGTATAATCAAGCGGTTTGTGTCAAGGGGGGATAGCATTCGAGCAGGCGGTGTATCACTTCTCGCAAGCTCATCCACGTCATCTCCGGTGCCATGGTGTCCAAGTTGACTATACCAATGGAAGGCCTCTTCAAGATTTTCCAAATCTTTCTTGCTCGGAGAAGGATGCTTCTTCGTCCATCTCTGATTTGGGGCATTTGACCTCGACTGGAGTGTGGACAAAATATTATTGGTAGAATCACGACGTGCCATTAGCCTTCTATTTCCGATTTTATCTGAGCTGTCTTTCGACGATGCAGGTTGTTGAGGTCCATACTTTGTCAATTTGATAGTCACAGTTTCCGAGTTCACTCCTGATGGTTGTGAAAAGTCCTGGTTATTATTGTCATCGTCAAAGCCTGCAGCATGCGCTTCTATAGTACGAATTTGAGGAGTGGATGCACCACCTGGGGATGAATTCAAGATTCTATCTTCGAGGTTACTCTCAAACCCCTTCTCAGATTCGAATGGATCCCTGTATGCAGAGGGACATACGCTTGGCTCATTATCCGTCATTGGAACAGGCTGAGTCTTATTTGTGATTAGACTGCGATGTCTTACTGGCCCAGCTAAAGGGTCATCAACGGATTGGCCGTTCCTGAGGGACTTTCCATCGCCGGCAACTGGCTTGCGAGTCACGCGTCCTCCCACCATTTTCTGTACTTTCTGTCTGTTGAGATTGTCCCCTTCATTTAAACGAATCTTAATAGTATTAATTGAAGAGGCGCGGCGAGCGGTCGACATAGAGCAATTTTCATTGGAAGAGAAGAGATTATTGGCATCTTGTTGAACGCGGTGCCTTGCGAGCTTACGTTGAGAAGTTGATCCTGAAGTAGATGTCTTGACATGCAAACGATCCCAGGCATTCGATACCTTGGCAAATACCCTGGACGGTGTTATGCGAGAAGTCTTAGGGACAGTGGAGTATTCAAGCCCGACTGGTGATGGTTTCAAGGCATCTGTTGCCGCCAGCATGGCAAAAACCTTCTCTTGAACCCCATCTGAATTAATCGCCTGTTTATAAATCTGTGGGGGTTTCTGGCCCTTTAGTAGAGTTCCTGTGTTGTGCTCCATAGTATTTTGAGGAAATACACAACCAGGCGTCACTTCTCTCACAGCAATCGGTAGGGAGTGGTCTTCCCAAAAATCGACAGGACTAACAAAGGGACGAAGCAGGCCAGATTGATTTCTGCCGGGAGAAGAATTTGCCCAGCTTCTAGCCCGGGGTGATCTGGCAGACGAAAGTTTAGGTGAGGTTTTTTGAATTCTCGGAGGATTAGGTCGAGCGCTGATGGCCTTCTCAGCAGCTGTATTTCGCACTTCAGTAGTAACGAATGAACAATTGGTACTTTCCATGGCTTGCATTGTTGAGGCTTCAACAGCTGGGGACGTTGAGGCAAACGATTTAAAAGGGTCCATCTCTGATTGCCGTTTAGCACTATCTTTAGGAACGCTGATGGTACTGTCATCAAGCAGGGCGCTCGCAATTTCCTCGATGCTTGCTGGATGGACATGATTCTGTGTTGGGTCGTTTTGTTTCACGTCGTCGTTTTGGGGGTTTATAGCTTCCGAAGGTGGATCTAGACATACCAATATTAGCACCATATCCATATATTTAAAATAGGCTTTGTAGACTTACTAGGATTCTTGGTTAGTAAGGGATTGATTGGGAGCTTATATCGACGTCTCGAGCCAAAGGAACCGACTAGGCCTCTTTTTTTCCCGTACGTAATAGTAGTAGATGCCATCTTGAAACATAAATAAAAACAAGAAAAAAGAACGAATGACGATTCAATTATAGAATTAGTAGAACGAGAGACATGAAACAAAAGAAGATGGAAACGAGTGAATGGGAGTCAGTCAAACGAGTGAAGTGAAACGATCAGTGAATGGCGCGATGCACAACCAAAATTGTGAGGTATTCGGTGAAGCCCCGATGCTTATGGTTGGGTCATGGGGTGAGTCTCTCGTGAAAGAAGCTGCTCCAGGGCATTCTATGACTGGCCGCCAGGGTCATGCCTAGGATCTAAACGTTCCGCGAGGAAGCCAGGAAGCTTCATATCCCTAGGAAATCCCGTAAGCGAGCCTTTTGGCATGAGGCAGCGTAGTGGCCAAAGTGCCAAATCAGATGGAGGTTGCGACTTTCCAAGGGGACGAAGTGGTCGGTAGGTGATGTAGGACAAAGGAGGAAGAGGACAGGAGCCGATGTCGGAAAAAAAAAGACCATTTAAGCTCCTCTGAGGCCACGAGGCAAATGACACCTGCAGGCCCTTTAGTTTAAATATGGCAGGGAGCGGTAGAAGGCCAGTTGCTTTGTGTTGGAGGCAGCAGCTGGCTCACAGCTGGGAGAAGAGTTTACAGAGGCAAGGGCTGGCAGGTGCAGACCTGGAAGTCACTTGAAACCAACAACTACAGTGATACCTCCAGATTTCTGCAATCCATACTTTTGATATTAGCAATCCTCATACAAGCCTGCCAGATACCTCAACATAGTCCTGCCTCGAGATGTCTCGTCGCATTTAAATTACTCCCAGACAGAGATCTGGACGCCACTCAATAATACCAAAATGGCAAAGACATTTTGTCAGTATGGCGGTCTGAATGGAATCAAGGGAAAAGATAAAGCTATTATCACCCTGATGCCTTTCAAAGTTCGTAACCGACTCTGTTTGCTCTTAGAACTGAAGCGCAGACTCAATTTTCCCGTATCTCTCAGCTGATAGACAGCCGAGCAACAATACGAGGGCATCAATGACTGTAATGAAACAAATCAATATATCTCCGATTACACAAGCCATATGTTCAATTTGGGCATTGGATCAAATATGACGAATTCCGTCAACGAGGACATAAATGGTCGCTGAAGCTCCTGGTTGGCAACCATATTGGAAGGCGCCGTTCCGCTTGCATAATGTTCCATTTAATTCCCATACTTTGGACTTTACCTCACTTCAAGATACAATATTCATAAATTTGGAATCTTCTGCTTCCTAGTCTGTCTACAAACTGTTCTTTCGCCAGCATTGACATTCTCGCGAAATGCAAATGCCTAGGCGAACGTTGAAGTATCCTCGCACGTGATCCAGTTTTCGTATGCCTCTAGCGCCAAAACCCATCTACCCCTGCGGCTCGATCAAGGCTCTTTACATCATCGGGAAGCTGTAGCCCTAGCAGCAAAAAATTTCTAGAAGGCATGAACTTCGACTTCGCATCATCTCAACCATCACCAAAAATAAGCGACGAGCAAACCGCTACGATTCGCGCTGCGGCGCCAACTCTGCGTACGTTTCGTACGTGTTCCAAGAAAACTTGAACGGTGGATTTGCCTCTGACGGATTACCAGAGCTCCGAAGCTCCGATATCTCCACGAATTCTACCACCTTCGCCACGAAATCCCGACCACAGCGCCTGACTTCTGCACCGCCAAATTAAAGTCTTTAAGAGTTTAGAGGAGGGCGCATATCATAGATCACAACAAGAGAACCTTAATACGCATCGTAACGTCATGTTTCGACCGGTAGTTAAAGCCAAGGTGGTATCACCTAAGGCGGTCTCACGGGGGCAGAACAAGGCCACCGTATTGAGGACCGCTTGGAGAAGACTATTTTCCTCGCAACCTGTGGGGAAAGCATATGATAACTTCTGGTGGAGGATGTCAAGCCCAATTGAGGCCTTGCGGGGAATCACACGGCACGGCATTACGATGCGGTCAAGTTTCGGGCCGACACACAAGTTCCTAGGAGGGTTGCAAAGACGAGGCTTTCAGTTCTCTGCATGGAGACGCAATACGGCCCCAGATGCCCAGAGGAGCCTATCACTGAGCGAGAGACTCAAAAAGCTTTCTAGGGAGTACGGTTGGTCGGCCGTTGGCGTCTACCTCGGGCTCAGTGTTTTAGATTTCCCTTTTTGTTTTCTCCTCGTGAGAGTAGTGGGAACAGATAGGATAGGTAGGCTTTCTCTCTTTTCTTCCTCCCTATTTCTCAGCATCAGATTCAGCCGCAGATCCCGTCCCGGGCGCTAACCCAAGATCATGCACATAGGCCAGATCGAGCACTATGTAGTTTCAACGGCTAGTACCGTCATTCCTGAATCTGTGCGATCCAAGTGGCGGGAGCTCTTGCAGTCGTTCAAGCAAAGCGAAACGCAACAATTGGGCAACAGTGAAATTAGCGACAAGGCGGAGATGGTAGGCTGGGGCGTGGAAAAGGCACAAGAACGCCACAAAGAGGAAGCCAGTACGTTTGATCCTTTACAACCGTTTCGCTCTACCGGTTTTGGATTTGGTCTTACTTTCCAATCCGGTGCCACTTTGCCAGTAGCTTCCTAACTGTACATGTGAAACTAACGATTTTTGCAGGTCTAGCGACGCAGTTGGCGCTTGCGTATGCTATTCACAAAAGCTTCATCTTCATCCGAGTACCCCTGACCGCCGCTGTGACGCCTAAGGTGGTTAAGATCCTCCGGGGCTGGGGCTGGAACATTGGCAAGCGCACCCCACGGTGAGACTGATCAAACAGGTGAGGGTAACCAACCGCGCAAAGTCGATGGATCCTCACTAGGTTGTATGGACCTGTATAATCATTGATATTGATTGGAGTAGCTGGTCTGGTGTAACGGGGACGGGGGGCATAGATGCTGATCGACTAGATCAGCTTACACCGCGGTGGCAACTGCAACGGCCCCAAAGAGGAAACCATTCTGGCTTCCAATAGAACGATAATCTCTCTACTCGGTATTGAGCCTATGAGGCATCCAATTATGTATGTATACTACCTAATATAGATGGAAGATGTGGAAGGAAGATTGGGGACTAGCCTAGAAAGGACACAGCTGCGCGGATCGAAAAGGATATAGGAATAGAGAAAAAATCCCAAAATAGACATGGCAAGGTTTAGACCAATGGCGGAAATATTGAAATGCTACTCTATGCTACTCAACATGATATCCGAGTGTCGAAGGGAACGGCTGAATGGGATCTGCTGTGGATACTTGGGCCCGCAACCACTTACGGGCGCATAACCGATAGCCATATCAGAATTCGGCTATCGTTTGGTATAGTATTGTGGGGTTTTGGAGTAGCATTTCCTCTACCTCCTTTTTTTGGAGACCTTTTTTTGCCCGAGTGGCACATATACAAGCAAACAGTACTTTACCATTGGAATGCGGCACCTCAGCCTCATAGGGGCTACCGAGACTGGGCGGCAACATTGAGCCGCCTGGCTAGCCAGCCACGCTGCGTTGGTCTATTGACCTGCCGAAGTCCCTCTTGGTGTTCATATATTCGTCGTCTTGGATGTCGACGGTGATTGCCGCCATCATGTCCCGATTAGGAGGACGGGCAAAAAAATTTGCTTGAAATAGCAAAGTTTAAGACATACATCTGAACGACGTACGCGAGGAAGAGAACGGTATGGACATGGCTAACACGCTTAGCGCATCCCATGAATATTAAGCGGCTCAGCAAATATCGATGCTTGGGGCCGAGTGAATTTGAACAGCTTTGGTCAGCGACGGCGTTTGTCGTCAGAATCAGAAATGTGTGGGGTTCGGTTAGAGACATGCATAACGAAAGCATGGTAGTTAAAAGAGAGTGTGAAAGTTGCGTAAGGTTATTCATGGAGTGCTGACAATTGCATTTCTCATATCTCCTAGGCAATTGCCTTTAAAAGCTATAGCGAGTCGTTAATTGCTGAGGAATGAGTACCGTTGCTGATACTAGGAAGGGTGAGTAGTAATCCAGAAGCTTTGTTCTAAAAAAAGGTGCGACGGTACTTCTCGGCCCCTCCCTTCAAGGATCTGAATCGCGTGCGTAGATACATTGACAGACAAATCGGAATTTTATGGGTTTTTTTTTTAATCTTTTGTTTTGATTTAAAAAAAATCGCAGTCATGATCTAAAAATTGGGCGGCAAGGGTGTTGGCCATTACTGGTGACGAGACTATGACTGGCTCACAGCTAAAACCGCAAAGCGCGTAGATGGTGTAGTCCTGATGATTGGAGAAGATGACTTGGGAAGTGTGCATTGCCAGTAGCAAATTAGACTCCATTCCATCATGCTGGATGATAGAACATGACGGGCTGCGATTTTACCAAAGGGTTTGTCGGCTACTATCTTTTCAACAGACGTCATAGAAAAATCATAACACTATCGATAGAATTAGACTTACGTGGAACATGCGTGATGAATTCGGCCAACCTAAGAACATGACAGAACATGACAGAACATGACATTTGCCTTGTCCGGGTTGTCGTTGAGTAACTGGGGCCACGTTGTAATACGAGTGTGGCTGGCTTCATCAAATAGAGTTTTTGAGGAACATTCGGGGGTAAAGGGGGGAGCGTCTCCTGGTTTCCTCCCCTTCAACCCCAGTGGGTTGTTCTCCCTATGCTGGCCATGACTCCTCGCGCGTTGTCGCAGGGAGGAAGAGGCTTGAAGAGACAGGGAGTAGCTGGAAGACAATTGGAAGCTGGAAGCCACTCCGAATCCCTTTAACAGTGACCGAAAAGCCTCGGTATCCAAGGGGTAAAAGAGCGGCCGTGTGGGTGTGGATATTGCAATCAAACTCTATTTCTTTTCAAGAGGTTCCGTGCGTGGAGCCAGAAAAAATCTGGTAGTTTGGCCAGCTGGCGGATCTGATAGGCACGGAACAGATAGTTTAGCGACGTCGATGGGAGAAGCCAGGAGAAATTACTGAAAAGAGCGCAGGAGGATGCCATGCAACAAGGGTCGGGGATTTGGAAACTGTAGAAGGGTCCACAGGTTCGACGAGTAAGTAGGTGATTTCTGCATCCAACACACACATATGCTCAGGCATCGTGACTTGCCGAATGTGCGTGGGCCGATGGACCCCCAAAGCATGTACTTGGGACGGAGTACGGAGAGCCATTATTCGGTTCGGTGGAGAAGGACCTTGAAGAGCACGAGCCCAATGCTGTTAGGGGTCCGTAAGTAGGATGCAGGCATTTCGGCAGCCGGAGAGGAGACGGTCTTTCGTTGGCTGTGAGACATGACTTCGTCGACTGCAGCCTGTGAATGCCCGGAAGGGTCCACGATGTAAAAATGTAACGTCTGGGTCATCGGCACTGATGGAGCTAATAGGTCGGCTAGTCAGTTGTTGGAGGTAGATTCTGTTGGTTTGCCTTGACGTCTACCTGGTGAAGAGCGGAGGGGAAAAGAATCAGGAAGAAATGCAAATGCAAGTGGCAGTGGCAGTGGCAGCGATAATCGAAAGGCGGTGGGTTGACGTGGCGGCCGTTTGTGGTATTCTACTTCTACAGTAGCTGCCCAGGAGTTGTGGCAGATGCACACCTGTGGAAAAGATCTTGGGCAAGTACGAGGATGTTGCGAAAACGCGCCTGCCGTGTCAAATTAACGGTCAAAGACCTAACTGACCTGACGTGATGGTAAATCCGGCCGAGCATTTCTCCTCTTCCACCGCTCCAGTGACCATCAGAAAGAATCTAATTGCTGCAAAGAACTTCATCCTTTGTCCGGCACCAACACCGGCTCGGACTTACACGAGACAGGATGTAACATCTGGACCGTTGGCCAATGTATGGCGAAGGCGGCCAGCATCTCTGGTGCTACCTGTGTCCATCCCAACAGGGCTGTTCCAACGTGGACTCACGTATGCAACCGATCATCCGTTTCCCATGCGTGCTGGCTAGTACATGTGTAAGTTCAAGAAATTGCAGCTTGGAAAGATCCCCTGTTGGATGAGTAGACTAACTCTCGTTTGTTCTGTGAGGGCCAACGAGCAGTGTCGGTGTGGGAGTGAATCTCAACAAGCTTTGGCGGTGCATCAATCACCATGCAATGCATGCACACGCACCCTGGCTAGGGCCGCCGCAGGAGCTGTGGGAGCAACGGCGGTACCAGGACAGGGAAAAGTTTCAGTGGCTCATGATGGCCACGACGTCGTTGGGGCTGGACCTTTGGAGGCTACGATGGACAGAATGTGGGACCGTTGGTCTGATCGTGCAAGAGAAGCCCCATCTTTGCAGCAAATGATCGAGATTAGGGAGCATTGCCTAGCAGGCGAGGACGGCGGCAGTAGTTATCGCTACAGGCTCCAGGTCCCAGACTATCTAACATACATACATGTTGCAGATGGAAATTCGGGGTTGTTCAAAACTACCGCTGTAGGAACACGTTGTCATCGTTGCTACTAAGTTAATTTGCAGACTAGTCACACGAACATACATATGATAGGCACGATGCTGGGGCATGGCATGCTTTGCGTTTGGTCCCAACGACGGGCCATGAAAAAGCAGTCAGAGGACCTAAAACGACCAGTGTGGGGCTAGACAGCCAAAATGATGTACAGCATGGCTCACCAAGTGCAGATTACGTGGACCGAATCCGCCAACCACGTCTTGTCGCTACTAAGACAGTCGACGATGAAAAGATCCCATTGGAGGTTAATGGGCGGCTTGAGCCGATGTCAGTACTGTAGGTCTGGCTATGTGGTGGATGATCGGGATGGCGTTCCCAGCCAACCTGTCAGTAACATCCCCCTCTTCTTCCCCTGCCTGGCTTTGCCTGTCTGAGTACCTACCTAGGTAGGTAGTCTTTTGTTTCTTCTGCCAAGCCCGCGTTGTCTCTCCATCAGATGCTGTCAAACACGCCGCTCAAACTGCCGTGTAACTTCTTGAAGGTGGGGAGGGGGCATTGTGTGTCCACGCTGGTGGAAGGGAAATGGCAATTGCCTGGCTAAACATGTCTAACCTAGCGGAAGACCCCAAATGCGCACGAGCGTATCCTTTCTATGCGACCTCTGCTTGGACGGACTAACAATGCCTTACCCATCTCAAATAGCGATACTACAGTGCGTAATATGTTCGCACACCACATTGCGAACCGTCAAAGCGAAGGGAATGACTTTCTTTTGATGGCAAGTCCCAGGTCCGTCTCCTACTGTTCCCTATTCTATGCATTGGTTGTTGATCCCCGTAGCTGGTAATGAAATCTTTCTTCGTCGACTAATCAGCCCCATTTACTCACAATCCCTCATCCCTGGCGAATGGGTCCAAATGCCGAGGGTGACGCAAGTGCCAAAGCTGACCGCTTCCTGAGTGTGTGAACATTCCTATGGCAGATTGCTCTTTGAAACAGGCAATATTGCTAACCGTACTCGATAGATCTCCATCGGACATTGCTGGGCCGAGAGCAAAGTGCCTACCTGACCGGCGAATTTGTGCTGTTACAGAAGTCTCATCCTCTGGTCGCACCAACTGCTGGTTTTTTCTTTAAGCCATATAGACTCCGTTGATTGGGACACCAACTATCGGAACCCACAGCCATGGCGCTCATGCATACCCAAAGTAGCGGTTCTCCAACACGATAACTTCCTCTAAAATTAGTGCCGGCGAGTGGGGATTGCGGTCCAGTCTCGCGGACGCCGTGGAAGCATGACATGACAGACAGTCACAGACCGGGACACGGACGCACTCAGCGAGCTAATAGTTGTGTATTATCTAGCAGCTCAAGATACGGACCTCTTTTCCGTGATCTGCGAGAGCGAGGTTTACCTACTAGGTGCCTAATTTACATAGCCTGGCGCCCTGTCTTCCTGTACCGGCTATCGGCGTATTCTCCGGAGTCAACTAGGTTCCTAGTGCATGAGTCCCAACTGCCCCACGGACTTGAGTACCCGTGATAATACATGGCAGTTAAGTAGTTGCTCGCCGTTTATTATTGTTATATGCCCATATTGTTGATTCAGAATGAAGAGGCTGCCATCCTACAGTTCCTAATCCTACCTCGATAACACCAGTTATTGCTTTTAATATATTGGCGGAACGAAAACTCGGTCCCCGGAAGTCAAATCACCGAAAAACTAGGTACCTATTCACTAACCCACAATGCGTTGCAAGTAACAAGCCCAAGAAATACGACATGGAAAAGAGCCCTCATGCACTACTACAATCAACCTTTGTGCTAAGCAGACTAGTATTAGTTGCACCTAGGCTAGGGTGGGCGGGACACATTAGCCTCCTCCAAGAAATTGGTAGAGGTTGCGAGTTCGCTCAGAGCACTGCCAGAGGTTGTGGTGCAGCCCATCTTTTAGACTTTGCAAGGGTTGCTGCGACGTGGTGGTAGTTTGGCCACTTACCACGCACGCCCTCTTACGCCATTTAAACAGTCCCCCTACAATCGCATATTGAGCCTGGCTGATGAATTGATGGACACAGACCTGAGAAGTTGGCTCGTCATTCGATTCATTAATTGAAAAGCGGCCGTGTTGTAAGCAGGCGGATCTCTTTGATGCCAACCCACCGCTTTTGGGAAGTTTATTAATGAAAGGCCATGTACCTTACGACCTCATAGTGAAGTTTCTAGAGCCAGACCCAAGGTAGTTGAAGTGTTGACAATACTAGTTCGTCAGCCTCTCTAAATGGTATCTTTCTTAGTACAAACGCTGGCTGGGTGCTGACGATGTCTCCTACATAGTCCCGGACTTAAATTCTCCGCGGAGTGGAGATTCCATTCCCAGCTGATATTGAGGTTGCGACTATCTCAAAGCATAGAGTCGAGTCGAATAATATGACTCTTATTCCATCACTTTTTTTCTTCCGGAAGAAAAAAAAATTCCTTTATCGTTTCATTTGTCTCGTCAAAGTCCTCCCCTCCACAGTGGATTCCAGATTGGTAACAGGCAAAACTCAACAAGCCCAACAGCCGAAGGGTAATAAATTGCTTCATTCCTAAACGTCGTTGTCCTTGTGGCGGATCAACCAGTCAGCCCTTCGGCTGTTGAAGTTTCAAGGTTTTACCCAACAATCGTAGCGTGTTTCAAGTTTCTCGGGCGTCTCCGCAGACGCTTTGGGTAATGGAAAATGTTCGTGCAGTGTCTGGAACATGCACAATTCCCGGACGGCTCAAGCGACAATAGGCAAAAAAGCCCCATGAATAGTCTGACACGGTACTTGATTACTTATATGGAGGCAAAGTATTCTTACAACGTGAATAAGCTAGCGCTGTACAAGCAGGTGTTTAGGTTTCCGTTTGTTAGTACCTCAGATTGCCCTCGGAGCAGACCCAGACTGTACGAAACTCTGTTTTCGCAGTGGGGACCCTGACACGACAAAAGGAGACAGGTACATATATGCACGGAGCTCAGCGGAGCGCCTGACTCTGCTGGTCGAAGTCATTACAGTGAGTGAGTAAGTGACCTTTACCATTTTGGTCTTCGATTTTCGTTTTACTCCTAAAGAAATGGAGATGCTTGGTGTGGCGGGAATCGACGTACTGTCGACGAATACACACCGACTTTGATATGACTTGTCCGTGTAAGTGACATGGTGAATGTCGGGTCGGAAATAACCATGATAGAGCAACTTTTGCTTTTTTTTGTTCCTTCTGATGATTTTGAACATCATGGTCCCTGACACTCTCAAGCCTTGCGTGGTCCGGCACTGACAAACATAAAGTGCTGGTTGCCAGTTAATTTAACAGCCGTTGAGAAGGGAGGATAATTGACGGGGCCGGATCAGGATCTGAACGCCACCGTGTCATTGGCGAACAACTGCCATAGATTCCCTTTTTGATTGTCCTCTAATATGGCTATACGGATACAGCAGCATGCAAAGTAATCATACACCCACGACTAGCGAAAGCAAAGTTGCCCGAGTGGAGCGTCTGCGTCTGGGAGCCACCGACTTTTTCTAATGCCTACGCCCACGTACGCTTTGGCACAGGGTTTAAGCAATGAATCGACGCGCAAGAGCATCTGGCTAATTAGGGGAAATGGACCCTCACACATGGTTAGCGGCGGTCAGTCGTACCGCGCGCTCGGAGATCCGTTTGGGGGCAGATTTTCTTCGCGTCTGGTTGGTGGGCTCGCGCAATGACCTACATACTTAGAGATGGTTGAGAGCCCTTGCAGCATTACACACGCTACATTGTCCCACACTTTCCTCCGTACTGGATGAAATCTCCGGGTACACTGATGACGTCGGCTTTTGCTTATGTACCTCCACACCCGCTGGTATTAAACTTTAGCCCATCGCCACGGCCTGAACTTGTGTCCAACGGCGGCTCGGGGTTGCTGAAACTGGAACTTCGTACCGTCTACCTTGGCCAATTGCGACTGGCAGCTCCCGATATTGCTGGTGCTGCGGCGGCGGCGGATGGCAGGTCATCCGCTCTCAGCTCCTTGTCCGTCCCGATCTTTTGGGTTTGCTGCGACATTCTCCAACGTGTCCAACGTATTGCTACGTACACACGTTTCCTTCCTCCAATTTTAGGTCATTACTCTTAGGAGCATTTCGCTTCAGGTGTCGTTTCATCTTTGTCTGCCACGTTCAAATTTCCTGGCGGCTGTTGTTCCCTTTTTTTTTACACATTTTTTTCTGGGGCTCATCGTTTTTTTCCCTATCTTCCGCCGCCCCCCGGGGTGTCCAGTCAGTTTGGCACCCTATCAAAGCACACACCTCAAGAGCTTGAGGATACTAGAAAGTTCTCGATGGGCGTTCAGACATTGGAAAGCAATTGAATGCTCCGGAAGTGTAATCTTGGGTGATTATATTTTTGTCATCTGGACATACTCCTCTAGGTCTCCGACGCTAGAGGCAAATCTGTATGTTGGGTGAGGCAAACCATTACGAGGTAAGGAAGGTATGTATATAACTGCGTTCCAGGATGTATTCTGATCCGAGCACTTGGATCTTGCCTCGTTATTCTAAGATCTTTTGTCTACAATACGTTTTCTATCCTTACGCTACCTCTCGCATTCAGCAAAACAAACCAAAAAAAAGCAAACCATTCACGTAACGGAGGAGCCTTGACAAGGTCCATATGATCACGGTCTCGTCTTAGCCAAACCTGTGTCTCGCCGTTCTTTGCTTTGTCCTCGTTGACAGCTTGCCACCATCACGGCAGGTCCTAGTCCTACACCACTATTTCCTCATCGCTCCAAAAAGCTGCTCGTCCAGCAACCCATTGCAGCTTTGCGGCTTTGCATCATCTGCACTACGGACTGCTAGATCAATTCGACACAGCACGCACGCCTTTTTCTCTTCTCTTTTGCAGTGCGCCGTGTCTTGTCAGTTTGTGCCTTGGACAGAATAGGATAAGCCAGCAACTTTTCAATTCCCCTAGTCCAGCCAACTCCCCTGTCCCCTGTTCACGCTTGACCTTGCATCTCGGAGACTGGAGGACAAGGACCAGGTCGCACCCAAAAAGCTACAACAAGCTACCGCCATCCATCCTCCAGGACCTTTGCGTATCTCTCACACCTCAGCCCCCCACACACGGACCGCCCAGCCGTCAAGCTGTAGGTACTCGTACTGCTGGTGTACACCCAATTTCCCCTTTGCGCCTGCCAGCAGGTGTGGTTCGTTGATTGATATCGCACCTTGAGCTGCTCCACCGCATTTCTAATATAACTATACATTTTTTTGCACACATATATTACAGACCTACCCGTCAAGGGCTCACACACACACGCACACGCCTTGGGACATCCATACATAATATATATATAGTATTATATATAGTATTATATATATATTATATATATACTATATGACCGGAACCCCTACGGCCCCTTCTTGTCCACCTCCGTTGGCGTCTCCAACTACGATGCTGTCCGTCTATCCTTCTGAGATCCAACAACAGCACCACTACCTCGCCCACCACAACCATCACCAACTCCTTCCTCACCCTCATCCTCACAGCCAGCAGCCGTCCCCGGCCGTACTCTACCATCCCGCAACCCGCCCCATGCCTCACCGCCAGCCAGAGTTTCCGCTGGGTTTCGCCAGCATGAACTCTTCCCACCACTCTCAGCACCACTACCCGTCCAAGTCGGCTCACCAGCATCAGCAGACACAGCAAGATGCTACCGTAGCTCAGGCACTAGAGATTGCCCGTGAAAGCCCGGATGGTGCCTCTGATCCGACCGTCAGCAAGATTCTGGAGCATGCCCTAGGTCAGATTTGGTCACGGATCCAGGCGCAGCCTGACTCCTACATCATGACTCGGGATGAGTTTGCCGTTTTCAACTTCTTCCAGCACCGCTTCACAGGAGACAAAACCGCCATCACGGCTCGCAAGAGATATTGGGATCATGCTCGAGCTTGAAGACTTGGAATGCAACACCACAGAATGTTCCCCGGCTTAGAGTCCCCGGGCGATCCCGACTCCCTCAATTCACATTAGCGGACGCGATACCTCACTCACCACCCCTATTTTCGCATGATTTTCGACACATGATTCCTGGCCAGTTAGTTCACCCGCCGAAGATTCAATTACAAAGGAAACGGATGCAAGCAAGCAAAGGGAAAAAAAAAGACCCAAAAAAAAACAATTTTTCTCTCTACCTACTCTCCTAAGAGGGCCATTTGCCCTGCATCTCATACTAGTCTGGCTGCCCGGAATTGCAATTGGGCGACGACATGCTGCCCAACAAACAAAGCAGGAAGGGTCAGGACCAACACGTCCATGTCGCTGCGGCCTCATTGACAACACATCAGCATGGGCAACCAATGGTTGACGACTCAAATATGGCCGTTACGTCGCTATACACCATGTCTTTTACACATTCATCGGGCACAATACTTTTCCT
Organism: Sphaerostilbella broomeana; assembly: GCA_930272545.1. Lineage (NCBI taxonomy): Eukaryota > Fungi > Ascomycota > Sordariomycetes > Hypocreales > Hypocreaceae > Sphaerostilbella > Sphaerostilbella broomeana. The sequence continues at coordinate 1,187,758 of CAKNET010000001.1, forward strand.
ACCTTGGTGAAAGAAACCACCGAAGGGGGAACTCTTGCTGTACTGGCCGAAGACCCAGAAGCCAGTTCAAAAATCCTCAATGCTTCCGCGCATCTCCTACACACCACCACACCTCCCTCCACCCATCCTCCGACCAAAAAAAAAATATTATTTTATCTTGAAAGAAAAAAAAACCAAAGGAAAACCCACACACCGTTTCCGCCTCGGCAGACCACACACATGATGCATACCTTTCATGCAGGAATATTCTGCATCCCGCCCAGCCGCCCAAGCAGCTTCCACTCTCAGCAGCTTCAAAATCCCTAACGGCGGGGTCACTTTTGGTTGGTGGTGGGGTCAAGCCGCATGGCGCCCCGCCTACCCTTCACCCCCCCCCCCCCCCCCAAAAAAAAATTAACAAAAGAAAAGAAAACATGGCGCCCTATGCCGGAAAAAGTCCCTACCCCTTTCGTTGGCCGCGAGCCAACGAGGCGTTCGTGCATCTCTGCTTGGTCACCCATGGGGATTCTGCATGTGCCATTTTGGTGTGCCTCCGAACCAGCCCGCTAGAGTTGGCGACATCGTGTGTCTTGTCCGGCATCCGCCTTCATCGGCGATGCCTAGATAATTCCGGATACAGTCAACCTTATTTATCCAGCTACAAGAAAGGCGTGGCTGCTGCCCCCAGCACATGCACTGTATTTTGGAGATCTTAGCAAAGGTTTAGGCGCTGTGAGCTCCAATAGCTTGAGTGCCCGCCAACAACACAATACCATACCGCTCACTATTTCTCATCCACCGCTCTGGCTTGGCAACTCGCACAGACCTGTCGCCGCATCAACTATTACTATCATTATTCGTTTCTCTGCCAGCCGGTTTCCGAATTTCCATGGAAGCGCTCGGAGCTGCTGTAAACCCCGGGGCCATGCTCAGGGCTAACGCTAGGCCAGCGAATCTAGAAGGGGTTTCTATATGGCGTCGCTGTCATCCGTGTGTTGACTATGTGGACCAAGCTCCAAACTCTCGTCTCTCTCGGACTTGTTTTGAAGTCCATCTGTGCCGGATGATGATGACAAAACATCTAAAGTTGCTGCATAATGCTACCGGTCCAGTCCACCGATAAGCTGTGCATCACCCTGGACAGCATAAGGTTCTGTTCATTTTTTATACTTTCTCCGTCTTTACCTTGTTTCTGGCCACAGGCCTGCCACCAAACTCATACGTTTGGAACCTCCCATATTTGACCTACTATGGGAGTCGGGAACTGTCTCGACATGAGATGACGTGAATATACTTTCTGCACATTTTATTCTACTTTCATTCATTGCCTGGAGGAAGGGCAGGGACATCCCATCCTATATCCTGTTGCATAAGCTCGATTCTGGAGTTCTCGTGGCTATTTGGATATGACAGGAGGTTATGATTGTTTTTGGGTAACGGGCGCACAATGACTTTTTTTTTTTCTTTTTTTCTTTTCCTTTCCTTTCCGTTTCTTCTTCTTCGGAGGGTGGCTACTTCGTCTGCAAACTCTTCTCTTTTTCTTTCATTTTTTTATGAGTGTCATGATTTTTTTCTGATAGATACCAGAGCGCAATGCTTTTCAGCTACAAAGACCGTATAGACTTGTTTCGTTTGTTTCTTAATTTGATCTGAACGATTATGCCATAGCTGAGCAAATTTCAAAGTGATTGGAAAATGTCTCTGATTTCTTGTGCAGGTAAACCATGTGGTTCTTGTTATCTTGTGAATAAAACGATATAATCCACTCGCTGCGGCGGCATTTGATCCAGAACCCAATGTTCCACATGGTCGAGCAGCCATGCAAAGTCAACACAAAACAAACAAACTTAGCTTATTTACATACTCACGTAACGCACAACTCACTCATGTGGCACATAATCGCTCTGGCGGTACGATTTAACAATGGGCATAAATAACATCACTGACATATAGTGAGTGTACCTACCTTACTTTTGGCTGCTCTAAAAATATTACTCAACTTGCGTATCGTATACAAAGGATTATTGCGTGCTCTCTCGGCACCTGTATGAGTGAGACATTTGGGGAATAAGATTGAAATGGAAAAAAATTGCCTTGGTGCAGTAAAATGAGACAGACGCTGATTTCCGAAAATAAGGCAATCTACAGAGTACGTACGTACGTACATATCTTGCTTGCGCGCGTGCGTGCGCGCGCGAGTGCATCATTGTGTACTACGCCATACTGGGTAAGTACATCATGCCAAAAGACCCCTTTTTGATTAACAAGTGAGGACATTTAACAGGAACGAAAAATGCTAATGCTAGATGGGGTAGGTATTTTATCAGGCATGTGTACATACATACATACATACATACATACATACATACATACATACATACATTAGGTAGTGTGCATACATACCTAGGTAGGTAGATGTATATATGGTGCGGGAGTTTCCATGTAAGTGGCCGCTAATACGCGAGGCTCTCTCTACGCGAGCTGTCTACGCGATATACACGAGTTTCTTGTTTTGTGTTTATCACCTACGTTGGTGTAATTCTAATCATTCGTTTGTTCGTTTGGTAGCCTGAGGGGTTTTTTTTTCTTCTCCTTCTTTGCTGTTCGTGTTATACCTTTTTTTGGTCATTGAAGGAGAGTGAGTGCCTTTGGAGGAGACAGCCCTTTTGGCAGGGAAAAGAGAGAGAGATAGAGGCAGAGAGGCAGAGGCAGAGGCAGACGGTGTGTACACGGACTACAGAGAAACAGAGAAGAGTAGAGATGCGCCGGTTCTGGAAGTACGCCTCGCTTTGGACGGTGGCAGCGGCAGCTCCGAGTGCCAGTGCAGTCAGCTTGAGCAACAATGGTGGAAGAGGCGTCGGTCGCGTTGTCGCCACGGATTGGGGCGCGCCTCCTGTTCCTCTGCCGCTGCCGCCACCTCCGCAGCAGCAGCAGCAGCAACAGGGACAGCAGAACTATGAGGCTCAACAGCCATCGGCGGGAAATGTGAAGTGGGCGGTAGTGGCGGCGGAGGGGGAGGAGGACGTGAAGAAAGAGAACAAGGTGACGGCAGTGACGGCGGCGGCGGCGGCGACAACGGAATGGCCATTGCAGTGTTTTCAGGTGCAGAGCCCGGTGTTGCTTCCGCAGGGGGCGGTGGTCGGCGGAGGAGAGGTTGTGGGGATGCCTCCGGGGCCATTGCCGTCGTGTAGTTCGTTGTTGATGGATTATCACTTTGGGAATAGCTATGGGCATCCGTTTGTAGGTGAGTGAATGAGTGGAAGATACATACACCCTCTCTCTCTCTCTCTCTCTCTCTCTCTCTCTCTCTCTCTCTCTTCCTTTTGAGCCTCCCCTTGTTCTTTTTGAAGGGGGTATGTTTCGTTTGAAGCTAACAAGACAATGAACGAACAGGGCAATATGAACCTCCGGCATGCAGCTTCACCCGCGTCATCCTCAACTTCACCGTCGTGTCTGAAGGCCGGCAATTCGACCGCCTAGCCACCATGTACCTCGGCGACGTGGAGGTCTGGCGCACATCCACCGCAGAGCCCAAGTCCCACCCGGGCATCGCGTGGACGTACCTCAAGGACATGACGCCGTACCTCTCGCTCTGGAAGCAGCCGCAGACGCTGATCTTTGACTTGGGCAACCTCATCGACGACAAGTACACTGGCCTGTTCAACACTACGCTGACGGCTACGTTTATTGATGACACGATACGCGGGCCGGAGGCACCGCCGGCGGACCAGATCTTGGCGCTGTCGAAGCGGAGGGGGGCGCAGGGCATGCCCAGTGCTTTTACGTACCCGCAGGATGATGCCTCGCTGGAGGTTGAGATGCCGCAGCGGAATGTCGTCCGCGCGGTGGTCTCCGTTGCGGCGAATGGGCAGGCGGACGAGGAGTTCTGGTGGTCCAACGTGCCGGATAGCAGCACGGGGGTATTCAATAGTACGGGAACGGGGCCTATGCCAGGACACAGCAGCTTCCGCGAGGTGCAGCTCTATATTGACGGGCAGCTCGCCGGGCTGGCTTGGCCGTTCCCCGTGGTGTTTACGGGGGGCGTGTCGCCGCCCCTGCACCGGCCTATTGTGGGCCTGCAGGCATTTGACATTCGTGAGCAGGAGATTGATATCACGCCCTGGCTGGGTCTTCTCTGCGATGGGGCAGCACACACCTTCATGTTCCGGATTGTTGATGCGGCGAACCTCGTCGTGCCCAGCTATTGGGTCGTCTCTGGCAAGGTGTTTCTGTGGCTTGATGAGGCTGACACAGCAGCTCCTTTGCAGCAGCAGAACCATCCCGTGGTGCAGCTGAGCAAGCCAGACTACAACGCCGGCCCGCCGACGGCTCTCGGCGACGGCTCCTTTAGATACACACAAAACATCCGACGAGTGTACTCTGTCACGTCGACCCTTGTCCGCAACGGCAGGCCGTCGCTGGCGAGCTGGTCCCAGAGCTTCACCATGCAGAACAACGGCTACCTCGCTGACAATGGCAACTTCCAGCAGGTCAACGCCATCTACACAGGGCAGGACACCGCGTCACTGGGGCACAGGACGACGTTCCACGCCGCCTACTCGTACCCCATCGACATGATCCTCAACACAACGGGGCCGACCCCCGACTACGCGCTCCACATCTCCGCTCAGCTCTATCAGGGCCTGGAACTCACCATCACGGGCGCGACGGTCTTCTCAACTGGCCTCGAGCCCTTTATGCACAAGCTGCCCTCCTCCGCTGACCCCCAGGCCGCTGGCTCGACCGTCAGCACGTTCCGCAAGGGCTCCGCCGACTTCTACCAGCTCGAGGATGGCAGGTCTAGCTCCGGCCAGGGCGAGATGCGCCAGGTCTTCCGCTTTGGCGCTACGAACAACGCGGGGCCAACGGGCGCTGGGGAGGCACAAGGCGGGAACTTTGTGTTTGCGCCGCTGCTGTACTTGAGGGACGTGACGGCGGAGAATGAAGTCATCACTCAGGACGAGCAGTACGTGTACAAGCAGGACACGCCACCGCACAGCAAGGTCGTCATCCCTCTCGTAGCGCCGGGCCAGGGTGGCGGAGCTGCTGCTGCTGCTGCTGCTGCTGGTAGTGGTGGTAGTGGTGGTAGTGGTGGTAACGGGTCTGAGTTTGCCCCGTTGCCAGCTATGCAGAGGGGTGGTGTCAAAGTGTTTTTCGGTACGGATATCGCAGAGCAGGTGGGTGAATTTTTATGATTGTAAGGGGGAGAGGCAGGCATCAGGTGATCTGCAAGTTTTAATTGTATCATGACAAGTCCAAAAGGGTTGAAGGGAGGGAGAGAGAGAGAGAGAGAGAGGCTGGCTGCAGAGGAGGGTTTTCAGCCATAACTAAATCTACTTGCTCATCGGGACTTGCAAAGACAAAAAAGGGGGGGTGGTGACCAGGAGGGTGCTTCGTATAAGAGGCATGGATGGAGATACCTACTTTGGCTACTAGGAAAGCGAAATATCGATCTCATGAATCTCGATTTCCGTCGTCCACTTACATTCCTATGTATTCTTTTGGGTACGACCCAGCGAATCAAGAGCAGATCTCGAGAAATAGGGTTAAGCATTTCCATGGAAAACAGCAGTTTTGGGGGGTATCCGAGGGCCCAGAGAATACAAGCTTTGGCAAAATCTTGCCTCAAGACCCGGCGGCATGGTGGTGGTGGTGGTAGTGCCTCTCTCGGACCGAGGGTGTTTGTATGGAATGTATTGGATACAAGTGTGGTGTTGTACTAGTAGTAGTAGTAGTAGTAGTAGTAGTGGTGGTGGTGGTGGTAGTAGTAGCACGGCCGTTACATGCCAGAAGCAACTGTATTATTTATTATGTTATTATTAGGGGACTCAAATGGAAAACAACAAAAAACTGGTGACGGCTGTCGCTGTATCCCCAAAAACTCTATTTGGGTGCGGTTATTCCCTTTCCCGCCGCACCCGTTGACCCAGGGTTCTGGGATCTGGTGTGTGTGTGTGTATGTATGTGTGTGTGATGTTGCAAGTTTGTTTCGTTCTGTTGGCTCGGAAATTTCCAACTGCCGACATATTCTATCACGGGTGCGTCAAGCAGTGAGAAGCCAAGAAAAAGGACAAGGCAAAACAAGGAAGATCCCGAGCTGTCAGTGGAGTGGAGCGCATGGCAGAGCATGGCATGGCATGGCACGGCATCCATGCAGTTGAGGCGCTGATTGCCTTGTTTCCTTTCTATCCAGCTGGGTTTTGGGGGCAAAATACTCTGTGCTGGCTTTGGCCTTGGTGTCTTTTGAGGCTGGCAAGCGAGTAAATGCATGTGAAAACAAATAGGTAGATGCGGATCTGGGCTTTTGCCCTCCCAAAAAAGATGGCATGTTCAGGTATCATGATATCGTCACATGGTGAGAGACACATGTCTGCTCAGATAAGAAGCCCCCTTGATGAACCCAAGGGTTTATTTTTATTTTTGTTTCAACCCAACGTCAATGGCGGACAAGGCTTGGAATGCGGCGTTCAGTATTCAGGCCCTGACCCAAAGAGTCGGATACTCCCCCTCTTCCCACGATAGTGGCGCCGGCATAAACCTTGGAGTCGTTCAAAAGGGAGAAACGGTTAGACTCCTTTCTGGCCTACTTGCAAGTTGGTTGGGGGTTTGTTAGTCCAAGGAGGCAAGCTCTTGCTGCAATTCTTTACCGCGCCAATGAGAAGAGCGAGGGAATTGTTCGTTTCGTTTCGTCCTACAAAGCAAAACGGCTCCAGCTGTTCGAGAAGAGAGAAGAAGGGGGCCAAAAATGCGTGTATGTGCGTACTGCTAAGATAGACCAGACGAGTCTATTTAGGAGGTGGTGGTTGCAGAAAGGTCTAGAAACGTTTGGCCTATGCCTGAGGAGGATAAATGGTGTGCTTGTTTTCCGTTTACACAAACGGCTGAACCGCCTCGCACAGCCCCCATGCCGTATGTCTTGCTGGAAATACTGCATCATCAAAAAGTGGTATGATGTCAAGCCAATGAACGAGATGGCCTTTCTTCAAGGAAAAGTTTCTACCCCATGAGGAGGCTAGGAGGCTCCGAGGCGACAGCCGGTTGCGTAGTGTGTGTATCTACGCATGTGTGTTAAAAGAGCCTTGATGGTTGCGCACCTCGTGTGTCTTTAGTTGAACCCTCCCTTTTGCCAAAAAAGAAGCTATAATCGACGATGGGTCTGAAAAGAGTAAAAAGCTCCAACAGGGTTCAGCGCCTTGCAGAAAGCTTGTTGTTGAGCCCCCAAACTGGGTAGTTGTTGTTGTGCGCGTGACGGTTTTCTTTATTAAACAAGGTTTCTTTAAAAAGATGCCCCTGCAAAAGTTCCAAACTATATCTTTATTTGATGATTGCCGAGATATGCACAAGCTGTAGTTTGTTGATCGGCAGTGGTGTTTTCCTCCTCAGCTTGGAAACTTTGAGATACCCCGATTCCGTTAGCATGCTGATCTTTTTGATGCATCACATAAATTCTACGTTATCTATCATTAAAGATACTTCGTTCTTATGTGTATGTACATGAATTGGAAAATAAGACCATAGCTTCATGGGTGTTCGCTGGTTTATTTATTGCACGCCATTGAGACCACCAATTACAGGAAGTGAGAGAAATGCCATGTATTAGGGAGAAGGAAGCTATGCAGGTGACTAGCAAAAAGAAAAGCACTATTAGCTACACATATATCTGACGTACTAAGTACATATATGCACATGCACATGTTTACTTATACATCTAATATTCTCGTATTTGCGTGCCACTGGCCGACACGGCATGTCTCGCGTTGTTGGCGTGAGTTTCATTGCCCTCGCCTTCACGCACCTAGTTACTAGTTGTCGTTGCAGCTCAAACTCTTCAAGCTTACTGCCCATCAATAGTTCATCTCACATCTACTTTGTGTATTGACTCAGTTATACAAAGTTCTGGTCATATACTGTCACAAAGAACACCAACCCCCCGTACGGCGAGCTCCCGATTCAGTTCCCCGACATAACCACCACTGGCTGCCTCGCGCCGTTCCGCCGTTCCATCCCGGACTTGCTATAGCTGACCACTCTGAACCGTTTCCAACTCCAACCCCCCTCCTTTCCACTGCTTGATGTCACCTTAGCCTATTATTTGCTGTAGATCTTTTCCGACTGTGTCTCTTTCCGCACCTTAGCAGCAGCCGCGTGAACCATTCCCCCATAGAGCAAAGTCATGTATTGAAGACGGATGTAACTTGGACGGGGTTTACCCAGCGGCTCTGCCATAGTACACATATCAAGATCAACGTAATGCATCTACGCCGTCAACAGGCTTTATTAGATAATAAGCGAAACATGGAATAATTCGTCTGGGAATTTTCTTATATTTGTTCCTAATCTAAAAGATATATGCATAGTATTGTGAGCAATACATTCAGGGATGCTCTTGTTGTCCTCTTACACATAAATGACGAATTAAACTATTTATTTCACGTAGCTATTAATGCTGCGAATGATCCTTTTTGTACCGCGATTTGATGATGTGCCTCTCTAGTTATCATTCCGCAGCCATGATGCTTCTGAGCAGTAGCTGAACCACCACGCCCCTGATATCCTAGCTCCATCGCCAACTGTATCGGTGTCTCATAGACCGCGTAAAATGAGTGAAATAAAGATGCATATTTCCTCGGAAGAACATAGTCATATTACTATTGCCGACATTGGCATCTACACCATGAGCGAGTAGCAACAGCACCAGATCCAAAGCTCTCAAATTGACAGCCCAGATGAATGGTGGCGTGTCTATTCTGGTTGATTCAGAAGTGTCACCACAACTTTCATTTATATTCCAATCGTATATGCAAGGACTAGAGAATAGCCGTAAATCTGAATCTTCAAAATTGCACTTTTCACTATTTGTAGAAAAGATATTAATGGTTGAGGTATTTTGTTAGCTCAGGGCATGATCTAACGTGTGTGGTCTATTCTTTAAGCCAACATTTGTATAAACTCTTGATGTTCTATCTGTATTGCATTCAAGAAAGGGTTCAACCCGCCAGAATACAACCATATTCTTCATTAGCATCGCCGCTATTCTCGAAGAGTAGTCACACAATCTCAGCACAGTCTAGCCGTATAACATACTCTAGCAATATTCCATAGGCAGAATCAGTGTTGCCGTCAAATCCAATCTATCAAGTAAAAAAAGTAATGAAGTGACATGTGTAAATTATCAGATCCATTGAATAAGCATGTACCAAGTCCTACAAGCAAAGCGAGATAATACATAAACATCATATTTTCTATATCTATTACTTTAATTACTTTTTATTTTATAGACTTGATTTGACGGAAGTGCTAGTCTTCAATCTATGTCTTGTCACTAGCTATGTGATTGAATTATAGCGCAGTTGGCACGGCTGTATCCCCTTGGACAATCGTGGATTTGTCCCAGCTAAAAATTATCTCTCGCTAGCTTTCAGTCGTTTCCAAGGTTCTTTCGTCTTGTAAGACGTTGGTTTTCCGTCCATCATTAGGTACGTAACAGCGGTCTGTGCCAAAGTCCTGGCTTTTAGAAGCGAAGTCAGAACGACTCTCTCCTATAAAATGAGCTTTCTTCAAAGTCACGACTCAGTGTCCTATTTGGCTACGATGTTTAATTTCCCAATACTATTCATGATTGGTATCTATTATGTTTTTAAGTACTATTGTTTTCATAACTAAGAGTCGCGTTTATGTAGCTATGAAAAATATCTTGACTTTTTTTATGATTGTCCGAGCTCCTTATATATATGTGTCTTGAAAATCCTATGGCCTTAAAGCTATCAAAATTCCGCTCATATATATTATTAGCTAGCCTTTCCCTTTGTGATGCCTATACTAGATTTTCGCTCCCTGAAACAGCGTCAATCAAGTCTTCAAACCCATTACTCTAGGATAGCATGTGGCAGGTTTTAATAGTTGGAGAGCGGATGTCAGAATGGAAATGTCACAAGGGAGTGAATGGGTGCACAGGTCTTACTGCTTCGCTGTTGGCTTGCAGTTAGGTCTTAGATGTTGACGGTTTTAATTCTTACCCCTTTCTAACTAGCTCGACGCCACGGTTTTTAAACCTCTTTCATTCTCGGCGCCGGAAAAACCCTAGCGCCGACAAGTTTTAGAACTGGCACGTGACAGCGGAAGATGAGTATAAGAATAGCGCCTTTACACTATTAGAAGAAATCGCCTTCATCTTAAATGCTGACACATAAAGTATGACTAAAATTCCACGACCTTTATAGATTATCATCATAAATGCTTCAGGTGCAGGGTAGTTCTGCGACTTAATGGGCTCTAGGTTCGGCTGATAGATGTAGCCAAGCACAGTCAAGAGGTCCTAGCCGATAATCCCCAGGATCTGTGAGCCCACCTGGATCTAGCAAGATACAAAAGCTTGCAGTGTTATAAGGACACTGAGCTCTAATATAAATATACAGATCTTAGGCTAACTCTACCTAGACAGCTGGGGAGGTAACAATGGACGAGGTGCTCACCATGGCCTAGTCCCGTTTTTCTTCTCCCGTGGCTCGGCCCCGCAACGGCGGTGGAGAAACTCTCGGCAGATGGAGCGAATGTCGGATGCGGCATCACAGTTTACGGATTGTCCGGACAAAGACCCCAATAAAAAACTTGGTTGACTTTACTGAGGAATGGAGGGGATGAGAGAGAATGGAATTTGTTGAGCTGACCACAAAATAACTGCCTCGGTCGTCTGGTTGGTGCTGCCTTGGGGGTGCAGTGTTGAAAGGGAAGTTGTCCATTTCTGCCCCCTTCCGCAGTGTGTGTCACAGTGGCCAGGTACATACTTACCTACCGAGGTAGGCAAGTACCTAGGTAGGTAGAAACCTATCAATCAGGCAATTAGGACAGCTGTTACCTCATTATTTCCCCTACTATAGATTATGTGGTTATGCGGCACACACCACAGACAGAGACAAAGCAGGAGCGCCTCGACACCGCCGCCCTCGCCTGCCGCCCTACTGTTACAAAATCCATTACAAGTGCAACCACGAACCTTGGCATTTGGCGCTGGCATTGGCAGTTTGAGCTCCAGAGCTTCCTGCCCAATGACTGCAATGACGACATGCATCTGTCCACTGGCCAACCGGAGGCACAGGCGCTAAGCCTAGTCCGACCATGGGTCGGCACCCACGGGAGCTAACAATGGCCAATGATTGCGATAGTCCGCGGCAACAGAAACATACGACCGTGGGGCGAGCCCTGCCCAAGAGTTCATTTCGTCAAGTCAAAGCAGTGCAGTGCAGTTCAGGCCTGTTCAGAAGATAAAAATGGAAGTGATAGAAGAGAAAGAAGTCTTACACGTTTCAGCTGTTTCAGTGGTCGCGCAGCCTGTAAAGATACAGACCCAGCGTTTCCCACGGATTGGCAGTGAGACAAAGTTTTTGGTCCCCATGTGAAACAATACTGGATCAGCGCCAACCAAAATAAAATAATAAGACCAAAAAAAAAAAGGTTGAAAACGCAACGTCATGCAATGGGTGGGAGCCGATGCCTCCGGTTACAGTGGAAAGCAGGCATCATACGTAATTAGACTTCTTTTTGCCAATTGTCCTAGTACTACCTAAGGTATACTGCCTGTTCAATCACACTCACACACACCTGTTCACACGCACCGGTACCGTCCTTGGTGGTTTTGGTCGCGCAGTACAAGTAGCCCCGGAGCGCCTCCCCTCTCTCCTCATCGTGCGTCACCATAATTTTTTTTTTGGTGTGTATAGCACTATATGTGTTGCATCCCATCTTTCTACTACTAAGCTTGACTTGGTTGCTCGGGAGACCTTCAATATATACAACCAAACCCATCCTACCTTACCTTTTCCCCCTCAACGTCAACTCTACGATCTGCTTCGCATTTTAATACCGTTGCTGCTACTGCTGCTGCACATCATCACTGCATTCTACTTTGCGATCCATTTTATCGCCCGTCCATCGTGCTCCTGGCTGGCTGGCTAGCTCAAAAAGTTCATAGCTCCACGGGGTTATCGCGACACAAGATCCGCATCTTCATCCCTGCCTCACTACCTTGCGATAGTTCTCCATACCAGCAAATCGTTATCTGAATCACAAACAAAAAAAAATATTAGATATTCCTCAACTCGAACCATCATGTCTAACCTCCTCAAGGTCCTCCTGCGCGGAACTACGCTTCTCTGGACCCTGCTCATCACTGCCCTCATCGGCAATGTGATCGCCTCCAACGTCAACGCCGCCGGCTCCGCAGAGTCCGCCATCAACTTTACCATGTTTGTCGCTGTGCTGTCATGGCTTGCCTGCATCTACGGATTACTGGCCATCTTCATGCCTAGCCTCGCAATGCCCGCCTTTTTGATCCCCCTCGACGGGCTTGTAGCTCTCTTTGCTCTTGTTGCTGGTATTGTGCTGGCTGCGAAGCTGCGCGCTGTCAACTGCGGCAACATCGCCAACTCCAACTTGCCTCATAATTGGATCGGCTACGGCTCTCACGACGACGAGAAGAGGTGCCGTGAAATTCAGGCTAGTACGGTCTTCATGTGGTTCCTCTGGGTCTCTGTCTCTGGAGTCCTCTTCTTCACCATCAAGGAGGCACGAAGTGGCTTGGGTGGAAGTGGCTTTGGAGGAAGCTCCGTTCGATCTTCACGGCCTGCCATGTCTCAAATTAGCTCGGCCGTGTAAATGGCTTTCGACATACCACACGGTTTACCAAGGAGGCGGAATTGATATATATATGTATCGGGTCGTATCCATGGAGGTGATCCAAAAAGGAGTACACGGTGGACTTCAAATACAGTTGTCCGATGATTAAAATCCAAGGGAAAGGTGGAGTTTTTTTGTGCGAGGTATTTGGTGTTTGGCGAGAGCCTTGAGTTTGGGCTACGGCCTCGGCTTGGGATATGAGTTTATTGTTGTATTCACATTATGTATTTACGAGATTAACTGTTGGTACTGGACTGTGGTTGTTCACAAACATAATCACCAGGGTTCGATTATGAATTCGATAGCTAATGTACGCACTGTTCATTGTAACCTGGCTTTGACATGTACAATTGCCCCGGCTTGTTATATGGGCCAACTAATCTCTGGAGCTATCCTGCTGCTTGGCCATTCTATCCGGATTCTCGTAAATCATAAAAGTACCCAATTATGACGTGTTGCCTTGGCTGGTAGTTGTTCCGACCAAGAATCCCCTTTCTCCCCAATTACCCAACAATCATAGTGTCGCAGACACGACTCCTGCTGCGTTGAACGATTTCTTATTTGTGATCTGGACGTCGACGTTGTGCACCCAATTCATATACTTGCCCCAGCCTGTTTTTGTTTTTATTGGTCAGCAAATCTGCTCTCTTGGGGGAAGGGGGAAGGGAGGGGGAGAAAGGAGCCAGGAGGGTTTCCCCACGTACTCCAATACGCAAACTTGCGCCCAAACAGCTTGCCCACCCAGGGGACTATTATCATGGTGAGGAGGAGCTGGAGCTGTTCAAGACTTCGGTCCCACTCGGCCTGGGCTTCGGAGTCGGCTTCGGAATAGAGTTCGCTGGTGGACATGGAAGGGAGAGAATCGACATCATCCTTGTCGTCGGAAAGCGACGAGGCGTGGAGATCGATGAGGGATTCGGCGGTTGGCATTTTGGCGGTTAGGCGAATTTCAACGCCGGGGTTTTTGCTTTCGGTTTGATTTTGAGGTGAGGTTGCTTAAGGTGATGCAAATTGCGCCGAGGCTCCGGGAGGGGGATGGGGGGGGGGACAAAGGCGAGGAGAGGAGGAAGAGGAGGAGATGACCGTAGGTTTGGAGGTTAGGCCATGGATGATGGAAATGCAGCTCAGGGCGGGTTCAAGGTTTGTGCGACTTCGAATTCGTCTCGAGGCGTTTGGTTTGATTGAAGGGACGTCTTTGTTTTCTTACTGAAGCAGTCTCCTCCACTCGGCGCAGACGACGCTTCGCATTCCGAGAGTCGATGTCAAGATCAGAAACCCTGGCTGACAAGCGTTCCTCCGATGATGCTCCGCCAGCGCACATACGTACATGCTGTTTTGTCCAAGCTTCGGCTGCTTTGACTTTTTTGGCCCACTATGATGGAGTCACCTCCTATCACGCATGGAGTCACGTGATATCGCCTTTTGGTGGCCGTTGTTCCCTCTGCTCCCCCCCTTCCGTTGGCTCGAGCCCAGCCGAGAGTGAGGAGAGGACCAGGGAGAGCCATCTATCAATTCTGATATCGGCCCAAAGAAATATGACGTGAACCTGACTTTGAAAAAAAAAAGGATACAATACAATATTCTCTCTTTAACAATCCCTCTTCAAAAAAATCGTTTGGTTTGCTTCCCGTCTCTTCTTCGCAGAGAAGCGGGTTGTTTTTGTTCCCCAGTAGAATTAACTATATTTAATTTTTTACGACTTTCCTCCAGCGTGTGCGTCATTGAACCTGTCAAACGCCACGGTAGCATAAGCGCCGCAAAAGACAGAGAGAGTTGACAGAGGAGGGGGGCTTTTTGACGCAGACGACCAGCTGCAACCATGGCGGACGAAGTAAGTTTGGATTTTGGTTTGTCTTTTCTTTTCTAGATGTCATATTCTACGTTTTCCTTTGCAGTATTGTTTTCCTCCCTCCTCCTCCTCCTCCTCCTCCTCCTCCTCCTCTTTGATATATTGGCTTGTGAGTCAGGCCAGCCCTTGGGGCGCGCAACTGGTTGTCTAGGCTGGCCACCAGCTAGAGAGCCATATGGTTTTTTTTTTGCCCCTCCACTACTGCGCGTGCCGCTTCTTCTTTCCCACAGGTCAAGGACCGGAGTGACTTCGCACAAAGCCCAATCAAAGGCAATTTTACCCCACCGTCGCTATCCATTTCGTCCACTCCGCTCGTCCATCCACCTTACTAGACACCACCACGAATAATTCCAAACCCCAGTGGGAAGGCGACTTGGTCTTTGAGTCACAGAAGCATCAGAGAGCCAGCCAGCACGGAAGCAGAAATACCTCCACGACTCACTCAAACAGTACTGTGTCCCCTTCCATCAGGCCCGTGTAGCTTCTCTTATTTGATTTTTTTTTTTTGTGTGGCTTGCATGCTTACCTTAAACCTGTTTCTCAACTCTTCATTGACCGCTGCCGGAACAATCTGCTAACGTTTTCTCCCTCTTCGTTTTCCCCCGCCGTACAGGATCATTCCGAACGCAAGTCCCGCAAATCTGTGGCCTTCACCGACGAACAAGTAGTAGTTGACGCCGACGGCTCCGTGACCATCATGAGTTCTGCTGAAGAGCCAAAAGATACCGCGCAGTCGCACACGCCTCGTACGCCGCCGTTGTCTGCTGCTCTTGGAGCCTTTACTGATCCCTCCTCTCAAGCCGCCGCCAACGACGATGTCCCCCCGCCCGAGGATGGAGGTCTTGACCTGTCACTCCTGAAGAAAAAGAAGAAGAAGAAGAAGGTCGAGGGCCTCGATGATGGTGCCGAGGATGGCGATGCTGCTGCCGCCGCCGAGGATGGTGGGCTCGACCTGAGCATGAAGAAAAAGAAGAAGAAGAAGAAGGTTGAGGGCACCGAGGAAGACGAGTTTACCGCCAAGCTGAAGCAGCTCGAGGTTCAAGATGCCGACGACACCGAAACCGCGGCCCCAGTGGATGAAGGTGACATGGAGACCGGCACCGGCGTTTGGGGACACGACGAGCAAAAGTCCATCAACTACAACCTGCTGCTTTCTCGCTTCTTCACCGTTCTCTCGCAGAAGAACCCCGATCACTCTCTGAGCGGCACCAAGAGCTATAAGATCCCCCCGCCTCAGTGCATGCGTGAAGGCAACAGGAAAACCGTCTTTGCCAACATTGCCGACATCTGCAAGCGAATGAAGCGAACTGAGGAGCACGTTACTGCTTACCTGTTTGCCGAATTGGGAACCAACGGCTCCGTTGACGGAAGTAGGAGACTCGTCATCAAGGGTCGATTCCAGCAGAAGCAGATTGAGAATGTCGTAAGAAAATACATCAGTATGTTTTGTCCTTTTATTTGTCATTGTGTATCTTCAACTTTCCCACCCGCCTACTTATAACCCCTCCACACACCCCGCCACCACCACCACACTTGATGCTGATCCCAGGGCACCCCCTAGTCGAATATGTCACTTGCAAAACTTGCAAGTCGCCCGACACCGAACTTAACAAGGGCGAGAACCGTCTGTACT
Organism: Sphaerostilbella broomeana; assembly: GCA_930272545.1. NCBI lineage: Eukaryota > Fungi > Ascomycota > Sordariomycetes > Hypocreales > Hypocreaceae > Sphaerostilbella > Sphaerostilbella broomeana. Next base: position 1,203,891 of record CAKNET010000001.1, read on the forward strand.
TTATCACCTGCAACAATTGCGGATCCAGACGAAGTGTCACTGCCATCAAGACTGGTTTCTCTGCCCAGGTTGGCAAGAGAAAAAAGATGCAGGGTTAAGCTGCTCACCATCTGCACACAAACCTGGGGAGGGTGGATGTTTAGAGCTCAAAGCGACTTTTTTCCTGTGGCGATGGTAGCTCTTTACCCTGGTTCAATATTGAGTGGCTATTCTTGATCTTGTCATTATCACTTATTGCGACCATCCTGCACAACACGACGCCCATGCTTTCAAATTCCGTCAATCGTTCCGAAACATCGAAGCACAGGCACCAAGCAGTGGGAGGTTTAAAAAGGAGCAGCGGCAAGTATAGCTTATGAGGATCGGAAGGGAAGGAAAGGGAACATCCAAGTGTCGGCCAGACACTTAAATTTAGCCAAGGGCAGATGCGTTCTAGTTTGGTATAATTCTAGATAGGTTTTGCTGCTATGGGAGGAAAGGTGGGTGATTCATGAGAGTCTAGGTTATTATGTGCTCAACGCCGAAATGAATTCACGTTTTGACACACTCGACACCATGAATGAAATGGAAAAAAATCGCACGCGAGAACGAAGGATATCTGATATAAAACAAGTGATGAAAATATCCGTAAAAAACCGCTGCTAGCCATAACACGCCCACACATTCATTATCTTTTATTTCATTCCACGGCAAGTACCAACTGAAAAGAAAAGAAAACAAAACAAAACAAAGACCTATACACAAAATCAAGGCTGCTGCCATCTCTGTCTCTGTGTCTCCGTTCAACATACGGACACTTGACCGCCTCCTGAATATACTTAATAAAAAGGAAGGCTCTGTCGTCCTTCAATTTTTTTTCTTCCACTTCTTCTATTGTACAGCCTTAAATAGAGATTTCAAGGACATGATAAGTTTTTTTATTCTTCATTTTTTTTCGTCTCTTGTCGACACAAAAAAAAAGAAAAGACCCCCCCAAACGCCGCCCAATGACTGGGGTGGTTGCTTTATATCTCGTTAAACCCTAATTTCGTTTGTTCCTAACCCTTTCCTTCACGCAAAGTTTAGCTTAAACAAGGTAATAAATGCTTTTTATACCCCATTTGCAAGACTTGTCGTACCATTAGTTGTGATTTTGGCATCACCAAACAAAGTAGCAGACTGTTCGGCAGCATCGTTGCCAGCAGCCCCGTTGTTCTCCGCCTCAATCGTCTGAACCTGGAGTTGCGCTGCCTCAAGGGCTGTGCGCAGCCACTCCACCAGTCGGTTCTTGTCAATGTGCTGCTTGAGGAGCTTGTCTTCTTGGGACATGGCTTCCACGAGCTTCTTCTGCATGCCGCCTTCGAAGTCGCGGAATCGGCGGTCCAGACTGTCTGTGAAAGCCCCTGAAGCATCCTTTGGTGCCATTAGTCGGAATGCATCACGAGCGTGCTCTAGATCATTGGGGGGTTAGTCATTGCGAGAAGATAGCAAGGGTTCCCAAGAAAAAAAAAACTTACGGAATCGAATGCAATCAGCAAGGAAGGCGTACAGGTCGGTATCTGCGAGCCTCTCGACAACTTCACGATCATCCTTGAGCTGCGTGTCGTTGATCTTTGCCCAGTCATCTCGAATGAATAGTCTTCTCCAGATAAGTCGTCTCGCTTCCTTTACCTCGTCGGCATGACAGCTGCTCTCGGCCACCTTAAGGGCCAACCAGAATGGATGGGCAATTTCCTCCTTCGCTTCCGATTTGAGTTCCACCAGCGTCAGTAAGTCGATGAGAGTCATGGCATCCAACGCCTCGTGCTTGAGCAAACGCTCCATGCCATCCTCAAATAGCTGGCGGAGAGCCTTTTGGCGCCGGGGTACATTTGTGCTATGTGCCTCCATGGCGAAATTGAGTGCTGCCGCTTGGTCAACGGCATCATAAGTGCTCGCCAATATTTGGCTGTAGAGCTGGTCCTGGATCTTAACGGTAATGAGCTCCCTCTCAACCTTCGATACCTGCTGATCAAGGCGAGCTTCATCCGTATTTGACTTGAAAAGATTTGGCATTTGTTGCCTCTGTTCTTTCTCCGCCAGAAGAGCAAGTTTGCCCAGGCTCAGTTCAATCTTCTTGCTCCACACCTGTTGTTCTTTATCAAGCGCAAGCTGGATGAGTGTTTCTGCTGCATGAGACACATCCTTTTCTTTCTGAACGTCGTTGATCCACGATATTCTAGCCAATTCAGGCCGGCTGCGAAGAAATTGTGTCTTGTAGCCTAGAGTCTCAAGTTCAAAGGACATTACGGCTTCAACGCCATGTTTTTCGAGCATGTATTCGTAGACAGAAAAGGTGAACTCCTGGCCGTATCGTGCGAATCTATCTTCCAACTCGCTTTGCTTCTTATCCTTGAGCGCTTTCAGATTTTGTGCTTCAAACGTCGTGAGTCCAGATTCGGCAAGCATTGACTCTAGCTCCTCAATATGGTCAAGAAATAACACAGCCAGACCGTTGAGACAACTATGCTTCTCGGCAATGGCTTCCCCTTCTTCCCACTTCCCAGAACGTCCGAGAGCGATAGGTCTATTATAACGCTCCTTGTAATATTCACTGGCAAAGTTCTGGGCTGTAGTCTTCTGATCCGATGTGGTTTCAGCCCAACGAGCATACTCCAATATAGACGTAAGCATGGCATCAATGGCAGCTGGAAGGTCCTTGTATATTCTAGCGATGATAGAAGGATTAGGCTTGCTAGCGAGTCTTGTTTTGTCGTCTGAAGTATGACCTCTTGTCCACTTTTGATGCCACTGATTGGAAAGCTCAACTAAACGGGCAACGTTGTTCGCAACGTAATGACAACCGGTCCACGGCTCTGGAAGATTCTCATATCCCTCTCTCAGGATACCCATCCGTAGCTTTTCCGAGTTAAGGCCGTAAAACGAGAGGTTATTCTTACGGAAGTCCAGAGCACCCAACAGTGTACAAATGTTGACCTGGAGCGCCTCATGTATCATCACAGTGACCTTGGCATCATCCAAAAGCTTGTCTCTGTACAAGATCTTGATGACTTCATAGGCCCACGCGACAAAGATTTCCAGGCGGAAGATATCGTTGATAAACCAGTGGCGAATACGATCCACTTCTCCAGCATCTGCACTAGGGTTGCTCTTCTGATCTTGATGAATGAACTCGACAATATATCCGATGAGGCTCTTCTTGTCGTCAGCGGGCCGAGCTGCGGTGAAAGCCTCTTGTCGTTTCCATAAAAGCACTGCCACATGCATCTTCTCCGCATTATATAGCAGGCTCCAGCGTGTTCTCCGGTCCAAATCAGCACCAATCACTTTTAAATGCAGCATCAGCTTCTCCAAGGCTGTGGAGCGTGCAATAAGGTTATCTTCAAGAGACGCCGGGAGTGTTGACATATATGACGTGGTTGAACTCAGAATTTCGTGACTAACTTCGAGTGCAGCCTGCGAAATTTCTTCCTTGGAAAACTGAATCTCCTGTCGAGCATCAAAAACAAGTGGGTTATTCTTCTTGGTTCCGAAGAAGACCGCTTGCTCAAGTTTACTCTTTGCTGAGACTTGTGGGGGCTTGTCGCTGGCGAACTTGTCCACGTTTGTGGTTGATATGCGGACCATGCCTGCCCCACGGACTAGCAGCACTAAAGCTGGGGTTTTTCCCTTGTGTCGGATTACCCTGCTTTCCTCGTTTATTGATGCGATAGAGGTTGGTTCTTCGAAACCGGAGCCAACGACTTCATGGACATTATCCTCGCGAAAGTCGACGACATCTTCGAATGATGGAGGAAGCGTGTGTGTATCGGTTTGAAGCTGGGAATCGGGAGAATCCGGTGCGGCAGCAACAGACGCTATGACAGCAGCCCGGTCGAATGCGACAAAAGCCACCAAAGCTGGTCGTGGTAGGTACAAGCGAGGCCTGGATATTTGAGTCTCGGAATGTAGGCTTGGCGTCGAGTATGATGTGATAGGTCGAATCATGCCAACTTGGAATTCCCTAGGGGTAAGAATGACCTCGACCAGAGCATACCGCGATACACTTGTTCTGGTGAAGCCGACAAGTAAGAGGAGTTGCTGTACTGAAGGGTCATCTGATGCCATAGCGTCGCTCAACCTACTGAGCTCCAGATACTTTGGCTCGAGGCCCTTGGGGACAAAAGTGAAGTCAATGGCCTCAAACGAATCGGCAGGGAAGTCGCGGCAAATTGGGTCGGCTTCCTGAAGGGCTGATGTGATATTCTCTCGGATGTCGAATCCGCCAAAGGCCTCGCTATGGCCTCCGCGGTGAACCCTCCAAGATTGAAGCTTCCCTTTGCTAGTTAGAGCAACAACATTCTTCTCTCCAACTCTGGCCGATCTGTCCGCCCGGACAGCTGCAATGTCTCCTCTGAGGCTTAGGTGAGAAAACGCGTGTCGAATACTGCCAAATATGCCGCCTGAGGTGCTCGACAAGCTCGATCGCAAGAATTGCACAGAAACTGCCGGTCTGCCATGGCTGTCTCGTACGTTCATATAAGCTAGTCGTCCAGTGTTAAAAGTCAGAATAAAGCCAGCGGAATCAGCATTAGTGATTGCCACGACTCTCTCTCCAGATGACATTCCGGAAATCAAGTACTCAACGCCTGATCGATCCTTTTTGATGAAGGCAAACGTCGCCGCGCTTGAAATGGATTCCCAGAAAACGACCTTGCCTGTGCTAGCCATGACCACGACGAGTCCAGGCTCGGTGGATGAGGCTGATGGAGACACGAGACATCCTACAGGTAGGGCGTCGTTGGGTTTTGAGGAAGATGGCAGAGTGAAAGTGAACGTCTCGGGGGATTGTGAAATCGAGTTATACGGCCAGACAACGGCATGGGTTGGTGTCAGAGTCAATGCGTAGCCCGATGATGAAAAGACGTCGGCTTGTTGGTTTCCTATTTTAGATCAGTATACGCGTAAGCTTAGCAAGTCTGGCAAAAAAAAAATACCTGACCAGTCGCCGCGAATTCTGTCTGGAAGAGCAAGTAGTTTGCTAACTGTGTACGCATTGGTGCTCGTCTGGTAACGAAATAGTCAGCACAGAGAGACGGGGAAAGTTCCAGGGATGCCATGATGGAAAGATTATTATTGTCTTTTTATAGTCACGGTTTTGAAGCATACCAATACGAGACTGCCATCGCCCTTTTGAGCAGCACGGTCACTATGTTTTGATTTTTTTGCTCGAACATTTAGCTCTTTTCGTGCTGTCGATTGTATCGTCGGGTTTTCGATGATGATTTCGGGTTTGGGATCGATGGTTACAGTCTTTGCTACCGGCTTCACCTCAGCCATTTCAGGCTGGGCTTCGGGGTTGACAAAAGTCTGCTCGGTCAGCGGGATGCGCTGCCGTTTGGCCTTTGGGGGCGCAACCAGGCTCTCCTGGCTCTTGGGGCGTAGACGGCGACGTGAGCGTGTCGCGGTGGCCGGACCGCCCTCGCTCATCGAAGGAGAAAACATTGTGAGCTGTTGCTGAACGGATGGATTGATGGAAGGACGGAGTTGAGGGTGGCGACGAAAGACGGGGAGGATCGTGCCGGTCGCGCGAGTCGCGAAATCGTGGGAGATGTTCGTGAGGCGACTGGTGATGGAATGGATGATGAAACGAGCCTCAGAACAACATTTCGGGCTGCCCAACGTCAGGCAATGAAGGCACAGAGATCAAGCTCCTCAGCCAAGAGCGAATGTGGTGTGGTGTGTGAAGAAGCAAGCAGCCTGAATTCATTGGCCTGTTGGCGGTGGGCGAAAAACAAATGGCAGAATAACCAGTTGCCAGCACACTGCAGGCTAAGCTCAGTTGGTCAATCCGGGCTCCACCTGCTGGCTGCCCTGTCGCGCCAGCACAACGGGGCCTAATGCCCATGGCACGCGGTACCAGCCACACATGTACCTGGGCGCCTCACAATATGTATGAAGGTACTTGCTAGCCTGGTCCAGAGCCGCAACGCCCGTGGTCCCAGATCCTCCGATCAGAAGAGCTCCAACTATTATTTGACTATAGACTATCAGTCGGGACGCTGACGCACGTGTACAGCGCACTCTTAATTGCCTGCACACCACTATCGTCAGTTGGAGTCGCCAACGACTGGCGGGAGCTGGCCAACGGCCAAGTGGTTGCATCATCCATTCACCCGCCATCACCGACACTGTTCATAGAAGCCACCAGCCACCCACAGAACGAGCCACGATGGCGAATCAGACGGGAAACACTGTCTAGCATTAGCATAATTGTATTTGATGTTGGAGCTTTCACACTTCATGCACTTACACTACTGGTGAGAACCTCAAAAGATGTCAGCCCTCATATAGAGAGAGACTTACCATCATGTCCAGCTTCCGTAGTCCATAATAATATGTCTATGAGGATTTTCAACACTAGAAATTCCAAATATCTTTGAATTTTCAAATTAAATGCCTCTGCTTGGCGACAGCGTCACAATTTGGATACCAGACACTTCACGTAGATGCTTCAGCTTTCAATGTCGCAACATATCACAATACGGAGGTGGCAGACAAGCAACTCTCCAAGTACTCAATCAAAGAACCAATGGCTCTTATAACACCATCAGCCATGAGGAGATTCTCTACAGCCGTCACTATCACCGACCCCCTGGTCAAGTACCAGGCCATGGTCTCGTCTGGAGTCTGCTCCCCAGATCCAGCCCAACATAGACTCGCCAGACACCTCCACAAAATCTACATCCGCATCAAAGACTACTCCCCTCAAATTGAATATCGTCAGCGCTTGAGTCAAGCTACCCGACTTACCCAAACGGAGGAGAAGCCACCAGAGGATGAGACCGGTGAAGGCATTCTAGCGCTTCGCCACCATGCAATATGGCGAAACCCCTTATTCAAGCATCTTCTGCCGTCAGCCGAGAGCCGAGACAGCCTCGCACTCACAAGAGTTCTCTCCAGCTACGAGACCGCCATAGAAATTGATTCACCCAAGGGCTTGTTTCTCTCAGGCGAGGTCGGCACGGGAAAGTCTATGTTGCTAGATCTCTTGGCTGAGGGCTTGCCAACCGAGAAGAAGAAGCGATGGCATTTCAACACATTCATGCTGCACACAATTTCGCAACTTGAAAGGCACCGGGAATCAAATCTGCAAAACTCTCACACAGTCCCAGAGCACTCTCTCATATGGATGGCCAAGAAACTAGTCGACGAGTCGCCCATCCTATTTCTAGATGAATTCCAGCTCCCAGATAGGGCCGCAAGCAAGATCCTCAGCAACCTCTTCATTGCCTTTTTCCAGCTTGGAGGCGTTCTTGTTGCATCGTCAAATAGGATGCCAGATGAACTAGAGAAGGCTTCAGGGATCGATTACACACCAAGCTCATCCCAAGGCTTTATGGGGAAGATATTTGGTAACTTATCTCGTAGAAAGGGTGAGCTGTATGGTCAAACAAGTGACTTTGCTAGTGTCCTCAAGGTGCTCAAAGCTAGATGCGATTTCTGGCAGATGGAAGGAGCTCAAGATTGGAGACGGAGAGAGCAAGATACAAGCAGTAGCGCTACGAGTGTCACGAAAACGAGCAATTCCAGCAGTGCCTCAGGAGGAGAAAATGCCACTTCAACTGATGAGACAGAAACCGAGTTACGAAAGAAACCACTCTTCTACCATCTCACCAACGACGACGATGAAAGTTTCAACCAGCAAATTCAAGATGCTGTCACATGGGCAAGCCTTGAGCCAGTTCATTGGCAACCCTCCACACTCATCGTGTATGGGCGAAAGGTACTCACGCCAAAACACTATAACGGATTCGTCTTCTGGAGCTTCAACGACCTCGTCGACTCCTTCGGTCCCGCCGACTACATCACCATGGCCTCATCCTACCACACATTCATCATCGACCAAGTCCCCATCTTGACCATCCTCGCCAAAAACGAAGCCAGGCGCTTCATCACCCTCCTCGACGCACTCTACGAGGCTCGGTGCAAACTCATCATCCGAGCCGAGAACCTTCCCGACGACCTCTTCTTCCCAGCAGCAGCAGTCTCCTCTCCTCAGGATCCAGACGAAACAGACAACAGCGCCGGCAGTGACGCAACCTACTCCGAGACCATCGCCGAGGTGTATCAAGATCAGATATCCCCGTTCCGTCCCAACGTCTCATACTACGATACCCAATCGTCAACCTCAAAGTACGACCCAGACCAGGACTCCTATTTCGGACTGCAGAATCGTCCCGTAGACTTTGCCAACACCGGAGCATTTACAGGGGAGGACGAGCGCTTTGCGTATAAGAGAGCCACGTCGAGACTCTGGGAGCTGTGTAGTGCGAGGTGGCATGCCCGGACGGGAGATTGGTGGAAGCCCCTTCCTGCTGAGGCGCGGCATTGGGAAGGCGGTGCGCCATCGAAGCCTTATGAAGGGGCCGTAATGGAGCGAAGTTCTGGTAGTGCTGAGAAAGTAGGGGAAAGTATAGAGATAGAAGAGGTCGCGGGGTTGGCGAAGTGGAGGGTGGAGGAGTTGAAACAGCAAAACAACGTAGAGTTGAAGTAATGTTCTTTAAGGGCTATGTTCAAGGCATCTGATAAAGGATATGATGAAGAATTTCAAGAGCATATATAGCAGTCAAAAGAAAGAATATAGAGTTTTGTTTCAAAATGATATCATCCAGCTCTACATCGCAGCAAACATCAAGCCACGGATATCATATTCAGTCAGTCCAGTAACCCCAAAGCGCCATGCCATGCGAATCCATTCCCCCCTGCACCTCCTCTTTTCTTTCTCTCCATATCTCTCCCTCCCTCCCTGTCTCTTTCTCCAAGTATCATTCATCCTCACAAACTCGTCACCCCCGGCGTCCAACCCTCCCCTATCCTCTTCATATCATCCGCAAACTTCCTACTCGTAATCTTCTTCCCCCCTCTCCCCCCCAGAGGCGAATGTTCATCCGGGTCGTAAAACGGATTCTGCAACAACCTTACATACGCGCCCTGCATTGCCCGAAACACAGGCTTCAGCTCCGCATCCCTCAGTCCCGCGCCGACACTTCCCACCGAGGACCGCGTCACCACCGCTGCTGCTGTGGTCCCACCACCTCCCACAGAAGCGGAGGCCACACCACTGCCGCTTGCTTCGACGCGTCGTCCGCGCATGTCCACTATGCAGACCATGCGCACGCCAGTATTGGTCTCGAAGCCATAGGCGGCAAGACGGTCGTCTATGGCGTGTAGGAGGCCGAGGTCGCCGGAGACGGCGTCGTGTTTGGCGCGGAGGTCGAAGACGTCGATGGTGGAGGAGAGGAGGAGGGAGAACTGCAAGGGATTGCGGATGGGGGTGAACTCGTTGGATATGGGGTCGTAGGACGGGAAGATGGAGATGTGGAGTGGGTTATTCTGTAGATTGTGGTCAGTTATGCCATGCTCCTTGGTTAGGACAGGGGGCAGCAGATGAGTAGAAGGCGACTTACGTTGCGGCCTATAACGCCTAGGCAGGCGACTGAGGGTATTGCGGCGGACATGATTGGCTGTGAGGATGTTGGATGTTGGATGTTAGATGCTGTTTAAGAAGTGGAAGAGCTGCAACAGCTTAAGCTGTAGAGTGGCTGTTTGGTGGGGTTGCAGTTAATCCACCACCACTCATATCTGATTATCCAACAGCAGGCCACGACAACTACGCACAATGCTGTCCATAGGTCAAAGCCAGCATAGTTATAGAAACAACTTTCCCATATGACCATGTAATTATTTTGATATATTGACAAGAAATTAAACATCAGTCGTTGAAAGAGCATCTTCAAGACACCTTCTGTATCTGCATTATACGCCAACTCCGTCCCTCCTCAGACCCTTGATCTGAACCCAAACGATAAAGCAAACAAACAACCATCATTTTCAACAATATATATGATAATGCATTCCCTCACCCGTCATCCTCTTCCTCCTCTTCCAAAATATTGGTCGTCTCCTCCAGTCCTCTCAGCACCTCTTCCACCTCTGATGGATCCGTAATCGCCCAAACGCCACCACCTTTAACCAAGTCTTTCCCTCTCATTCCCACCTCTTTTCCCACAAGATTTCTCCCTACCTTGCCTGGCCCAATACCAACCCATCTCCTAACTTTCTCTTCCTGATCAAGATACTTGATGGCATCCCACCACCGAACCGTCTCTAAGCAGCCTCGGGCCAGCAGTTCCTTCAGTTGCTCCTTGCTCTGGAACGGCCGGGCGGTAACGTTGCTTATGCAGGACATTTGCCCAGGGTATGTGATTATATCTTCGTTCTCTCGGCCGGGCACACGGCTCTTTTTATTGAGCAGTGTCTTCATCACAGACACCGCCGGCTTCATGATGGGGCTGTGGAACGGACTGTCGCTATGCAGTCGCACAGCTCGCGGATCATGGCCCAGAAATTGCCGAACATGGGCTATCAACGTGTTTATCCTCTCGATATTTCCACTTAGAACAATCTGGTTCTTGCTGTTGATGTTGGCTATCAGCACCTGCTCAATGGGCGGCACATCTTCGCTGCTCTCAGACTTGCTGCCGTCGCTAGAGTGTCCAACAAAGTCTCGAATCGCAGCAATCAGCCCCTTCAGGCGGTCAGGTTCCGTAATCACCGCAATCATGCCGTACTCTCCTCCGTATTCCTCCGCCGCCCTCCTCGTTGCCTCGGACATGGCCTCCGCGCGCCGCTGCACAAGGTAGAAGCTGTCCTGGAAAGTAATGTATCCGCCCGCAACCAGGGCCGCAAACTCGCCCAGCGAGTGGCCCAGCGTGACGTCGAAGTGGTCAGTGAGTGTGACATTGAACTCGCGCTCCAGGATACGCAGGATGAAGATGGAGGTGGCCATGATGGCCGGCTGGGCGATGGTGGTCTGGGTGAGCACCCTAGATGGGCCATTCTGTATGACTTCGGAGAGCTTGAAGCCCGCATAGTGGTCAATCTCTTCGACAAGCTGCGACGCCGTAGATGGAAACGCCTCGAGCCATGGCGTCAGCATACCAACCTTTTGCACACCTTGACCTAACCCGGCAAAACCATGAATCCATCAATTAGCCTCGGCGACCCTCCCAGCAAAAGCGTCTCCTCCCGCATCCCCAGAGCCCAATGCACTCACCAGGAAAGAATATCGCCGTCCTCAATCTTCCAGGCATGCTCGAATACCGCCGCACTGTCTGCGCAGCGTCCCGTCCCCCAAGCACCGGCGGGCAGCAGCGCGAAGTCACCAACAGTTGTGACGATGACACCCCATGGCTGGTGCTCGCGCCGCGTCGGCGGCACCTGAGAACAGGTCTTGCAAAGCGCTTCATCGCCCTCCGGCGGCCAATGTACGGATTGCAAGGGTTCTCTTTTTCCCTCAGCTCGATATCTGCATTCTGATTGAAAAATAAAAATAAAAGCGGCCACTCAAGAGTCGTGCGTCGCAGGATTGAAACCGAGAGGCGGCGCTCAACTGTAGGCGGGAGAGCAATGACGTCGCTGGGGGGACGTGGAGGGGTTGCTTGCATAGCAGGTGTAAAACAGCTAATTAGGGTTGCAGAAGCCCCCTATAAGGCTATAACTCAGCGCCTATACTACCGACAACGTGGGTAGGTGTACACCGCTAGCAAGCTCAAGCTCTGCGACCCGCGAAAGTCCGTTTTCACCATCGTCCCTGTTGAGCCGATTGGCATACTTCGGCCCGAGGCTCCATTGTCGTAGTTTCTCAATACACGGTAGTTCGTGGTGGATCCCGTATCTAATGATCTCATGACCAATAATGGTTTTTATGACGAGGTCTGCAGGTGCGGCAAGAATGTTGGAATTGACAATTGAACGTCAAAAATAACATGAAAGTTGCTGAATTGTACGCCAGCGTCCGAAGCCCACGCAAGAATTGAAATTGACTGCTTGAACAACTGGACCAATCCAGCGATATATTTGATTTATTAACATCGAATCTCTATTCCTCCTTTGCTAACCGTCAAATACTTGACCCCCTTGTACGGCTTTACTCCCTCGCCCAAGCCTCTACTCTTTCTCGAGTCCATCACTATGCTGTCTATCGTCAACCCACTCGCCAACCACCCCTTGACTGAAAAGCTCACTGACGCCGAGCTTGGCATCAGAATCTTATTCTGCGCCGCCTTTTTCGCATCTTGCTCGTCATTGTCCCTCGGCTGCTTCTCTTTGCCGAGCGTGGCTGTGGGCACGCTTTGATACGGTTCGTTGTAGGTGTATTCCGTGCCAAATCCGAAGCCTGTAGGGTCAAACTCGTCACCTTCATCACTAGCTAACGATCCCATCACCGTGCACCGTAGTCCAAAGTGTGACGTAGGTCCAGAAAGCTCCTTAGCAGGGATGGTCCATTCTAGTCTCCCTTCTGCAGGATTAAAGTTGGCATCTCCCCTGCTAGGCCTAATATCCGACAGGTTCCTCACGTCCTCGGGAAGCGGAATAGTAACTGTCAAGTCCTCCATTAATGGCGCGCTTGGGGTTCCGGGATGTGGTGAACCCAGCCTTCCTGGGCCGCCCCGAGTAAGTTGATTCGACGACGATGTACCGGACGGTGCAAAAATCTTATTTGTTTGTAAACGGACTTCAAACTCCGATCCCGCCGGGCCTAATCCGGTCTTGACCTCCAGATTAACAGGCAACTTCAGATTGTTTGAGCTTACACTCCCACTCTTTCCACTTGTAAATGGCAGTAGGTCGACCTCATAACCAGCTAGGATGAACCGTCCATCTGGCGGGATAAAACTCAGTTCTCCGGGTCGCTCATTCCACTTATTTAGTCGGACACAAGGATGAAAGACAGGCAATTCCATCACATTGCCAATATTACGCTTCCCTGACGGACTGCTCATTGTTACCAGAATATCAGGTACCCCAGATACCTTGCACATAAACGCAATCGTGCCGTTGGCAAAGGCTGCCAACGGCCTCCCTGACGGTGCAAGCGTTACGGAGAGCGTTTCGACTACATCGGCGTAAAGTTCGTTGGACGTGTGCCGTACGTTGGCTCGCCTCCACGGTAACGCCGAAGTATTTGCCGGCATTAGAGTTGGTGAGCTCGAATTTGCAAATCCCGCATTCAAAGGAGCTTTCCTATGTGTCCTGTCAGCTGCCAATCCCACCAAGCCGTGATGCTCTCAAAAGACTTCAACTAACCCAGGCAAGTTGATACTTCCAAGAAGCTTGCCTACCCAGCCTTCTACCTCCACGACTTCCCGCAGGGCATTGGGCTCCGTCGTGCTGACGGTGCCCGCATCGCACATCTCTGTAAGAAGCTGGGCGATGACATCGTAATTGTTTTCGAGCTTGACAGCCAGTAATGGCGCGCCGACGAAGTCCTCAAAGGTATCAATGACGCGGTGTAGGAACTCGAGGACCAGAAGCGGCTCAATCTCCGTTGATGAGGTAGTCAGAAATAAGAGGTTCGAATGTATGAGACTGAAGACGAGGGTCGGTGGGCTCGTGTTGGATAGGTAGATTAGGTTCGGTCGAGGAGCTGGGTATTCGTGGTAGAGGGGCAGAAGGTGGGATGCTGAGAGTGGCCGTCCAGAGTAGTTATGGGACAGAATGGGATGTCTAGTAGAAGAGGGTCAGCTTCTTAGCTTCTTGACAAGCTCTGCCCACCCACCTGTTTTCATCATATATGTGAAGCGCCTCGATAATGCCATTCATGGTGACATCTAGCGCCTTGTGTCGGCGATGTTGGTTGGACTTGGCGGTTCGCTGATCGCGCGACAAGGGAATGCCGATGACAATGCAGCTGGTGCCGTGATTACTATCAGCCGCCACCCAATCAGGGCCCAATAGACGTACAGGGCCCCGTACGTTTAATATGTAACGGGCCCCGTATATTTTTACATAAGCAAATCCCGCCACCTAATTTATATACAGCCTTAACGCAAATATATACAATATAATCTTAATTATATTTTATTAAAGCTTACTATGTAAAACCTAAAATAGAGTATAGTAATTAATTTCTAATTAATTATCTTACTTTTAAAAAAGAATATAAATTCTATAATATCTTATTTAATATAATTAATACCTAGGTAATACTAAAAGGCTATATTTTTAAAATTAATAAATAAATAAAAGTGAATAATAATAAATATATAATTCTTTTTATTATATAAT